>JBAWJQ010000092.1:1200000-1700242 GCA_037783105.1 Bactrocera zonata | reverse complement strand
GCGCTCACTTAATGCTTCCAACAAATATCACATACTCTACTCAACGATTGGCAGCCATCGCTTGCTCCTGCCCCTGAAATCGCCAAATTGGCCGGCGTTGTGTGCGCGCGCATGCGCGGCATTTAAAAAGCGTGTCCGCCGCCACAAAAGCGGGTGAGTCAAGTGAATGCACGTGCCTAAGAATAATCTATAATTATATACATAAGTATATATTTCTTGACTCTTTTTGTTCTGAAAGGGTAATAAACCGTGACTAAGTAGTCGTATAAAATAATTACAATTAAAACAATCAATATTAAACAAGAAATAGTATGCCAAGCGCCTAAAATGTTTGAGCGAAGGCGTCTAAGCGCTCGAGGTGTTGAGTTATGTCATTAGCAAAATATGCGTTCAAACGCGCTGCGATTTATAATTAATTCAATAATTATTGCTTATTTGGTGAATTAACGAATTTATTGTTGTTGGTGTTATGGGCGCAGTGGCTGTTTTCTGTAAAATGCAGGGTAATCAACTTGCTTTCAAGTGCTTGCATACATACATACACATTTACATATTGATATTTTTGTGTTATTCCTAATTTTATTGCGCCGAAGAATGCAGGTCAAAAGGAAATTAAGAAACAGCGAAGTGAGTTGAATATACTCAGTAAGTATTAAAAACAAAGCTGCTTAAACAATATTTTAGCGATTCAACCCTTTCAATACCACAATAAATATTATCGTTATTACTTCGACTGGATTCGGTAAAGGGCGTTCCTTGCTAACGAACGAGCGGCTGGTCAGTTGTCTCCGAGCACCTGGAGAGTCAGGAAAGACGTTTTCGTGCGAAGTGATTCTGTGAGTGGTGCAAGCCGAAAATACAGCGTTCGTTAGAGAAGAGGTACGCGATTAAATTCTGAGTGAAACTCGGTAAATCGAGGGACGGGAAGAGGTCGCCGATAAATGGGCAAATCCAATGTGAAACAATACTTATTGTCATTTTTGACATCAAAGGCATCGTCCACCATGAATTTGTTCCTCCTGGACAAACCGTCAACGCCAAGTTTTACGTGGAAGTCCTGAAGAGACTCAAACGAAGGGTCAATCGGGTTCGACAAGCCATCTCAGCCGATTGGAATTTACACAGTTACCTAACCAAGGCCATCATGCCAACCCTTCCGCAGCCGCCTTACAACGCAAATGTGGCCCTCCCGGACTTTTTTTTTGTTTCTTTGCCGTCGATGAAAGGGGATCCAAGCAGCATGCAGCTCGGCTCTCAAGGTTATTCCGGAGAAGGTTTTCCGTGACGCCTGCAATGCTTGGAAATCGCGCTGGCAGCAATAAATTGGCTCAGTCCTATTACTTTCATATCTCTTCGGGTAGGGGGGCCCCCTCTGGGTTCGAGGGGGAAGAGAATATACCCGTGTTAAGGCATGCCTGTCGTAAGAGGCGACTAAAAGCCATATGCACTGTGTCTGACATTAAAGATCTTGTTTTATCAGTCAGCATGGCTTAAGTCAGAATAGTGCTATAATATTCAGCTGGAAGTCAAATTCTAAGCTTCATATTATATCACATAATGTAAAGCATTTGCGACAGCGACAAATGCAACTAGCTATTGAGTTTTTGGGGACTCAACTGGTAGTAGCAATAGCTGTAAAAGTCAACCAAATACTATAACCTGGTACCATGGGGAGCAGTTATCCCTTGGAGGTAACTCTAATCTGCTCATGGAGATTTGTGGTGGCTGTGGTTTAAACCTAAATGGAGGCAGGGCAGTTTGTCCAATGTGAACTCAGCTCAAGCGACACCCACTTTACATAGAGCTTTCTCAAACCCAAATATTCCTGAATATTATGATGTACACGTTCAGTTGATATCTTTAAAGGGTCTGCGATATCGAACAGCTTCACTTGGTCTTTCGAAATAATTTTTTGGATTTTTTTTATGTGTTCATCGGTAACAACCTCTTTTGGGCATCCACTGCACTCGGTGCTCATTTCATCACGTTTAAACTTAGCGTACCAATCCTTGATGGCTTTTGCACATGCTCCCAAACTATCAATAGCAGCTTCATAAGTTTCTATTGGTATTGTTGATGCTGTTCGAACCACAGATTTTTTGAAACTCTTCGAAATTCTGCAGTCCGCTGCAGTCTGTGTAGAGATGTAACGCCTGTACAGAAGGTTTCCCACCAAATCATTACGGCAGCTGGATAGTAATTTCGTTGCCTTGGATTAACATTTCTGCGTCTTTTTCAAAATTTTTGCTTAGATATTCTTTCATATGTATAAAATATATTTTCATGGCCGTGGAACGCGTGCTACTCCGCTTGCACCTGTTGATCTTAATTTGTTTTCAGCCCGTTCTCTGCAGATGATCAATTGTCCGATGGTGATCATGTTGAATAAGTCTTGGCATTGCTTTCGAAGCAGATTTCGGCGACTGCGTTCGCGAATAGCTTTCATGGAGGAACAAATATTTTGCTTTCTACTGTCAACTGTAGAAGGTTTTTGGACAAGTTCATAAATTTCACTTGCGATTTCTCCACTCATAACAAAAACCAAAAAAAATTCACAGTGTCGCTTCCACAACAACAACGCTTATTGTAGCGACCTTAAGACCTCACCAAGAAATAATTTTTTGGCTATGATGAATTGGTTAGTGGGTGAATCTTGTCATCGCTTTCGTTGTTCTAACCAACGTCTTATACCAACGCTCAGAGGTCGGGTTCATCACTTTAAAAAACCTTACTTTCAAGTACAAAACTTTAAATACGAGACCTTTGAGATCTAACATATTTCAATATTTCAGGAACTTGTGAACTACATATCGTCACCTGAAATGCAAAATAACGTAACAACATTTTCGGAAATTTACAGTGGCATAAATGAAACACGAAATAAAATGGAACATTACTGAAAAAAAAATTAATATTGGTTAAAACTGGTTTATATCTGAGTGCAGAACCTGAAAATGTTGAATATATGTAATATTATGTATGTAATTTGAAGTAGTGAAGCGTAATCAAAAATACACTCAATTTCGAACTTTTTGATGATACGTTATTTTGCATTTCAGGTGACGATATGTATCTCTCATATGCGATCAGGGGTGCGAAAGTTTAGTAGTTTTCAGATGTCTCTTAGCAAGCCAATAGAACCGAAACTTTTCTTTGCAGTGGGTTCTGGCTATAGAAAGAAGAAGAAGACAATTAGTGGTTGATAATGCCTACCCTTCGTCAAACAAAGTTATTAGTCTAAGGTACTGGTCACTGCAATTGATAAGGTACTCGGCAGAATATGTAAGCTTATTTCTACGACTTGGTGGCAGAGATATCAAAGCACGCACTCCTCGAATGTACTAAAATCTCAAGAAGAAGAAGATAATATCTTTGCCAACTATCTACTGCGGAGGTATAATAGAATATAATAGAATTTGCATTAAATTTTGTTTACAGAATCAATTTTCTGCTGGGGATACGTTGAGAATGGTGCAGAAAGCCTTTGGTGATGAGGCTATGTCTAAAAAAAAAGTTTACAAGTGATATAGTGAGTTCCAAGCCGACCGTGAACGTTTCGAAGACGAAGAGCGTCCAGGGCGACCATCAATCTCAACCGACAAAGCTCACGTTCAACAAATCAAAGATCTGGTGTTAAAAAACCGTCGATTAACAATTAGAGACCTTGCTGATGAAGTTGGCATATCGAAAGACTCAGCCAATACCATTTTTAAGGATGTTTTGGGCCTCAAACGCGATGAGTCTTGGATCTATGCTTACGACCCCGAAACAACCAATCAATCGACCGAATATCGTGGCAAAAGAGAGCCGAGACTAAAAAAATCGCGCCAAAGTCGCTCAAAAATCAAGGTCATGTTGACTGTTTTCTTCGATTATCGTGGCGTTGTGCATTATGAATTCCTTCCAACCGGTCAAACAGTCAACAAGGAATATTATTTGAACGTTATGCGTCGTTTGCGTAACGCTATCCGCCTAAAAAGGCCGGAATTGTGGAAAGACAATTCTTGGTTTTTACACCACGGTAATGCATTATCCCATATTGCAATCGTAATTTGTGATCATTTCGCCAAAAACACAACCCATATCGTTCCGCAACCACCGCATTCACCTGATCTGGCGCCGTGCGACTTCTGGCTGTTCACCAAGCTCAAAAGACCGCTCTGGGGACACCGTTTTTATACGATAGAGGAGATTCAAACCGCAGCGAAGACGGAACTGAAGGCCATCCCGGAAAGTGACTACAACCAGTGTTTCGAGGAATGGAAAATCCGTTGGCATAAGTGCATTGCAAGGGAATGAAATTGATTTGGAAGAATAAATAGAGAATTTTCAAAATAAATGCAATGTCACCTTATTTTTTTGGGTATAACCCTATGTATATCTATCTTATTTGGTTTTAGGTGATACTTACAAATATATTCTGTTGCAAGAGTATAAAAATTAACATGTTTTAATAAAATTGTGATGCAAACAAATTTAACTAAAAATGTTCATAAATGCTTGTCTATGTAAGGGTTAATGCCGCACAAGTTAAAAAGTAAAAAAGGAGTAACCAAAAAAGAGAAAAACTCAAAGTATTTATAATTACCCAACCACAAAAAGGTAAAAAAAAATTAACGAAAACGAAATGAATATTTTAAATGTTATTAAATTATACTATGCAGTCTTTATGTATAGATATCTGTATATTTTATATACATATATATATTTTTGTATATTTGGGTGTGTATACGCGTGTGATATGTGTTAAATGCTGAAATACTTTTTCCGGTTTAATTTTTAATTATTTGTTTGTATTTGGTTCTTCTTTATTTGTATTTGTTTTTTGAAGGGTATTCTGCAGATATCGCACTTTGTTTGCTGAAGAAAAATTCAACGTCATTATGAATCATCCAGCTAATGCTTAGACACAGCGAATCAAAGCATTCATACAAACATACATAACACATAATCATGCGTAAATAATTATGCCATAAATATAGAGAGTGCACAAACACATGAACTACATTCGTGCTTAGTGCAAATATTCATTGAAACATTACTGTAAATGAATGACGAATAAAATATTTCAATTGCACGCATTGAACCTCATCGTCCGGGTTCAACTGCATGCCGCTTGTTTGCAAATACCTACATACATACTTATGTGTGTATGTATATATAAATAAATAATAAATAATGAGAATTATTAATTCTTTTGATTGTCTTTATTAGACATAATGAAGAGATATCTGAACGCATATCATCGGAATAAGTCATTGATGTATGTACATTAAAAGACTCAATAGACAGAGAGTATAGTATAGATTAAGGTGCATATGTACATACTTATGTATATACTCGTAGATTAATTTTAATCATTGAATTTTTAAAACACGTAAGGGGATGAGAAAACATAAGAGGAGAAAGCAGCGACATTCGTTTTATAGGTGAAATTATCTTAAATTGCAGATAATATTTCATCAAAATACCTACGTGTTACTAAATACTTTGTTTATAGCAAAAATTACGTTTTTATCGGTCAAAAGGTGTTTCACAAAAATAGGGATCGCTACCTATGTATGATGCTACCGAATTCTAGTAATAAAATACAGGGAAAGTAGAGAGGGCAGTTGGAGAAATCGTCAGCTACATATTGTCAAGTATTCAACAAGGTTTGGATTGATCAACATTATTTGTACTGTGCATCAGGTATATCAACCATTGAAAAGTGTTTTGTTAAGTTTAAAAGAGTCGAAAAGAACCCCGAGGACGATGAAGACAGTGGACGCGTTAAAGAGGCTGTTACCGACAGAAACATCAAAACTGTACAGCAAATAAATTCGGATGCCTGTAAAGTGAAGTTCTTCGAGATAGTAGACACTCCAAAGATAAACAACTGAATGTGTACAATATGTCATTCACGAATATGTGGGTATCAGGAACCTGTGTGAAAAAGGGTGCCCCGCGAGCTCACTTCTGACCAAAAACAACGACGATTTGATGATACTGAGGAGTGTGTGAAACTGTTCTATCGTAAGTATAGTAAAATCAAATTCTTGCATCGATATGTGAGATTGAATGAAACATGGCTTCATCATTTCACACCGGAGTCGAAAAATTGGTAGACAGTCGAGCGAACTGCACGTGATGAGCCCGCTCCAAAGCGACACAAAGCCGGCTGGCAAGTTAATGGCGCCAGGGTTTTCGGATGCTCACAATAAAAGATGATCCATTTCGAGTTTCCCTACAATAAAAAAAAAAATGTACAAACTTCGAATTTAATGGGGAATGTTTATTATCATTCGAAAGAACATGTTTTGGAATTTATTTGTGAATATTATCTCTTTCAAATGTTTACCGCGGCTACGTCTGAGATGGTCCATACGTTGAGTCCAATTTTCGATGACTCGTTCGAGCATTTTGACTGGCAACTGGCGAAAGACACGCGTGATGTTTTGCTCCAAGACCCCAAAAATAATAATACCAGAATTTTTGGGTATGAAAAGAGCAGTTGATTAAGTCTATACCGAATCGTTGTCATCTATATTACCACTAACTAATCTAGACCCTTAAGCGTCATAATATGAAGCTTAGAGCAGTGGAGTTATTGCTCACAATGGAAAAACTATCACAGTACTAAAACGGGAACGGAACTAGCGCTGATCACCATGAAGTGTAAGAGTATTATCTCTGTCTATCTCTGTTAGTGACATGATCTCTTCTGTTTGGGATGAAGCAATTTTCGAAACGTCCGAAGCTACAATATTATACAAATTTGCCGTAGAAAAATCAGAAACTTTATTAAATACTACTAAACTGTGTTTAGTTCGAAGCTCCTAGGAAGCACCATAAGCACGACGACACCTTGTGTAAGCTTGTTGGGTAAGCTGTTTTATCAAACTCTCTTTTAACCAAACAACTAGACATTTTTTTATTAGTGCAAACCTCGAAGAATGCATAAATTTACAGAGAAATGTGTTCAGAATGCTTGAAGGATGCTTGAAGGTTGATTAATATCCTTCTCTACAACTGTAGTTAATCCAACGAGAGAACTTAGTGATTTCTGCAGAATCGTATTTAAAATATGACATTATTTCCTGGGAAAATTGGATGCAGATAAAGAAATGGGAGCAGACAAAAAGATCAAAAACCAAATTGAACTGATCTGAATGCTTTCCCACTAAAGCTCTTAATGCTTCCGGTCCATTATGCGCATGGCGAAAACCGAATACGAATAACTTAACTATGCCACTTGTTGAATATTGTAGAAGAATTCAAGTGTTCTTTTCATTAAAACCGCGTTGCGATAAGAGCGCGCGACATTGACTAGTCACTGCCGCATTCAACGCAGAATCGCTGTAATTTTTTTCGCTTTTGCATGCACGTCTTTTATTTAATATAGCGATGCGTCACTTGCTTAGCGCAGTAACGAGCCGATGCGTTGAGCTGCCCCGTAGGAAAAATTCATCTTTTGAAGTTTTTGGATGACAGCTGGCAGTGCAATCGAGGAGAAGAAGCAATAGCTTTATATTTGAGAAGTAACTGTTAGACAAGTTCGCACAAAGGTTGTTTCCGAACAGCTTTAACAGTAAGTTTTGATGATAAGAAAACTTTAGTTATAATTTTTGCATTTTATTTAATGTGGACCATAATTTAATATTTAGTACCATTTGAGATATTGTCCACCTGTACTTCCAGTTTCAGGTCGATTGTTTTTCACAAAGATTTTGCGTACCCAAACTTTCATTTCGATCAACTTTATTTTGACTTTTCATCCAAAATTATAGTGGGCTATTTGATATGTCTGCACGTGAAAGCTTAATTTCAACGTCCAGAGCACCACTGATATACTATACTTGGAATCATGAACAATAAGTTATTGTACTTCCAATGGAATCACGGAAATCGAATCGCTGAAAATGTTGCTGAAGTATGTTGAGAAGTCTACTTTATTATAAACACAAATATTTGAGTGTCACAATTCAGTAAAGGTCGTGAACTTGCCTCATATAAATCATCCATTTATCGCTGTTAATTAAAATGACTTCGAAAATTTTAATGAAACAATGCTCTTGTGGATAGACTCAATGCATTTTGATCAATGCTTTGGGTATGAAGCGTCGTCGTGAAGTGTCAATGTTGAACACCAAAAAACCTGAATATTTTGCAAAAACGACGATTATGTCGATTTCTGATCGCAAAAGAGATGCTTGACAACACAGCTGAAGATCCTGAGATGAGATATAGGATTCATAAACCAAATTCCTGACACCGAAACTGTCCAACAATCAAGTGAATGGCGCTCAACAGAGAGTCGAAACCGAAAAAGAAAACAAAATGTGCTGAGCTGAACTTTATACGCAATAAGAGCTTAATATCATTTGTTTGTATTGGTTCATCATCATTGGCTCATCATCATTGGCATATTCGCTATCACCATACAGATCTTTAGCGAGAAAATTTCTTATGAGATGTTTAGCGATGAGGTCCAGCTCTGGTTCAATGGGTACGTAAACAAGAAAAATTGCCGCATTATCGCGCTATGAAAACCAACTATTTGATGTCTGAAATTGCAGCTTGTGATTCTGGCGATATTTGGTTTTGACAAGACTTTCCACACATTGCATCAATCAATGGATTTATTGACAGAACACTTCGGTGATCATATAATTTGGCGTTTTGTGCCGGCCGATTGGCCAATAAGATCCTGTGATTTTCCTGTGGGGATATGTACCGTTTAAAGTCTATTCGGACAATCCCGCTTCGAATCAGGTCTTGGAGCAAAACATCACGCGTGTCATTTCGAAATGCTCGAACGAGTAATCGGAAATTAGATTTAACGGATGGCATAACACTTTGAAGAAATAATTTTCAAAAAACAAATGCCAAAGAATTAATCTTTGGATTAATACTAAAATGAATAACCCATTATAATATGTAGCTTATTCCAAAATTTCGAAGAATTGTATATATAACTTTCATATCTCTACATTTTCATTCTTTAGGCCATTTGACTGACTTTTGAACCAGTTCCGAAACTAGTTCCAAATTTTAAATTCATTTCATTACTCAGATTTTTCCAGCAAGGTATGTATGTCTACCATATTACACATAAATATTTTGCTTTTACAATTTATTAAATATTTGATTTATATGTACATACATACAAACTTCTACACATGTAAAGTGGGATGGCGTGCAAACGACCAAACGCAGGGCACTATCACCCATCTAGAGAGTTCCAAATCAGTTGTGGTTCTTTCTCATTGTATGTGCCATATATCAATATCTTTATATATGTGTATGTTTGTGCATAGTGTGTTTGTAGCGTGTTTGTTGTTTGAATGAATTTGTGGTAGTTGAGTGCTCCAATGCTTATCGCTCGCAATCAAAATGTAAATTTATCAACTCAAACAGATCACAACTTGATTTGTGGTTCATCAAAACAATTGGCGCAGCAAAAGCTGGCAAACTATCTAACAACTACTACATATTATGTAAAAGAGTAAAAATGTATGTATATATTAGTATCCATCATCTAAGATCACGAAAACCAAACTATAATGGCAACAGTCTATTTGCCCACCGCTCACCTTTTTACTCTGCTGTCACTTAGCCACATAGTCACATACTTTCACGCATGAGTATACATACATATGTACATACATATGTATATGACCAGAAGGTAATACATACATATATGTAAATATGTACTTTATGAATTTATATCCCCGAAACGTTTATCAAAGTTTGGAAATTGGAGACACGAAGTTCGCACGGTGCTTAAGAGAGTTCAGCTTAATGAAAATACGAAAATATTTTTGTTTTGATACTTAAATACCGAAAAGCGCGTGAGGTTCTCCTTGATATTCCTAGAATTGGGTTAAAATTTGGCATGTGCACATACTTATGTACATAAGTGTCTGTGAAAGTTAATAGGGTAGATCTCAATTTCGGCTTAGAACGGATTTTAGTGCTCATATCGACTAATATGGTATGTAGAGGCTCTTTTCATAACAAACGTTTTCGAGTCGAGTGTAGAGGAGAAGTTGAGACAATATTTTCTTCGATGTGCTTGATAATCGTCTTAGTTTTTTCTGCATATTCGCATCTCAAGATTGGCCTCGTTGTAATTGTTTGTATCATAATAATTATTATCAGAATCAGAGAATCCGGGTTCTTAAAAGAACACGTATCTGAACCCTTTAACTTTATACCGCACCACTAGAATCTTGGTGTCGCCAAACCGAACTCTGGCGGCTCCTTCTCTGCCCATATACCGATGAGGGAGTTGTGGATGTAAAGAAACCGTTGGAGGAAAAGACAGTGAGCTTCTTTACGGATGGGTCAAATATTGGTGGAAAGGTTTGTGGAGCTTTTTATTGCCAGGAGCTCTCTGTTGCAGCTATTACGGTAGCAGCATGTTCCGGACTGCAGCCTCCTTTAGAGAAGTGATCATTCACTCAAATAACAGCGCGCCGATACTAGTCTTGTACTCATTAACAGTGCGTTCAGCGTTGATTGAGGAGTGCTTAATATCGCTATTAGCAGCATCGGGTGTCTTGGTGATAAGACTGGTATGTGTACCAGGCCATGTCGCAGAAGCCTTTTGTCCCAAGATTCATCGCAAGAAATCTAATGATCTTTTTACCCTCAGAGAGCTAGCCTCTCCTTAGCTGTGGGCCATTTAACAGGCCATTGCTATCCTATTGGCGTTCATGATGATTTTATGATACAGTTTCAAAACCTGAGTATACGGCATTATTCGCATCATTCATTTCGAATTTTCAGGTGATTAAAAAACAGCAATCAAATTTCCTATTTGAATCTTAATCAAGTCGAGAGAACGTACTATTCAAAGTCTCCATTCGAATAGTGTGTCATCGACAACGTGGCCATTAATTTGTTTTCCTGAACTATGTTGAGATCCTTATTGAGTTCGTGTATTTCTGGTGAACGTTCCATACTTCATTTGTTCTGTTGCCAATGAGGATCACAGCCCTCTAGCAGAGACTTGTTCACAACTCGGAACCTCATATTTGCATGTTTTGTCTTTGTTTCTACTCTGTTTATTGTGGCATCGGCAAAAAGATGAAATGAGTAGTGTAATAAATGGTTGGAGCTCAGCTTTTATCGATTTATAACAGTGTGCCTTCTACAAAAAGTACCTGAAATAACACTTGTTCAAGCTGACTGGAAAAATTTTACGCATCTTTATACGAATCTTTATTAGTATAGTAGGTTCCTGAGCCATTACAAACATGCTAATACACCTTCCCATTTCAAATACATTTATGTATAATAAGCCTCGGATAGAATGGCCTTCATTTTCTGGATGTTAGGCAGTTCTGACAGCACATTCATAAAACCACGTCTTGACCCCAATAAAAATGCGTTTAATGAAAGTAGGGTTCTCAGCTGCGTTGTCAAGCTTACTATTTGCAAAAGATTCAAGTCTTTTGGTACGATTTTAGCGTCGACACCTTTTACACCCAAAACATCACCTCAAATGGCTGAATCGATTCATAAGTATTACGGAGATCCCCTGGTATCTCGCTATTCCAGTTTCGATGTTAACGTCAGTGGATGGCTGACTCACATAAGGCCCGTTTTCGAAGACTTGACTGAATGCGTTGTGTCACTCAAATGTTTGCATTCGTGATAAAGTAGACTGCTTAAGACTACTCCTTATAAAATGAATTCGCAGCTCTGATTGCATCGGAAACATAAAATTACAAGCAAACTCATTGTTTCTTTTTTTTTTTAATGTAAAAGTCGCTGGACAAGCCTTTAACGTCGTAAACAAACGGCTACCAAACCCATACGAATTGACATGTGGAGATCAAACTTTACAAAAACAGTAAAAAAGGTTTAACCAATCGAGGGAAATTTTCTTTATCGATTCGGTTTATGATGTCCAGGTCAAATTTAATATTGGTATAAGGTTGAATGAAGGCTGAAAGCTGAGCTGACTGACTAATGACTGCTTTTTAGAAAACTGTCTTGAGTCTATTTACTTTTTTCAACGGACTTATTTAAAAAAAAATTATTGGGCCCAGTAAGGATAACCCTAAAGCGTATGGGTTCATAGAGTTAGTATTCTGCGTAATGACATAAACGATACTTTGCTTCAACTGAACGCTATAAAGTGGGCAAATGAGTAAAAAGACGATTTTCAAAAACAAGTTGGGAGCAAAACATCTTACTCAACCGATTTGATTGCTTTGATTATATCTATAGTATGAGCGATGCTGTTGTTTTTATTTGCACATAACGTCCAACACATATGTACACATATTCACATATACATACAAGTATATATGTATGTGCACATGCTATGTGTGCTGGTCTGCTGGCCCGTCTTAGCCTGTTTGCCCATTGTGCTGAGTGACAGCGGAATATTCCGTTACGCGCTCGCCTAAGCGACAGCTATGCAAAATTTCTTGACAAACTCGCGAACTCCAACAGCCAACAGCTTCAGCATTTCTTCCCAGTTGCGACTACTTATTATGCTTACAAAGTTGTACACTGTTTTATTATTGCTTTTAATTGTTTTTCTTAGTCATATTTGTCAATTGGCGCCACACAGCAAATTTGTAGGTGTTTTCTTTTTACCTGGTAATGAAGGTTCGGGAAAATTGATGAACAGAAAAACGTTTTTCCCATTTAGGTCAAGGTCATTGAAGCTCAGTTTGACCCATTTGCCGTACACACACATGCACATTTACTGGCTCTTTTGCTATTTTTGTCTTTACGTATGACCAATTAGTGCTTTTATTTACTTTGGTAGGTTGTATGCGTGTGTGTGTGTGTATAAGTGTGGGTCTGCTGTATTCTCACATTAGCTCAGCTTGTGCATTTAAAAATTGAATTAAAATCGAGCCAATGTAAAACAGCATTTTTGTATATTCTTTCATATGCAGATGCAGGTTTGCGTATAACAGGTCAATTGAAAAGTCTCCGGCCTGCGACATACTTAGATGGTGCTATTACAAATAAATAGATAAAAATGGATTTCACCTGCTGATGGATGGAGTTCACGCAAGTGAGGAAAGTTTCCTGATTACCACCCACTTGGGAGTGGCCAGAAACGATTGTTTTACATATGGCTCAAGCAGTTCACGACTTCCGGCCTTTGACCAAGTATCCTCTGGATAGCCAAAGAACAACCGTTTACAGGCAAGCTAAAGTCAGAAGGTGTACCATTCCCTCCTCAGGGTTGTGCGCTGGGTTAAGGACCCGACACGGAAAAAACGCCCATATTGAAAAATAAGCAGCAGCCTCTGAAGAAAAATCTCCCTTTTAAAGAAGACCACAGTAAACGTAATGAGCACTATGATTTATGGTCATGCACCTGGAATGTCCGGTCGCTTAATTGCGAAGGTGCCGCTGGCCAACCGTCGCCGAGTCCAGGTATTCACCCCGGTAGACAAACATCTAGCCACCATCGGCATCAAAGTGAAGTTCTTTAACATATTGCTGATTTGCGCCCAAATTTCGTCGGAAAAGAAGGACGATGTAACCAAAGGTGCCTTCTATGAGCGCTTGCACCGCCCCTATGAGAGCTGCCCCTGCCACGATATCAAAATCGTACCTGGCAACTTCAACGCCAGGGTAGTCAAAGAAGGTATCTTTGGCACAACGGTCGGTAAATTCAGCCTCCATGATGAAACATCCCCAAATGGGTTGAGACTGATCGACTTCGCCGGGGCCCGAAATATGATTATCTGTGGTACTAGATTCCAGCACAAGAAAATTCATTAAGGTATCTGCCTGTCTCCGGATCGAAAAGGCACTAACCAGATCGATTATGTTGTGATAGTCTCAAGACACGTGTCCAGTGTTTTAGATGTGCGTACGCAACGAGGTCCTAACATTGACTCGGATCACTATCTTGTAGCAATCAAGATACGCACTCGCCTCTGTGCAACAAAAACGCCAACAAACACAAGGAAAGTTTGACGTCGAGAAGCTGCAATCACAACAGACAGCCGAACGATTTTCTACTCGACTTGCATTCCTGCTATCTGAGAGTACTCGTAAGCAACTCGGTAAAAGAGAACTGTGGGACACCATTTCAAGCACCTTACGTACAGCTGCTAACGAAACCATTGATTTTTGAAAAAAGTTAAAAAAGAGCAGCTAGTACGACGAGAAGTCCCGTGTCGCAGCGGAGAGAAAATAGACTGCCTACCTCGCAACGTTACAATCGACCACAACACGTGCGGAATGGGATAGATACCGAGAGCTAGAGCGGGAAGCAAGACGCTTTTGCAGAAAAGAAAGAGAGAGGCCGAGTTTAGCCAAAAAAAAAAAAAATGAGGTTTCAAATTATGATAGGCCGGCACTTTTCAATTGACCTGTTACATATGCATGCGCATGAATTGTAGACAAATGAAGCTTTGTGCTACCAATTAAGACCGGGTTACACGTAACACTACTGCATGAAGTGCTATTTTTGGTGTCAAGGACACAAGGATTTTACATAATTCTCCTAGCAACTGTGAATTAAGGTTAAAATGGGCACATTCCGGTTGCAGTGAGTTATAATAGTCTGTCGCGCGGGTCAAAAATTTCTTTACTGACGAGAAATGTTAAAAATAATTTTTTATTAAATTTGAAGTACAATTTAATAATTCAAGAATAAATAAATAAATTAAGTACAATTATAAAATATATTCGATGGTATAATAAGCTGGAAAATACATAATTTCCAAAAAAATATTCATGTCATTTTGCTAAAAATAGGCTTTATTATTCAAAAGAGTTGCCATCGAGGGAAAAATTTCCGGTTAAACTGATCTTTCATCATATCATTTACGTAATACAAGTCTCTTTTCTTTAAAATACTTATGTCTCAGTCTCCGCAAATTCTTACCAATAGGCATTCTCTTGAGTTTTGATTAAAAAAAAGTGGGGGAGACTCTAATAGAGTCATTTGAAACCCGATTCACTAAATTTGTTGCTGTTTCCATTAGTTTGCCACAATGTGAACTGAATTATGAGCTCGGTGGAAGTAACACTACTGTGAGCAAAAAATAGTAAGAAATTTTTTAATTTGCTCTTAAAAGTATATGTCGTCCTCCTCAAACTAATCCCTCTTGGCCCCAATGCGCTTGTGTCAACGTTTTTTCCAAACTTCGAAATAATTGTTTAAGTCAATTTCCGGCCGTATGGCACGATATTGCTTGAAAATTTAGTTGCACTGATTTTTCCGATATTTCAACGATGCCAGTAAGATCTCTGAATATTAATCGCCGATTCAAAAGCATTAATTTCTTTATTTTATTGGCGTGTTGATTTTCCGTCCTGGACGTGGTTCATCGTCAACACTTTCTCGACCCTCTCTGAATCATTTGTACCAATAAAAAACACTTACTCACAACATACAATAATCACCGTAAGCCTTTTCTAACATTCTGAAAATTTCGAGACAAGAAATTTGAAACCGTACACAAAACTTAACGGAACTTCTTTGTTGATTCGTAGTAAAAATCTCCGAATGTACATACTTTTTGTACTTCAGAGAGACAGGCGTATACTGAACACTAATGATTAAGTGATTACAACGATGTAAAAAAAAATATTTCGGCTTTTTCGAACATTTCTTTTAAACATATGTACATTACACATAATTCATAATGATCGATATTTTCGGTATAAAGTCAGACATATTCTTAGAAATGCACATATTCGATATCTGGGTGCGTGCAAATTTATGGTCCGATTTCAACTATGTTTGGGTAGCAAATGGTACACCTTGAAAGTTAGGTTAGGTTATTCTGTCACGCCTATCACACCTATCACGCCGTACATAGATCTATTAGACCTTAGTGGTACCAGATGGAGGTTCACTTTATTTTGAGCTGAAGTATTCGTCACACAGGTCACAGGAACCTTAAGAGCGACTTGAAATCTTATTTTGATACTTCATCTAGTCCCTTGAACAGCGAAGCTCCTAGATATCTATGACGAGTTCTAGATAAAGCTGCACAGAAGTAGAGAAGGTGTTCCAGCGTCTCTCTCATTCTTAATTGCTTTCACTTCCCGAATGTTTCGTGTCTACTAATGTTGATGTGGATTTATTGGGACAGTGAATACAGGCACCTCAATTGTTTGAAAGTTCCGCAGATATGAGAATATTGGTTTGGTATTTATGTAAATATATTGCTATTACATCGAGTACTGAAAATGTGACAGAATATGCTAGGAAGCTGTTAATTGTTAAATTGATTGAAATTAATTTGAGATAGCCAATGAAACTTTGTGTATGATATTGACACAGAATTTCCTTAATATTATGCTTCCACATTTAATTTTAGACATTGTGCGTATCGCATATAATGGAAATGAAGGAGGAAGTCATAGAAATAAATCACTAAGTGCCGTTTTCTTTATGTCTGGCTAGCAGATATGTGTCAGTTAAGGGATTACAGGGTTTATGGGTTTCAAATAAGCGAATGGTTTTATTGTCTTATTAAATTCCACAACACAACAACAATATTTTCCTAAAATCTTCAAGTTGATCCATGTAATAGTTTCGAAGATACAGCCTAGGCTAAGTGCGCTTAAACACGTTTTTTCAAAAACGTGTTTTTGAAGTCGGTTGGCAAGATTGCTCGAGAACTACTCAACCGATCCTTATGAAATTTTTCACAGGTCTTTGAGATGCAATTTGAAAAAAAATGTCACAAAATTTTAATTTTTTTTTTTTTTGTAAAAATGTTTGCGAATAATCGAATTTTCAGAGTTTTTTTTGGTCCAAGTTCTAAGTTAAGGTTTTAACTAAAACAAGTACTTTTTCACTTTAAATGATCTTGTAAGGAGTTATACTGCTAACGCGTAACCATCTTTTTTCCGAGGAATCACCGAAAATGGCGTCGCAATGACCGAGTTTAAAATAATTTTTTTTCAAAAATTTTAGAATTTCTTTGTTAATAGTGTATATTTGTAACAATAAAAAATTATAATAAAATATTGAATTTTTTTTTATGTAAAAAAAATTAAAAAAAGGCTGTTTTTACCCGAGGAAACCCATGTAACCCCTTAAATACTGGTTAAAAAAAGATCCTTTACCGAAAGATGAAATCTTGGTTGAAAAGAGCTTTATTTAACAACTTTATCCCCCATTCTTCACCATTTATTACTTTAACAGGATCACACTTTCGTTAGTACAAAATTCAAAGCCTAATGACCAATTGTGCGTCGAGTGGAAGGGAATGAAAATTATTTTTGCTTAAAGCGTCCAAATTTAGGTGAAATTCTATTTCAAATGAAGTAGTTGGATGACGTGTAGTCCTAAGCCTAAAGAAGAGCTTATCTGACTTGGAAAGGATATAATAAAAAGAAATTATATTTCGTCATTGAAAGACAATTTCATCTTATTAATATTCAATAATATTCCTCTTAATAACTCTAATTACGTTTTTCTTGATTTTCTAAATTTCTCTAATATAGCGCTGACTAATGTTTGAAATAATGCATGCAACCAATAATTTTATATAGGCAATAATTCTTTGATGAAATCGCGCCATACGCGGACTTACTCAGCCAGCACTTGGCCAGCGCGTGTCAGCGTTTAATAGCATAAGACCAACTATAGGCAGACCGTTAAAAATTCTAGTGCGCCTGCATGTGTGTGTGTGTGTACATAAATGCATGAAATTATAAGTTATTAAAGCGTAAATTTCTAAAATTTATACACACATATACATACATAATTATATATGAATATGTATGTGTTTGCGTGAGCGCCTGTCAAAGCGAATGCAACGAATGAATGGTTCGTTGACTATCATAAAAGACCGCTGCCGCCATAAATTGACTTGTCAATTAGCAAATCTATAAATAATGCGAATATATGCATATCAAGCGTCGCACATACATATGCATGTGCGTATATATACATATGTAAAAGGTGCTTAATAAATTATAAAATTGAAATATACATCAAAATATGTTCCGCAAATGCTGCCAAAATGCCAATAGCCCGACCAAATTACTCATAATTACAAGCGGCGCGGCTATAATGGACTGAGCGCAAAGAGCAAAGCGTGGAAAAAGGAAAATATAATTATGAAAATTCTTTTTGTGCAGCTTTTATATATAAAAATAGCTTTGTGTTATGAATTTTAATTGGATTGTTTTATTTCATAACGCAGGTGCAGAGGTACATGGCGGCAAATTAAAATAAATTCACGTTTTTTCACAGTGATTTGGCGCTTTGTAGGTCTGTATGGGAGCTAGAATGCCTACAACACAAAAAACACACACAGGAACTAAGTGTAATTTCAATTTGCACATTGTTGCTTCGAATTACTTCTTCATTTCCGGTGGCGGTAAAGTGCCCTATTCACGCCCAAAGCAATGCTATGCGCGGCAGTGTTAACCGACATACACTGTATAATTGTATACATCTGCTATGTTTGTGTATTTGCGTTTTACTAACTGTACAGCGCCTTTTTTGGCAAGACATTGTGCAACAATGTTGCATACACAACCTCTTGTCGCCATAAATTAACCACTTATACTATATACATATAGGTGATTATAAACAGATACATACATGTAGTTGTATACAAAAAGAGTCGGCAGGAATTTGTACCCCGTCGGAAAAGCTTAATTTTTCTAATTTTCATACTCTTTTCCCATGTTGCAAGTTGTTTGTAACACCTCAAGATAATCGAGTTTGATATAGGGTTATAATGGTTGTACCAAGTAAATTTTTTTTCAATAGCCTTTCTTGACAGATCACGCGGAGTCGTGTAAAAGGTTATTTTAGTTCAGTTTGTTCGGCATTTTATCGTGAAAAGACTTACTGAACAACATTTACAAATCATTTAACTGTATTATGAAAATTTACATTCTCTATAGAATGCGTTTCGCGCGCTTCGCTCAACTTGTGGTGAACATAATCGGTCTTCTAAGCATACTATCCGCGACACCATCACCCAACTTGAGACACAGTATTCATTACTAGAGAGTATTCAAACTAATACACCACGACTAACAGATAGTGAAAAAAGGATAATGTCCGCAGCTGAGATTGTTCAGGAAGACCGTGGAGAGTCGATTCGGCATAATACGCAGCAACTTGGACTGACGCATGGGACGACTTCGCGCATTTTAAGTCGATGCCTTAAATTTAAAGTGTACAAAATACAGCTTGTCCAAAACTGAATCCGCTCGCTTTTTCCAAGTGAAATCGCTTTGCTCTGCGGGCTCTTGAAAAGTTGCAAGACGATCCGATGTTTTCGAGCCAAATTATGTTTACAGATGAGGCCCATTTCTGGCTCAATAGGTATGTAAACAAGCAAAATTGTCGCATTTGGGTCTAAGAGCAACCTAAAGAGATTCAAGAGCTGCCATTTCATCCAGAAAAACAACGCTTTGGTGTTTTTGTGAGCCGGTGGAATCATCGGTCCATATTTCTTTAAAAAAATATGCCGGTGACTAAGTAACCGTCAATGGTGACCGTTATCGCGCCATGATAACCGTCTATTTGATGCCTAAAATTGAAATTTGTTATCTCGACGACATTTGGTTTCAACAAGACACATCGAACATCGCATCAATTAATGGATTTATTGACAGAACACTTCGGCAGGCAGATAATTTCACGTTTTGGGCCGATCTATTGGCCACCAAGATCGTTTGATATCACACCGTTAGACTTTTTCCTTGGGGAATCTGTAAAGTCTAATTTCTATGTGAACAATCCTGTTTCAATTCAGGCCTTGGATCAAAAACATCATGCTTGTCATCGAAAATTGGTCTCAATGGATAGACTATCACGTAGCCGCCGGGAAAATTTTAAATATATATTCTTCAAAGAATGTTTATAAACGTTCGCAATTAAAATTGAAGATTATGTGCTTTTTCTTTAAAAAGATAGAATCTCAATATGGATCACGCTTATATAAAAATGATCAGGGTGATGAGACGGGTTGAAATGCGGTTGACTGTCTGTTCGTCCATTCAGGCTATCCTGAGTAAAAATTGAGATAACTTTATGAAATTTGCTAAAAGAGTTCGTTGGTTTTGCAAATGAGCATAATCGGACTAATGTCACGCCCTCGGCACGCCAATAATCATCAACGAAGACTTATAAAATATCATAGCTTTGAATAAGGAATCGCGGTAGCGAGAGATAATTTCCAATTACAATATGTTGAATAGTAAGCATTGCTCCGCCCTCTAAAAGGTTTAATGCCAATATTTTCCAAACCGCTGAAGCCAAATCAACTTAACTTACTCAGGGAAGTTCTTTTAGAACTTTTTTATATAGTATACTATCGAAATTGGCAAATATGAAATAAGCTAAATGCTCAATGACAAGTTATTAGCTTATAAAGGTTAAATAAAAGACGCCTATTAAATAGATAATAACCATGCCCACCCCCTTATAACAGTTATGTTTGCAACTACTAAACATGCGATAACTCAGTGTATAATTATTCAAAAGGGAATAAATTTTGAACCAAAATGGTAGTGAAGGGCTTTTTAAGAGCTGGAGTTAAATGTAAACAAGGGTCTTGGCCCTTTATAAGGTGAAACCGTATATCTTAGAAACTACGTGACCAATTTCAAATGAATTCGGCGTGTCAAGAATCCAAACATATTTAATGTACTCTGTGAAAATCGGATGACAACCACGCCTACTTCCCATACAATAAACTTCCAAATTCCATCTGATTCTTGCACTGTATAGTATGTATACAAATCAGAAATCAATAGAGTTAACAGAATAAAACTTTGCACAAATAGTGTCCTTAAGGTATTTTCGTTTTTGTCGAAATCGGACTATAATTTTTCAAAGACCGAGACACCAGTGTCACCGCATATGTTTGTACTTTTAAAGGTTATTAGGCAGTATGTAGATTTTGTAACTAGTTTCATTCCTACGAGTATATACAAATAATAGCTTATATAAAATTACATGTGAAGTTGTGGAAAGTTGTGAAAAGTGGTGTAATTTTGTACTAGTTCATACAAATACCTTTTATGGACGTTTTTATAAAATTTAATGTGGTATATCCAGGCAAATAGACTTGGAGATATATTTTATATGTAAAATTTTGTTATCTTAGTGTAAAGTTCTGGAAACCACTTTAAACGCGTTTTCTCTGAAATACCATTTTCAGAGTCGTTGAATAAAATTCCGAACAGCTCGACCGATGGTTTGAAGTTTTCACACGTCATTTTTAGATGCCATGTAATGATCGAAGGAATATATTTTTAATAGTATTCTTCTATAAGATTTTGTAAGCCACTCCGAACAACTGTTTTTTTGGGAAGCCGCCAAAATAAAAATGTTAACTGATCCTTCGACCATTAGCTGTATTTATTTCTTGAAATAATGAATATTTTTGCTTTTTGGATTTGAGATAATTTTAAAGGCTTATAATATAAGAAATAAACTTAAATCGATAAGTTTCACGAAAAATATGATTCAATATGTTTATTAGCCATCAATTTGTAATATAAGATGAAAAATTGTGGAAATTTTTTTTATAATTTTCTGTTGGACTTTATCTACGAATAACTTTGGATGAGTTGACTCAGCCAAAAAATGTTCTAGACCTTTTTTGTAGATCGGAAAATTTCCTATAAGAGTAAGTGTTGATTCTCGCTTACCAATTATTTGTTTGTGTACATTAAAAGTCCAAACGAAAAAAACAAAATTTCCTGCTATTTATATGGGAAATCGAAAATATCGATGAGGCATCTCTTAATATTAATATTAAGAGCTCAGGTCTTACCAGAACTTGGTTTTTGTCATGTTGGATGAGATTTTCATGGTAACTAAGAAAAAAAAATAAAAAACTATTTTTGGCAAATCTTAGGCTAATATACAGTTAGAAGGCCGAAAACAGCGAATTTTCCAGAAGTTTTTCTGAGAAAACTTTTAAATTTATTGATCCAAAATTTGTGCACATATTAAAGAATCTTTTAACTGTGTTTTAAAAACATTTATTTGAAAAAAAAAACTACAGCTGATCTCGGAAGTTCTTCTTACAAAAGATGCTTTGCGGTGGCCACTATATCTCTGAACTGGATCTTCTGAAATTAAAAAATCAAACAGATTTCGTTAAAGTTATTTTTAATCTAGTAGAAAGTTTTTTTGACAAAATGGCGGCTTATAAACAAAAAGTCGACTTAAGGAGGAGGGGCCTGCTTCAGAGACTTCAAAAATCGATATTTTTGAGAATTTTTTTGGAAGAATAAGAAATAATTGATTAAAGCGAAGTTTGTAGAGTCTATAGTTATATATTTAAACAGCATCCGAAAATTTTTGGGATACGAAATCTTTGATATTCTGCCTTTGGAAAGAAATTGGCCGATGCATCTTGCATGTGCATTTGTCGGATGGCGGGCAGGATGCAGGTCGGATTTTCTATCGGAAGAGATTTGTTGTTGTAAATAACTTATCTTCTAGTTTAACTAAAAAAATCTAAATTTTATAATTTTTTAAAAATTGAAAAAAAGTGGTTTTCGGCCAAAAAAATTTTACTTTATGTTGTTTAAAAATATGTTCGAACTTGACTTTTCATTGTTTTTTTTTGTTTTGTTTAAATATGAGATAATTTAATGCCAAAGGTAATAAACTTTGCCCCAAATCCATAAAACGTTTAGTGTTTTTTATCATGGCCGCCAATTAAGAAAAATCGTAAAAATGAAAAAAATGAGAAATCGCTCGTCAAAATTTTCGCTTTTTGCCCAAGCGCTCGTATGTGTATCTGCTAGACGCTCGGTCAATATTTCCCTTCTAGCTTCGACAATATTTCGAATTTCCATCTATAACTTTGGGGACTATTCTTAGATAATTTTTAAAGAGATTTAAGCAAAAAAATCGATTTTTTGAAGCTTCTAAAGCAGACTCACCCCTTAAATTATTTATAAAAAATATTTATCGGTGAGAAAAAATTTTCGATTAAATACTAAAAAATTAATATAAGGAGCTCATGTTAAAATTTGAGACTAATCGGTTTAGCCATTTTCGAGTAAAGTTGGTCACCGACTTTGAAGAAAAACGCGTTTAAAGTTTGCAATGCACTTCCAAGCACTTTGGAATGCTTTTTCAATTTTGCGTGTAACGTTTCTTTTAAATTTTGAAAAAAAATTACTTTCGCTTAAAATTTTTAAATTACTCAAAGATATTACTTTATTGCAGCAAATCTTATGGAGTTCTACTTTGCAAGGTATAATGTTGGTTAAAAACTCAAAACAAACCATATTTTGGAGTATATTTTCACACTTATAACAGATTTTGAACGAGACTGGATAAATTTGTATCAATATCTTGTCGAACAAAGGAAATGATCTCTCTAAAAACCAACACACTTGCGGGAAAACGCTAAAATAAAGCATATTTAACATGCAGAAATGACTGTAGCAGAGTACAAATGAAATTTCTAGATTTAGTAAGGGTCACAATGCCACCGAAAACGGTAAAATATTTTCAGTAAAATTCAAGACGACAGACAATATTTTGGTATATACGAGTCAATATGAGTTATATGATCATACAAATTGAGGTTTGATAATCCAGATTACTCGTTTGAAAGCATGAATTGAGTGCACTGAAATTATCGATTGCCAAAAACTACAAATATATGAACTCAAAAACTGCCTTCATAATATTCATCAACACTTTTTTTACACTCAACGAAAAAAGAATTCAGCTACAAAAAAGTCAACATAAAATTAAAATTTCTTGTAGGGTCCCACAAAATACCTACATATTCACACACACGTGGAAACAGCATACATACATATATTTATACATAAGTAGTATGTGTGACTGTAATATTATTAACATTGCAAGAACTGACACGAGCGCACTCAAAGAAAAGAATCAAAAAATTTGTTTGGCCAAATGCCAAATGATCTCAATAACAACAAACAAAAAAGCCATAATAATAACAACAACTGGATATAAAGCAACAGCAACACTATACTACAACAATAATATTGGGGAAAAACTAAAAAAAAAAAACAACACATGCTGAAATGTTCCGTATGTTTGTTGGGTGAAATGAAATCTTCATTTTGTTTTGCTCTACTCGATTTCAAATTAATTTCCTGTTTAAGCAAAATTACACGCCCACCTGATACGGCAATGAAAAGGAGCGTAATACAATAAACAAGACGTATACAAAGTATTTCATAAATATTCAATTCCATATGGATGTGTTCGTGTATGTGTGAATACTTGCAATAACTTGACTGCAATAACGGTGTTTCAAAAATAAGCAAATGAAAAAGAATAAAATTTGAATTACAATCAATTGCGGTTTACAGTATAAATATGTGTACGAGTTAAACCTAAACATTCCTATTGGCACTTAATAGAAGAAACTCTCGGAAAATGATCGGAATAATAACTAGTCACTGTCTGGTCGCGACACACATCCGTAGAATGTACCTGACAGATTGAGAAGACTGCAGGAAATGTTTGGAGCATCTCTTGTGCACTTGTCCCGCATTGGCAAGACTACGCTGTAAGCATCTGGGGACCCAACAGTATGGAGGAGGTATCGATAGTGACACCGCGGAGTTAAAAGGCTGTTAGCTTCCTATGAAATCGAATCGTCAATTTGAATGATCTAAGAATCTTAACAGTAAATGTGGGAAGAACTGGAACATTTCTTGCCTAATATGTGGTAAATTTGCACCTCAACACTACATGAAGAGAATTTCAAAAAATCGAATATTTCTTTAATATACATTTGTTTATTTATTTATGCCCATAATTGAGTCTTCAGACTCGACTAGATATTCTCTGAGGGTTTTTAAGCCCACCATATATTGAATAACGAATATTAATAAAATCGCAGTTAGGTACACAGGTAGAGGTTCTTAACAGGAGTTCTTATTCCTCGAGGACACGGCTACATTATGAAGCTACAGAAAGTCATAAAATGCTCAGGGCTTAATTAACAATTTATGACGAACGCTATTAGCATACAATATATGCCTCAAATAATGCGATAGTTTAAAAAGATCTATGGCAGATACATTCGACCTTATATATGTATATTTGGCTCTTGTTCAAAGTTTAAAATATAAGCGAACATATAAGGTGGTTCAAAAGTGGAAATTTGTTTATTTTTTCTTCGAAATAATATATACTATATAACATACATTCTTAATCCGAATCTTCTCCGAATAATTCAATCAATCTTTGCTTCTTTGCTAGAGATGCGGATTTTGTTTTGTTCCTCTTTGATAAGTGCGGTTGGGGTTGTGTCTGCCGCCGTAAGTTTTGGTCTGAAGACTTCTTTTTATGGTGCTTTTCCCGGTCATTTTTGGTTACTTTTGTAGGGGCCGCAGTGTCACCACCGAATAGATCAATCAACTTATATTCTTTTCTAGGGGCTGGCGCCACCGGCTGCGCCAAACTCTCAGTCATCTCTGGTAAGTTCCGTTGAGCTTTTTGTTGGCGTAGGTTATAGTCCGTAGCCTTCCTTTTAAGTGGCCTGTCATTTGTTTTCTTTTTTGGGGGTATTGCACTATCATCGCCGAATAGATCAATCAGCTTATATTGGGTCAGTCGTTCGCGAATATTACAACGAGATACGTCAGTTGAATTTTGACTTTTCGAGGTGTTCTCTTTTCCATCTGTAGAATGATGTCGGATATTATTATAACGATCGATTTTGTGTCCAGAATAAAAGTTGCTAGAAGTATTTGATGCCATGATTTTTCTGTAAGAGCTTTTTTATATCTGAAATTTACTTGTTTCTCTGACGAATAGATTTTTGGTTTTGAAATATATTTTCACTATCGGGATCTATTTATACGGACATGCTTAGGTATGTTTCAGACACATCTACCTGCTTCCAAAAAGGAGGGTTGAAGGCGTGGTCCATTGTTTCGTATAGCAGGTAGATACATATAGTGCTTTCGAGGACTTACCGCCCAGGTAAGTTTAACTCAATTCACGAGCAGACTTTAACAAAAGACTCAAAATCTAAAAACAAAGGAAACCTGTTTTCCTTATATTCAACAAAGCAGAATGGAACATGAAATGTTTTGTACGTTAATTAGCTTGCAAACCAAGATCTGAACAAAGACTGGGAAATACTTTCATTATTCTACGATTGCAATATTAAAGTCAATCGCCATTTAAGAAGTCTTTATTCTATGCACATAGGGGATAGATGAAGTTTAAACACATTTTTAGCAAATGGGCGTTTTATTTTCAAGGGGAGAGGCCTCAAAATATCATTAAGATACGTATCTCGAATGATCGGTATTTGGTCGGTTTGATTTCGACAGTTTTTAGACGAGCAAGGTACCTGAGGCTTTGAGGAATAAGAAAGCGCATACCAAGTGATGAACTTTTTTCAAAATAAATGGAAAAACAACCTTCTCTTCATCAGATAATAATTTTTTAAAATTCCACTTCGAATCGGCCACCTATTTGGATTAGTAGAGCCCCGTGAATTGTTTTGCCATATAAGGGTAGTGTATGTACCAGCTTGTGAATTCCAGAAAACGGTAACCATCCTCTCATTGACCGAGAGCACAATCTTTTCTAGGTAAGGTAGGGTTAAGTCCACTCTTTCCACTGTTGCTAAGCCTATGGTGAATTCCAGTGCATCCATATTTCGTTGGCGATCACGAAGCGATGTCGAGATTTTTACAGTTTGCGCTTAAAAATCATCAATCATTGATCATTGTATAATTCTACCGAGTGATATTTTATCGATTACGACCGCGCATATTGGAAACTCACGGATCTCCAACTATTTCCCACCAATTATATTTATACCTGAGAAAATTTAAATATTTTAATTGCTCACTTGGGATTTACATATATTCGCTAGATAAGGTCTTTTTATACTCTCGCAACAAAGTTGCTAAGGAGAGTATTATAATTTTGTTCACATAACGGTTGTTTGTAAGTCCTAAAACTAAAAGAATCAGATATAGGGTTATATATACCAAAGTATTCAGGGTGACGAGTAGAGTTGAAATCCGGACGTCTGTCTGTCCGTCCGTGCAAGCTGTAACTTGAGTAAAAATTGAGATATCATGATGAAACTTGGTACACGTATTTCTTGGCTCCATAAAAAGGTTAAGTTCGAAGATGGGTAAAATCAGCCGACTGCCACGCCCACAAAATGGCGAAAACCGAAAAGCTATAAAGTGTCGTAACTAAGCCATAAATAAAGATATTAAAATGAAATTTGGCACAAAGGATCGCATTAGAAAGTGGCATATTTGGATGTAATTTTTTTGGAAAAGTGGACGTGGCCCCGCCCCCTAATAAGTTTTTTGTACATATCTCGGAAACTACTATAGCTATGTCAACCAAACTCTATGGAGTCGTTTCCTTCAGGCATTTCCATATACAGTTCAAAAATGGAAGAAATCAGATAATAACCACGCCCACCTCCCATACAAAGGTTATGTTGAAAATCACTAAAAGTGCGTTAACCGACTAACAAAAAAACGTCAGAAACACTAAATTTTAGGGAAGAAATGGCAGAAGGAAGCTGCACCCAGGCTTTTTTTAAAAATTGCAAGAAGGCGTGGCGTCGTCCACTTATGGACCAAAAACCATATCTCAGGAACTATTAATCTAAATAATTTTATAGCAAAATAAAAAAATATGTAAATGACGGATAATGAAATCTCGATTATCACTTTATCATGCGAGAGTACAAAATGTTTGGTGACACCCGAACTTAGCCCTTCCTTACTTGTTGAATTAATTTTAACTCTATTCATTATCTAGTTTATCAGCATTTTGGTGTTGAGCTGTTTACCTTTACCTCAAAAAACACATGGAAACTGCAGTACAGTTATTCCATGGAATTATATACTATAAATTATTAAATTTGTAATATTTCGTTTCATTATACCAGTTTATGGGATTTATACCAGAGGTTTTGAATCGATATTCTTTACTTGTGATGAATCGAAAACTTTCTGCTTTCTATATTTTGTTTGATTATACCAGTCTATATAATTTATACCAGTTGTGTATTCGAATCGGTATTTTTCACCACTGCTAAGTGAATCAAAGACAGCTTTGTATATAATAATGTGCCCAAAAAATAAGGTGACATTTGAATTTAAACTGCGTGCGTCGAAGGATTTGGAGAATTATTTTTTTTGGGTTGGTAGTACTGTCAGTCACATTTGTGTCAAATTTCATGTCAAAATATTCATTAGTGTTTGAGATACGTGTCGTTTTGCTAAGTGCTAAAAGTGAGTTTTTCGTTTTTTGCGATGTCGAAATTTGTTGAGCAACGAATTTGCATTAAATTTTGTTTACGGAATCAATTTTCTACTGCGGATACTTCGAGAATGGTGCAGAAAGCCTTTAGTGATGAGGCTATGTTAAAAAAAATGTTTACAAATGGTATAGTGCGTTCCAAGCGGGCCGTGAACGTGTCGAAGACGAAGAGCGTCCAGGGCGACCATCAACCTCAACCGACGAAGCTCACGCTCAACAAATCAAAGATTTGGTGTTGAAAAACCGTCGATTAACAATTAGAGACTTTGCAGAGAGGTTGGCATATCGAAGGGCTCAGCCAATATCATTTTGAAGGATGTTTTGGGCCTCAAGCGCGTCAAATCTCAACTGGTACCGAAAACATTGAATTTTTTGGAAAAAAGGCGTCGCGTTGAAGTGTGTGAAACGATGCTTTCCGACTAACAGGGTCTCATGAAATGCGTTATAACTGACGACGAGACTTGGATCTATGTTTACGACCCCGAAACAACCGATCAATCGAGCGAATATCGTGACAAAAGAGAGCCGAGATCAAAAAAATTGCGCCAAAGTCGCCCAAAAATCAAGGTCATGTTGACTATTTTCTTCGATTATAGTGGTGTTGTGCCTTACGAATTCCTCCCAACCGATCAAACAGTCTGCTGAGGTATATTATTTGAACGTTATGCGTCGTTTGCGTACACAACCCATATCGTTCCGCAACCACCGTATTCACCTGATCTGGCGCCGTGCGACTTCTGGCTGTTCACCAAGCTCAAAAGACCACTCCGTGGACACCGTTTTTATACGATAGAGGAGATTCAAGCCGCAGCGAAGACGGAACTGAAGGCCATCCCGGAAAGTGACTACAACCATTGTTTCGAATATTGGAAAATCCGATGGCATAAGTGCATTGCATCGGGAGGGGGCTATTTTGAAGGGGATGAAATTGATTTGGAAGAATAAATAAAGAATTTTCAAAATAACTACAATGTCACCTTATTTTTAGGGCACAGTACCATTATACTTCGGGATTTATTTTTCGAGATTTGGCAACCTTAGTAGTAGTCTGACAACTCAGGAAGTTTTACATCTTTGATATCTTCTTACGAAGCTCTCAACCCTGCTCAGTTGTATAACGAAAATTAATAAACATTTGATAATAAATTAAACAGGCTGTAACCACATAAATCTACGGTTAATATACGTAACCAGAATTGATATTGGATTTTTAAAATGGGAAGAATCCGGAAAGCAACCTATTTATTAAAGGTGGAATGCTAGCAAAACATTCGTGTTAATTAAATTGGGTTAACAACTGGTAAAGTACCATAACAAGAGTTCATATTGCTCGAGGGTACTGTTCGAAAGCAACAGAAAGCACTTGAGTAATTTAATCTCATCATTGAAGAACGCCTTTTCAGGACTAATTAAAATTTACAAACGATACCACAACAAAAGTGCAAAAAATCCAAAATAATGCGATGGGTCAAAGAGATATAAAATAAATACACTTGACTTCTCCATTATTCATAAAGCCTGATTATGCCAAAATTTTGTTCAAAGTTTTAAATATACATACATAAGCAAAAATGGTTAAAAGGTGGTTCAAATAGGGATTTACAGATTGTCTATTTATTCTTAGAATTATTAATAACATATAAAACTTATATATAAAACTAAACTAATGGGCATTTTATTCTTAATCCGAATCCTCTCCAAATAATTCAATCATTCTTTGCTTCTTTTCGTATTTTGTTAAAGACTCGCTCTTCTTTGGCAAGTGCAATTGGGGTTGTGTCTGGCGCCGTAAGCTTTGATCTGAAGACTTCTTTTTATGCCGCTTTTCTCGGTCATTGGTGGTCTTTTTTGGGGGTGTTGCAATGTCATCGCCGAATAGATCAATCAGCTTATATTCTTTTCTAGGGGCTGGTGCCACCGGCTCCGCCAAACTCTCAGCCATCTTTGGTAAGTTCCGTTGAGGTTGTTGTTGGTGTAGGTTATGGTCCGTAGCCTTCCTTTTAAGTGGCCTGTCATTTGTTTTCTTTTTTGGGGGTATTGCAATATCGTCGCCGAATAGATCAATCAACCTATATTCTTTTTTACTTACTGGCTTCGCCAAGCCCTCAGTCATCTCTGGTAAGTTACGTTGAGCTTTTTGTTGGTGTAGGTTATGGTCCGTAGCCTTCCTTTTAAGTGCCCGGTCAGTGGTGGTTACTTTTGTAGGCGCCGCAGTGTCATCACCGAATAGATCAATCAGCTTATATTCTTTTCTAGGGGCTGGTGCCACCGGCTCCGCCAAACTGGCAGTCTTCTCTGTCAAATTCCGTTGGGGTTGAGTTTGTTGCTGTAGAGCAGAGTTTGTAGCCTTCCTTTTATGAGACCCGCCTTTAGTAGTCCTCTTTGTAGGGTTTGCGGTATCATCTCCGAACATATCAATCAATGTATAATTCTTTCTTGTCGCTGCTGACTCCGTTGGACTCCCGTTCTTCTTTGGCAGATCACTTTGGGGTTTTAAATTTCCATTATAATTCGGTTTGAGTTGGTCGCCATTGCTTCTCGAGCTTTCTTTATTTGATCCTTAAAATCATTTTTCGTCCAATGGTTATTGCAATGCGTTGGGTTTTTGCTTGTAATGTTACTATTGATTGAGTTAGAGCTGACCAAAACAGGATTAGTGTAAAAATTATTTTGATACGTAGAATCTTTCATCGTGGAATGGCTACTGAACTGGGTTGCACTATTATCAATTTTGTTACCGATGCTGTTAGAGCTGGCGGCGTCATGTTTACTGTTAGGGCTCACACGACTTATACGTTGCTTCTTTGGTGGTGGTAAATATTCGTATTCCAAACTGTCTATCTCTTGTGGGGGACTAGATAGTGGACTCAGGCTCCCACACGAACTGCTGTCGTTCGAATTGTGCGGTGGAGATAGGTCTTGTGGCTTATTCCGCTTGACTTGATTCTGCTCATCCTCATTATAAAAGGGCCAATTTCCATTCACAGCTTCCCACATATTCCCCCGTAAGCTATATATATTGTTGCGGACCGAAGCAATATCCATGAGTATGCTTTTAATGGACGAACGGTCATCATCACGAATTCCCTCTTTTTGTAGTCGTGAAAATAGCTGTACTCTGCTGAGTGGCTTCAATGCCAACAAGTGAATGAGTCGTTCCCGGATATTACAACAAGATACTCCAGATGTATTTGTACTTTTTGGGACTTCACATGTCCTTCCAATAATCGAATTATCTGATGGAGTTGTGTGTCGTAGCTTATTCCACTTGACATGATTCTGCTCTTCCTTGGTCGAATTGTGTGATGGAGCTGGATCTTGTGGCTTATTTCGCTTGACTTGATCCTGCTCTTCTTTAGTATAGAAGGGCCAATTTTCATTCACGTAATACCACATATGCACTCGAAGGTTGTACTTTTGGATCCGGAGCTGAGCAATAGCCATGAGTATGCTATTAATGGACGAGCGCTCATGATTACGTATTCCTTCCCTTTGCAACCGTGAAGTTAGCTCTAACTTGGTGAATGGTCTCAACGCCAACAAGTGGATGAGTCTTTCGCGAATACTACGACGAGATACGTCAGTTGAATTTTGACTTTTCGAGGTGTTCTCTTTTCCATCTGTAGAACGATATCTGTTGTTACTATAATGATCGATTTTGTGTCCAGAATAACAGTTGCTAGAAATATTTGATGCCATGATTTTTCTGTAAGAGCTTTTTTATATTTGAAATTTACTTGTTTCTCTATCCAATAGAATTTTGGTACTGATCTATATTGTAACGTTCGTGGTCTATTTATACTAATATGCCTGGGTAAATTTCAAACGCATCTACCTGTTTACAATAAAGTTGGGTCTGAAGACGTGATCTTTTGTTTCGTATGCCAGGTACACGGATAGATAATTTGTGCGAGGACTTACCGCGCAGGTATAAATTTTCAAAAAGGTGGGTCGAAGTGGTGATATATTGTTTCGTATAGCAGGTATAAGTACATATAGACAATTTTCCGGGAATTTTCCGTGCAGATATAAGCTTTACCCAATTCGAGAACAGGCTTTGACGAAAGATTCAAAATCTACAAAAACAGGTAAGCCTGATTTTCCAATATTCAGCAAAGGAGAACTGATAATGAATGTATATACTTAGAAACTAAATGCTTGCATTATTCAACGGTTGAAATAATTCTGGAAATAAATCATTCATTTTATTTACTTACATTACAGCTGAGAAGTCGGACTATTGGGGGAAAGTCTGGATCATTACATTTACTTTTAGTATAACTCAAGGATACTTGAGAAAATATTATTCTTCCGAATTTGTATGAGATTGCTCACAATTTGATACCAATACCGAATATTGATTTCACTTTAATAACAACAATCATGATAATGGTATTAAGTATGAGCCCAGAAGTAAAACGTACCAAAATCGTAATATATTATGCAGATTGTACTTGAAAGTTTGAAAAAATATCTTATACATTCAGCTCAAAAAAGATACACAGAAGTTTGAAAGTCCTTAAATTAAGCAGCCCCATATACAAATATATGGTATATGTGGGATGTTTTTACCCGATTTATATTGATCGCGATTAAAACCTTTAGCATCAACAACGCAAAAGTAATAATCATCGAAATGATTTGTAGGCTCTATAAAGATCATCGGAATACCAAAGTCTAATCAAGAACGTTCTCCTTTTTTCCATAACCGAAAAGACTCAAAGCATAACTTACAAACTTTATGAGAAACCCATGGTTTTTCTAGTTTGTCCATTTTAAAACCCAAGTATTCAGTGTAAGCCTTCTTAACAAAGTCTGTGATGTTTCGTTGTTGTTTTTTTGTTAAATAAACACCGCAAATATAACAAAACAAATCAGTACTATATTTACACTTTCTTCTTGACGAACTCATATTTTAAAAGACAAAACAAATATATATTTAAATATGTGCAGTGATTGAAACGAAATATTAACTTATCAGAACTTATTTAGATTCACGTAGAGGTACTTCGTATTGTCGAATAACTGAGATCTCAGCTGTTCTGCGGAGCAAAGGGTGGGGATCGCTAAGAGTAGAGATCACGTGATGTTTGCATGCGCGAAAAAGTTGTGCAGAAGCCTAATCATGACTGAAAAATCGATTTTTATGAATAAAAAGCTGATTATTGTTCAAATTATAAGATTTGTGAAAATCATAAAAATAAGAGCACATTCAGTACTTTCATATATGCATATATTCGTGATCTGGACACTTGAAAACATAAAAATTTTCACAGATATCCAGGGCAACAAAAAAAAAATATTTTTTTGAAGAGCTGTGAAATTAATACACACAGTAAGGTAAACAGGCTGTAACCACATAAATCTACGGTTAATATACGTAACCAGAATTGATATTGGATTTTTAAAATGGGAAGAATCCGGAAAGCAACCTATTTATTAAAGGTGGAATGCTAGCAAAACATTCGTGTTAATTAAATTGGGTTAACAACTGGTAAAGTACCATAACAAGAGTTCATATTGCTCGAGGTTACTGTCAGAAAGCAACAGAAAGCACTTGAGTACTTTAATCTCATCATTGAAGAACGCCTTTTCAGGACTAATTAAAATTTACGAGGAACGATATCACAAGCAAAGTGAAAAAAATCCAAATTAATGCGGTGGGTCAAAGAGATATAAAATAAATACACTTGGCTTCTCCATTATTCATAAAGCCTGATTATGCCAAAATTTTCTTAAAATTAAATAAATATTAGCGAAATGGTTATAAGATGGTTCAAATACGGATTTACAGATTGTCTATTTATTCTTAGAATTATTATTTATAACATATAAAACTTATATAGAAAACTAAACTAATCACTATTTAATTCTTAATCCGAATCCCCTCCAAATAATTCAATCATTCTTTGCTTCTTTTCGTATTTTGTTAAAGACTCGCTCTTCTTTGACAAGTGCAATTGGGGTTGTGTCTGGCGCCGTAAGCTTTGATCTGAAGACTTCTTTTTATGCCGCTTTTCTCGGTCATTGGTGGTCTTTTTTGGGGGTGTTGCAATGTCATCGCCGAATAAATCAATCAGCTTATATTCTTTTCTAGGGGCTGGTGCCACCGGCTCCGCCAAACTCTCAGCCATCTTTGGTAAGTTCCGTTGAGGTTGTTGTTGGTGTAGGTTATGGTCCGTAGCCTTCCTTTTAAGTGGCCTGTCATTTGTTTTCTTTTTTGGGGGTATTGCAATATCGTCGCCGAATAGATCAATCAACCTATATTCTTTTTTACTTACTGGCTTCGCCAAGCCCTCAGTCATCTCTGGTAAGTTACGTTGAGCTTTTTGTTGGTGTAGGTTATGGTCCGTAGCCTTCCTTTTAAGTGCCCGGTCAGTGGTGGTTACTTTTGTAGGCGCCGCAGTGTCATCACCGAATAGATCAATCAGCTTATATTCTTTTCTAGGGGCTGGTGCCACCGGCTCCGCCAAACTGGCAGTCTTCTCTGTCAAATTCCGTTGGGGTTGAGTTTGTTGCTGTAGAGCAGAGTTTGTAGCCTTCCTTTTATGAGACCCGCCTTTAGTAGTCCTCTTTGTAGGGTTTGCGGTATCATCTCCGAACATATCAATCAATGTATAATTCTTTCTTGTCGCTGCTGACTCCGTTGGACTCCCGTTCTTCTTTGGCAGATCACTTTGGGGTTTTAAATTTCCATTATAATTCGGTTTGAGTTGGTCGCCATTGCTTCTCGAGCTTTCTTTTATTTGATCCTTAAAATCATTTTTCGTCCAATGGTTATTGCAATGCGTTGGGTTTTTGCTTGTAATGTTACTATTGATTGAGTTAGAGCTGACCAAAACAGGATTAGTGTAAAAATTATTTTGATACGTAGAATCTTTCATCGTGGAATGGCTACTGAACTGGGTTGCACTATTATCAATTTTGTTACCGATGCTGTTAGAGCTGGCGGCGTCATGTTTACTGTTAGGGCTCACGCGACTTATACGTTGCTTCTTTGGTGGTGGTAAATATTCGTATTCCAAACTGTCTATCTCTTGTGGGGGACTAGATAGTGGACTCAGGCTCCCACACGAACTGCTGTCGTTCGAATTGTGCGGTGGAGATAGGTCTTGTGGCTTATTCCGCTTGACTTGATTCTGCTCATCCTCATTATAAAAGGGCCAATTTCCATTCACAGCTTCCCACATATTCCCCCGTAAGCTATATATATTGTTGCGGACCGAAGCAATATCCATGAGTATGCTTTTAATGGACGAACGGTCATCATCACGAATTCCCTCTTTTTGTAGTCGTGAAAATAGCTGTACTCTGCTGAGTGGCTTCAATGCCAACAAGTGAATGAGTCGTTCCCGGATATTACAACAAGATACTCCAGATGTATTTGTACTTTTTGGGACTTCACATGTCCTTCCAATAATCGAATTATCTGATGGAGTTGTGTGTCGTAGCTTATTCCACTTGACATGATTCTGCTCTTCCTTGGTCGAATTGTGTGATGGAGCTGGATCTTGTGGCTTATTTCGCTTGACTTGATCCTGCTCTTCTTTAGTATAGAAGGGCCAATTTTCATTCACGTAATACCACATATGCACTCGAAGGTTGTACTTTTGGATCCGGAGCTGAGCAATAGCCATGAGTATGCTATTAATGGACGAGCGCTCATGATTACGTATTCCTTCCCTTTGCAACCGTGAAGTTAGCTCTAACTTGGTGAATGGTCTCAACGCCAACAAGTGGATGAGTCTTTCGCGAATACTACGACGAGATACGTCAGTTGAATTTTGACTTTTCGAGGTGTTCTCTTTTCCATCTGTAGAACGATATCTGTTGTTACTATAATGATCGATTTTGTGTCCAGAATAACAGTTGCTAGAAATATTTGATGCCATGATTTTTCTGTAAGAGCTTTTTTATATTTGAAATTTACTTGTTTCTCTATCCAATAGAATTTTGGTACTGATCTATATTGTAACGTTCGTGGTCTATTTATACTAATATGCCTGGGTAAATTTCAAACGCATCTACCTGTTTACAATAAAGTTGGGTCTGAAGACGTGATCTTTTGTTTCGTATGCCAGGTACACGGATAGATAATTTGTGCGAGGACTTACCGCGCAGGTATAAATTTTCAAAAAGGTGGGTCGAAGTGGTGATATATTGTTTCGTATAGCAGGTATAAGTACATATAGACAATTTTCCGGGAATTTTCCGTGCAGATATAAGCTTTACCCAATTCGAGAACAGGCTTTGACGAAAGATTCAAAATCTACAAAAACAGGTAAGCCTGATTTTCCAATATTCAGCAAAGGAGAACTGATAATGAATGTATATACTTAGAAACTAAATGCTTGCATTATTCAACGGTTGAAATAATTCTGGAAATAAATCATTCATTTTATTTACTTACATTACAGCTGAGAAGTCGGACTATTGGGGGAAAGTCTGGATCATTACATTTACTTTTAGTATAACTCAAGGATACTTGAGAAAATATTATTCTTCCGAATTTGTATGAGATTGCTCACAATTTGATACCAATACCGAATATTGATTTCACTTTAATAACAACAATCATGATAATGGTATTAAGTATGAGCCCAGAAGTAAAACGTACCAAAATCGTAATATATTATGCAGATTGTACTTGAAAGTTTGAAAAAATATCTTATACATTCAGCTCAAAAAAGATACACAGAAGTTTGAAAGTCCTTAAATTAAGCAGCCCCATATACAAATATATGGTATATGTGGGATGTTTTTACCCGATTTATATTGATCGCGATTAAAACCTTTAGCATCAACAACGCAAAAGTAATAATCATCGAAATGATTTGTAGGCTCTATAAAGATCATCGGAATACCAAAGTCTAATCAAGAACGTTCTCCTTTTTTCCATAACCGAAAAGACTCAAAGCATAACTTACAAACTTTATGAGAAACCCATGGTTTTTCTAGTTTGTCCATTTTAAAACCCAAGTATTCAGTGTAAGCCTTCTTAACAAAGTCTGTGATGTTTCGTTGTTGTTTTTTTGTTAAATAAACACCGCAAATATAACAAAACAAATCAGTACTATATTTACACTTTCTTCTTGACGAACTCATATTTTAAAAGACAAAACAAATATATATTTAAATATGTGCAGTGATTGAAACGAAATATTAACTTATCAGAACTTATTTAGATTCACGTAGAGGTACTTCGTATTGTCGAATAACTGAGATCTCAGCTGTTCTGCGGAGCAAAGGGTGGGGATCGCTAAGAGTAGAGATCACGTGATGTTTGCATGCGCGAAAAAGTTGTGCAGAAGCCTAATCATGACTGAAAAATCGATTTTTATGAATAAAAAGCTGATTATTGTTCAAATTATAAGATTTGTGAAAATCATAAAAATAAGAGCACATTCAGTACTTTCATATATGCATATATTCGTGATCTGGACACTTGAAAACATAAAAATTTTCACAGATATCCAGGGCAACAAAAAAAAAATATTTTTTTGAAGAGCTGTGAAATTAATACACACAGTAAGGTAAACAGGCTGTAACCACATAAATCTACGGTTAATATACGTAACCAGAATTGATATTGGATTTTTAAAATGGGAAGAATCCGGAAAGCAACCTATTTATTAAAGGTGGAATGCTAGCAAAACATTCGTGTTAATTAAATTGGGTTAACAACTGGTAAAGTACCATAACAAGAGTTCATATTGCTCGAGGTTACTGTCAGAAAGCAACAGAAAGCACTTGAGTACTTTAATCTCATCATTGAAGAACGCCTTTTCAGGACTAATTAAAATTTACGAGGAACGATATCACAAGCAAAGTGAAAAAAATCCAAATTAATGCGGTGGGTCAAAGAGATATAAAATAAATACACTTGGCTTCTCCATTATTCATAAAGCCTGATTATGCCAAAATTTTCTTAAAATTAAATAAATATTAGCGAAATGGTTATAAGATGGTTCAAATACGGATTTACAGATTGTCTATTTATTCTTAGAATTATTATTTATAACATATAAAACTTATATAGAAAACTAAACTAATCACTATTTAATTCTTAATCCGAATCCCCTCCAAATAATTCAATCATTCTTTGCTTCTTTTCGTATTTTGTTAAAGACTCGCTCTTCTTTGACAAGTGCAATTGGGGTTGTGTCTGGCGCCGTAAGCTTTGATCTGAAGACTTCTTTTTATGCCGCTTTTCCCGGTCATTGGTAGTCTTTTTTGGGGGTGTTGCAATATCATCGCCGAATAAATCAATCAGCTTATATTCTTTTTTACTTACTGGTGCTACTGGCTGCGCCAAACTGTCAGTCATCTCTGCCAAGTTCCGTTGAGCTTTTTGTTGGTGTAGGTTATGGTCCGTAGCCTTCCTTTTAAGTGGCCTGTCATTTGTTTTCTTTTTTGGGGGTATTGCAATATCATCGCCGAATAGATCAATCAACTTATATTCTTTTTTACTTACTGGTGCTACTGGCTGCGCCAAACTCTCAGTCAACTCTGGCAAGTCATCGGTATAATTTTTTGTGGGTGTTACACCAAATAGATCAATCAACTTATCAGTCAATGTATAACTCTTTCTTTTCACTGGCGCCGCTAACTCCGTTAGACTCTCGTTCTTCTTTGGCAGGTCACGTTGGGGTTCACTTCGTTGTTGTTCTACATCATTTTTCGGTGTAAGCTTGTCGCCATTGCTTCTCGAGCTTTCTTTTACTTGATCCTTAAAATAATTTTTCGCCCAATGGTTATTCCAATGCGTTGGGTTTTTGCTTGTAATGTTACTATTGATTGAGTTAGAGCTGACCAAAACAGGATTAGTGTAAAAATTATTTTGATACGTAGAATCTTTCATCGTGGAATGGCTACTGAACTGGGTTGCACTATTATCAATTTTGTTACCGATGCTGTTAGAGCTGGCGGCGTCATGTTTACTGTTAGGGCTCACGCGACTTATACGTTGCTTCTTTGGTGGTGGTAAATATTCGTATTCCAAACTGTCTATCTCTTGTGGGGGACTAGATAGTGGACTCAGGCTCCCACACGAACTGCTGTCGTTCGAATTGTGCGGTGGAGATAGGTCTTGTGGCTTATTCCGCTTGACTTGGTTCTGCTCATCCTCATTGTAAAAGGGCCAATTTCCATTCACAGCTTCCCACATATTCCCCCGTAAGCTATATATATTGTTGCGGACCGAAGCAATATCCATGAGTATGCTTTTAATGGACGAACGGTCATCATCACGAATTCCCTCTTTTTGTAGTCGTGAAAATAGCTCTACTCTGCTGAATGGCTTCAATGCCAACAAGTGAATGAGTCGTTCCCGGATATTACAACAAGATACTCCAAATTTATTTGTACTTTTTGAGACTTCACATGTCCTTCCAATGATCGAATTGTCTGATAGAGTTGTGTGTCGGTGCATATTCCGCTTGACTTGATTCTGCTCTTCCTTGGTCGAATTGTGTGATGGAGCTGGATCTTGTGGCTTATTTCGCTTGACTTGATCCTGCTCTTCTTTAGTATAGAAGGGCCAATTTTCATTCACGTAATACCACATATGCACTCGAAGGTTGTACTTTTGGATCCGGAGCTGAGCAATAGCCATGAGTATGCTATTAATGGACGAGCGCTCATGATTACGTATTCCTTCCCTTTGCAACCGTGAAGTTAGCTCTAACTTGGTGAATGGTCTCAACGCCAACAAGTGGATGAGTCTTTCGCGAATACTACGACGAGATACGTCAGTTGAATTTTGACTTTTCGAGGTGTTCTCTTTTCCATCTGTAGAACGATATCTGTTGTTACTATAATGATCGATTTTGTGTCCAGAATAACAGTTGCTAGAAATATTTGATGCCATGATTTTTCTGTAAGAGCTTTTTTATATTTGAAATTTACTTGTTTCTCTGACGAATAGATTTTTGGTTTTGAACCAAATTTTCACTTTCGGGATCTATTTATACGGACATGCTTAGGTATGTTTCAGACGCATCTACCTGCTTTCCAAAGGGGTTAGGTATGTTTCAGACACATCTACCTGCTTCCAAAAAGGAGGGTTGAAGGCGTGGCCTATTGTTTCGTATAGCAGGTAGATACATATAGTGTTTTCAAGGACTTACCGTCTAGGTAAGTTTAACTCAATTAACCAGCAGACTTTAACAAAAGACTCAAAATCTAAAAACAAAGGAAACCTGTTTTCCTTATATTCAACAAAGGAGAATGGAATATGAAATGTTTTGTACGTTGATTAGCTTACAAACCAAGATCTGAGCAAAGAGTGGGAAATACTTTCATTATTCAATGATTGCAATATTAAAGTCAATCGGCATTTAAGAAGTCTTTATTCCATGCATATAGGACATAGATGAAGTTTAAACACATTTTTAACAAATGGGCGTTTTATTTTCAAGGCGAGAGGCCCTCAAAATACTATTACGATACCTATGGCGAATGATCGGTATTTGGTCGGTTTGATTTCGACAGTTTTTAGGCGAGCAAGGTGCCTGAGGCTTTGAAGAATAAGAAAGCGCATACCAAGTGTTTCACTTTTTTCAAACTAAATGGAATAACAACCTTCTCTTCGTCAGATAATATTTTTTTTTTAAATTCCACTTCGAATCGGCCACCTATTTGGATTAATAGAGCCCCGTGAATTGTTTTGCCCTATAAGAGTAGTGTATGTACCAGCTTGTGAATTCCAGAAAACGGTAACCAACCTCTCATTGACCGAGAGCACAATCTTTTCTAGGTAAGGTAGGGTTAAGTCCACTCTTTCCACTGTTGCTAAGCCTATGGTGAATTCCAGTGCATCCATATTTCGTTGGCGATCACGAAGCGATGTCGAGATTTTTACAGTTTGCGCTTAAAAATCATCAATCATTGATCATTGTATAATTCTACCGAATGATATTTTATCGATTACGACCGCGCATATTGAAAACTCACAGATCTCCAACTATTTCCCACCAATTATATTTATACTTGAGAAAATTTAAATATTTTAATTGCTCACTTGGGATTTATATATATTGGCTAGATAAGGTCTTTTTGAATTAATGTTGAACTCTATTCTCATTTTGGTGTTGAGCTCGGCTTACTCTTTTCAAAAAACACATGGAAGCTGCAGTACAAGTATTCCATAGAATTCTATACAAAAAATTATTAAATTTGTAATATTTTGTTTCATTATACCAGTTTATGGGATTTATACCAGAAGTTTTGAATCGATGTTCTTTACATTTGGTGAATCGAAAACTTTCCGCTTGCTATATTTTTTCTGATTATACCAGTTTATATAAGTTTATATTTGGAGGATGGAGTCATGTGTAGAAGATCACGCAAGTGAGGAAAGTTCTCTGATCGCCATTCACTTGGGAGTGGCCAGAAACGATTCTTTTACATATGACTCAAGCAGCTCACGACTTCCGGTCTTTGACCAAGTATCCTCTGGGTAGCCTAAGAACATCCGTTTGAAGGCGAGCTAAAGTGAGAAGGCGAAACACCCCCTGCATAGGGTTGTGCGCTGGGTTTGGGACCCGCCACGTAAAAAAACACCCCCAATGCAAAAGTTTAAACAGCCTCGGATGAGAGACCCCCCTTTTGATGACGACCACGGCAAACGAAATAAGGACTATGATTTGAGGGCATGCACCTAGAATGTCCGGTCCCTTAATTGGGTAAAGATAAAGGCTGACATCACCGCCGTCCAAGAAATGCAGTGGACGGGACAAGGACAGAGACGAGTAGGTCCTTGTGACATTTACTACAGTGGCCACATAAAGGAGCGCAAGTTTGGTGTTGGATTCGTGGTGGGAGAGAGACTCCGTCGCCGAGTACTATCATTCACTCCGGAGAATGAACGTCTAGCCACAATCCGCATCAAAGCGAGGTTCTTCAACATATCGCTGATTTGCGCTCACGCCCCGACGGAAGAGAAGGACGATGTGACCAAAGATGCCTTTTATGAGTGCTTGGAGCGCACTTATGAGAGATGCCCCCGCCACGACGTCAAAATCGTGCTTGGCGACTTCAACGCCAGGGTGGGCAAAGAAGGTATCTTTGGCACTACGGTCGGTAAATTCAGCCTCCACGAGGAAACATCCCCAAATGGGTTGAGGCTGATCGACTTCGCCGGGGCCCGAAATATGGTTATCTGTAGTACTAGATTCCAGCATAAGAAGATACATCAAGCTACCTGGCTGTCTCCGGATCGAAAAACCACCAACCAGATCGATCATGTTGTGATAGACGGAAGACACGTCTCCAGTGTTTTAGATGTGCGTGCGCTCCGAGGTCCTAACATCGACTCGGACCACTATATTGTTGCAGCCAAAATTCGCACCCGCCTCTGTGCAGCAAAAAACGCACGCCAACAAACACAAGGAAGGTTCGACGTCGAGAAGCTGCAATCACAACAGACAGCCGAACGATTTTCTACTCGGCTTGCACTCCTGCTCTCTGAGAGCACTCGTCAACAACTCGGTATAAGGGAACTGTGGGACGGCATTTCAAACTCCTTACGTACAGCTGCAACCGAAACCATTGGTTTTCGGAAAGTGCAAAGGAACAGCTGGTACGACGAGGAGTGCCGTGTCGCAGCGGAGAGAAAACAGGCTGCCTACCTCGCAACGTTACGATCGACCACAACACGTGCGGGATGGGATAGATACCGAGAGTTGAAGAGGGAAGCGAGACGCATTTGTAGACAGAAAAAGAAAGAGGCCGAAATGCGTGAGTACGAACAGCTTGATAAGCTGGCCGACAGGGGTAATGCTCGAAAATTCTACGAAAAGATGCGGCGGCTTACAGAAGGTTTCAAGACCGGAGCATACTCTTGTAGAACCCCCAAGGTGATCTAGCCACCGATGCCCAGAGCATACTTAAATTATGGAGGGAACACTTCTCCAGCCTGCTGGATGGCAGTGAACACACAACACCAGGAGAAAACGAACCCGATACCCCAATCGATGACGATGGAGCAGATGTTCCATTGCCCGACCATGACGAAGTTCGAATAGCAATTGCCCGTCTGAAAAACAACAAAGCGGCAGGGGCCGACGGATTGCCGGCCGAGCTATTCAAACACGGCGGCGAAGAGCTGATAAGGTGCATGCATCAGCTTCTTTGTAAAATATGATCGGACGAAAGTATGCCCAACGATTGGAATTTAAGTGTGCTGTGCCCAATCCATAAAAAAGGAGACCCCACAATCTGCGCCAACTACCGTGGGATTAGCCTCCTCAACATCGCATATAAGGTTCTGTCGAGCGTATTGTGTGAAAGATTAAAGCCCACCGTCAACAAACTGATTGGACCTTATCAGTGTGGCTTTAGACCTGGTAAATCAACCACCGACCAGATATTCACTATGCGCCAAATCTTGGAAAAGACCCGTGAAAGGAGAATCGACACTCACCACCTATTCGTCGATTTCAAAGCTGCTTTCGACAGCACGAAAAGGAGCTGCCTCTATGCCGCGATGTCTGAATTTGGTATCCGCCGTTAGTTCTGCTTTCTCCAGACTGGATAAGGAAGCAAAAGAAATGGGTCTGGCAGTGAACGAGGGCAAGACGAAATATCTCCTGTCATCAAACAAACAGTCGTCGCACTCGCGACTTGGCACTCACGTCACTGTTGACAGTCATAACTTTGAAGTTGTAGATAATTTCGTCAATCTAGGAACCAGCATTAACACCACCAACAATGTCAGCCTGGAAATCCAACGCAGGATTACTCTTGCCAACAGGTGCTACTTCGGACTGAGTAGGCAATTGAAAAGTAAAGTCCTCTCTCGACGAACAAAAACCAAACTCTATAAGTCGCTCATTATACCCGTCCTGCTATATGGTGCAGAGGCTTGGACGATGACAACAACCGATGAGTCGACGTTGCGAGTTTTCGAGAGAAAAGTTCTGCGAAAGATTTATGGTCCTTTGCGCGTTGGCCACGGCGAATATCGCATTCGATGGAACGATGAGCTGTACGAGATATACGACGACATTGACATAGTTCAGCGAATTAAAAGACAGCGGCTACGCTGGCTAGGTCATGTTGTCCGGATGGATGAAAACGCTCCAGCTCTGAAAGTATTCGACGCAGTACCCGCCGCGGGAAGCAGAGGAAGAGGAAGACCTCCACTCCGTTGGAAGGACCAAGTGGAGAGGGACCTGGCTTCGCTTGGAATATCCAATTGGCGCCACGTAGCGAAGAGAAGAAACGACTGGCGCGCTGTTGTTGACTCGGCTATAATCGCATAAGCGGTGTCTACGCCAGTAAAGAAGAAGAAGAAGAAGATATAATTTATACCAGTTGTGTATTCGAATCGGCATTTTTTACCACTGCTAAGTGAATCAAAGAATGCTATGTATATAATAATTGCATTATATATGTTATCATTTATATTTCGGGATTTGGCAACCTTAGTAGTAGTCTGACAACTCAGGAAGTTTTACATCTTTGACATCTTCTTTCGAAGCTCTCAACTCTGCTTAGTGGAATAATGAAAACACTGGTATACAGTGGTTTTGTTGCCCTGGATATGAGACTAATTTTAGATATATTTATGCTCACAATTCACGAAACTATCAATGATTTTGTAAGAATTGCTCTCAATTTTTTTTTAAATCTTTATTTTCATTTTAATTCAAAAAAATCGGAAAACAAGAAATAAAATGACATAAATGTTGAAAATATTAGTTTTATTTTGAAAGATTAACAAACATTGAAGTGAATAGAGAAAAAAATGTTAAAAACTTATACTATATTCCCTTAAAATGCCTTTTATTAGCTTTTCTTTTATAATTCTTCTTTGGACAATCTCTTTTTAAACACCAGCAGTAATCTGCCATCATGTGACAATCCTAGCGACCCTGATACCGTTCTTCCATCACTTTTAGATCCTGGTGGAACCACTCTCCCTGTTCTTCACTATAATTCCCTAAATTATCCGGGAATTTATCTAGATGATTGCGAAGATAGTGTAACTTTATACTCATATTTGCTCTTAGAGTCTGAAAATTTGTCAGCATATTTTGAACCATTGTTTCATAATTTGGTGCTTTGTGATTACCTAGGAAATTTTCGACTATTAATACAAAACTTTCCCAAGCTTTACTTTCCGGAACAGTCATGACTTTGATAAAATCTGAGTTTTTCATCATTAGCCGTATTTGAGGAGCATCAAATATTCCACCTTTTAACTTTTCTATACTAAGCTTAGGAAACTTTCTACAAATGTAATTAAAACAGTCTCCAACTTTGTCTAATGCTTTTACAAATTGCTTGATCATTCCTAACTTAATATGTAATGGTGGGAGTATGATTTTGTTTCTGCTTACCAATGGCTCTCTGATTACATTGGCTTTACCGACATTTAAAGAATCTCTCACAGGCCAAACATCTTGATTCCAATGATGTTGCTTTGCTCCACTGTCCCACATACAAATAAAGCACGGGTATTTCGTGTATCCACTCTGTTGACCGAGTAAAAAATTAACCATTTTCAAATCTACACAGATCGGCCACTGATGTTCCTAGTATTTAATTTTTTCTAAAAATAATTTTACATTTTCATACTCCTCTTTGAGTTTTGTTGATTGGGCGATTGGAATAGATGCAAATTTATTACCATTGTGCAGTAAAACGCTTTTCAAACTTCTTTTAGAACTGTCAATGAAAAGTCGCCACTCAGTAGGTTTATATTCTGTTAAAGCCATGTCTAAAAGTAGTTTCGCGATATCATTACAGTACACCAGACCTTCATCTTCACTAAAAAATTGCAATAACTCTTTTTCTCGTGTCCTGTATGTCGTAATTGTCACTGTTGAGGTCAATAAATTTTTTTCTTTCAATCTTGAGGCTAACAATTCTGATCCTTGTTTTGATAAATAGAGATCACGTATTAAGTCACTGAGTTCATTTTGAGAAAATAACTTGGGCGTAGATGTTTCACCTTCCCATTCACTTCCACTTGTAGACTGTCCCGATTTCTGTGAATTTGGTACATCATTGTTTCTGAGGGCATTCGAATTTCTTTTGAAACGTAAATAGGCCGAGGAAGATTTTCACTGTGTAGTATAGGACATTTTGTAGATTGTAAATCTGTATATCTCCAGGTTTGATTGCGATTAAAACCTTTAGCATCAACAACGCAAAAGTAATAATCATCGAAATGATTTGTAGGCTCTATCCAAATCATCGGAATACCAAAGTCTAATCAAGAACGTTCTCCTTTTTTCCATAACCGAAAAGACTCAACGCATAACTTACAAACTTTATGAGAAACCCATGGTTTTTCTAGTTTGTCCATTTTAAAACCCAAATATACAGTGTAAGCCTCCTTAACAAAGTCTGTGATGTTTCGTTGTTGTTTTTTTGTTAAATAAACACCGCAAATATAACAAAACAAATCAGTACTATATTTACACTTTCTTCTTGACGAACTCATATTTTAAAAGACAAAACAAATATATATTTAAATATGTGCAGTGATGGAAACGAAATATTAACTTATCAGAACTTATTTAGATTCACGTAGAGGTACTTCGTATTGTCGAATAACTGAGATCTCAGCTGTTCTGCGGAGCAAAGGGTGGGGATCGCTAAGAATAGGGATCACGTCGTGTTTGCATGCGCGAAAAAGTTGTGCAGAAGCCTAATCATGACTGATAAAATCGATTGTTATGAATAAAAAGCTAATTATTGTTCAAATTATAAGATTTGTGAAAATCATAAAAATAAGAGCACATTTAGTACTTTCATATACCTCATACAAATAATTATATGTGCATCAACTTTTTGTAAAAAAAGAAAAGATTACAAAATTGCAAAATATTTCTGGGTATGCAGGTTTATTTTTATTATTACATAAGATATAAAAAAACAAAAAATAACAAATTTCAAATATTTTTTTAAACTAAAAAACAAAATTTAAGTTTATGCTTATAGTAAATATTTATATGTGCATTTTTCTATTTTTGCCTGTAAATCTTATTCATTTGAGTTCAACTAAAAGACATCTCTACTTTAATAGTCAATAGTTTTGCCCTTATTTTTTAAAACTAAATTAAGCCGCTTTGGCATAGAATTAACTAATGACTGTAGAATAGTTATGTCAATATTGGCCCATTCTAACTCTATGGCTAATTTAAGGTGACGTACAGTCTCAAACTGCCTTCCGTTTTGGAAAACACGTGCAGAGAGGATCCCCCAGAGATCTTTGATCGGATTTAGGTCCGGACTTAATGCTGGCCATTGTAATACGGAAATTTGCCTGTCATTAAAGAAGCGCTTCGTAACCTGTGTCGTGTGGATTGAAGCGTTATCCTGCTGATATGTCCAGTTATTGCCACAAATATTTTCAGCAAATTCTATCTACTCACTGTCCAAAAGATTTACATACGTACCAGCATTCATTTGAGTGGATATATAGCATATAGGTGTCTTTCCATTGAAGCAGATTGCAGCCCATACCATCAAGGTACCGCCTCCAAAGCCTCGCTTGTAGCAGGAACGTCGTTCCTGACGCGAATCTCTCCAATATTTCTTGCAATGATCTGGGTCGTCTAAATTGAATTTTTTTTCGTCACTAAACACTATATTCTGCCACTCTTCGGCCCAGAATTGGTATTTATTTGCAATCTGCAAACGTGCTATAATATGCCTTTGCAAGAGCTTTGGTTTAGGTACCATGGAGGTGTGTTTGATAAACTTATTTTCATGAATATTTTGGACAATTCTATTCCTTGTTATTTGCAGTCTTAACTTGGTCCGTATTTGACCGCTACTCATCGAATCCGCTACTGCTAGCCGTCGAATCATCCGTTTGCACCGATCATCAATGTTGGTTTTCCGTCCGCTGCATCGCGCTGTACCTTAATTGGTGGGATTTTTAACAAATCTTGATATACAGTTTCGATGCCGCTTTAGATTGGATGCAATCTCGTATATTTTGGAACCGCTTTCATGCATTCCTATAATTATTCCTTGTTCCTTGGCTGACAAACTAGTACCACGAGGCATTTTAGGCTTAAAGTTAAATAAATGTATTAAAATTTCAAATAATTCATCAAGTTAATACACCTACAATAGTTTTGCAAACAAATTTTCACGCAAAAAGATTTATCCGCGACAATATCAGCAAGAAAGATCAGCTAGATTGATTTTGCACATATAAATATTTACTACGCAATACCCAATGCACAAGCACATTCTTAATGTAACGGTACAAAGAAAGAGAGCAGAATGAAACAATTTTCGTTGCATGTTAACGGCAACATATCAGCCGTTAATTCTACATTTACCAAAATTCAAAAAATACCAGTGAACAAAAAATATAAACAAAATCAAAAATGCACATATAATTATTTGTATGAGGTACATATATATTCGTGATCTGGACACTTGAAAACATAAAAATTTTCACAGATATCCAGGGCAACAAAAAAAATATTTTTTTGTAGAGCTGTGAAATTAATACACACAGTAAGGTAAACAGGCTGTGAGCACATACAAACTACGGTTAATATACGTAACCAGAATTAATATTGGATTTTTAAAATGGGAAGAGTCCGGAAAGCAACCCATTTATTAAATGTGGAATGCTAACAAGACATTCGTGTTATGTAGATTGGGTTAACAACTGGTAAAGTACCAATCTCATCACTGAAGAACGCCTTTTCAGGATTAATTAAAATTTATGAACGATACCACAACAAAAGTGCGAAAAATCCAAAATAATGCGGTGGGTCAAAGAGATATAAAATATATACACTTGACTTCTCCATTATTCATAAAGCCTGATTATGCCAAAATTTTGTTCAAAGTCTTAAATATACATACATAAGCAAAAATGGTTAAAAGGTGGCTCAAATAGGGATTTACAGATTGTCTATTTATTCTTAGAATTATTAATAACATATAAAACTTATATATAAAACTAAACTAATGGGCATTTGGTTCTTAATCCGAATCCTCTCCAAATAATTCAATCATTCTTTGCTTCTTTTCGTATTTTGTTAAAGACTCGCTCTTCTTTGGTAAGTGCAATTGGGGTTGTGTCTGGCGCCGTAAGCTTTGATCTGAAGACTTCTTTTTATGCCGCTTTTCCCGGTCATTGGTGGTCTTTTTTGGGGGTGTTGCAATATCATCGCCGAATAGATCAATCAGTTTATATTCCTTTCTAGGGGCTGGTGCCACCGGCTCCGCCAAACTCTCAGTCATCTCTGGTAAGTTCCGTTGAGGTTGTTGTTGGTGTAGGTTATGGTCCTTCCTTTTATGTGGCCTGTCATTTGTTTTCTTTTTTGGGTGTATTGCAATATCGTCGCCGAATAGATCAATCAACTTATATTCTTTTTTACTCACTGGTGCTACTGGCTTCGCCAAGCTCTCAGTCATCTCTGGTAAGTTACGTTGAGCTTTTTGTTGGTGTAGGTTATGGTCCGTAGCCTTCCTTTTAAGTGCCCGGTCATTGGTGGTTACTTTTGTAGGCGCCGCAGTGTCATCACCGAATAGATCAATCAGCTTATATTCTTTTCTAGGGGCTGGTGCTACCGGCTCCGCCAAACTGGCAGTCTTCTCTGTCAAATTCCGTTGGGGTTGAGTTTGTTGCTGTAGATCAGAGTTTGTAGCCTTCCTTTTATGAGACCCGCCTTTAGTAGTTCTCTTTGTAGGGTTTGCGGTATCATCTCCGAACATATCAATCAATGTATAATTCTTTCTTGTCGCTGCTGACTCCGTTGGACTCCCGTTCTTCTTTGGCAGATCACTTTGGGGTTTTGAATTTCCATTATAATTCGGTTTAAGTTGGTCGCCATTGCTTCTCGAAATGTCCTTTTCTTTATCATTAAAACCATTTTTCGTCCAATGGTTATTGCAATGCGTTGGGTTTTTGCTTGTAATGTTACTATTGATTGGGTTAGAGCTGACCAAGACAGGATTAGTGTAAAAATTATTTTGATACGTAGAATCTTTCATCGTGGAATGGCTACTGAACTGGGCTGCACTATTATCAATTTTGTTACCGATCCTGTTAGAGCTGGCGACGTCATGTTTACTGTTAGGGCTCACACGACTTATACGTTGCTTCTTTGGTGGAGGTAAATATTCGTATTCCAAACTGTCTATCTCTTGTGGTGGACTAGATAGTGGACTCAGGCTCCCACACGAACTGCTGTCGTTCGAATTGTGCGATGGAGATAGGTCTTGTGGCTTATTCCGCTTGACTTGATTCTGCTCATCCTCATTATAGAAGGGCCAATTTCCATTCACAGCTTCCCACATATTCCCCCGTAAGCTATATATATTGTTGCGGACCGAAGCAATATCCATGAGTATGCTTTTAATGGACGAACGGTCATCATCACGAATTCCCTCTTTTTGCAGTCGTGAAAATAGCTCTACTCTGCTGAATGGCTTCAATGCCAACAAGTGAATGAGTCGTTCCCGGATATTACAACAAGATACTCCAAATTTATTTGTACTTTTTGAGACTTCACATGTCCTTCCAATGATCGAATTGTCTGATAGAGTTGTGTGTCGGTGCATATTCCGCTTGACTTGATTCTGCTCTTCCTTGGTCGAATTGTGTGATGGAGCTGGATCTTGTGGCTTATTTCGCTTGACTTGATCCTGCTCTTCTTTAGTATAGAAGGGCCAATTTTCATTCACGTAATACCACATATGCACTCGAAGGTTGTACTTTTGGATCCGGAGCTGAGCAATAGCCATGAGTATGCTATTAATGGACGAGCGCTCATGATTACGTATTCCTTCCCTTTGCAACCGTGAAGTTAGCTCTAACTTGGTGAATGGTCTCAACGCCAACAAGTGGATGAGTCGTTCGCGAATACTACGACGAGATACGTCAGCTGAATTTTGACTTTTCGAGGTGTTCTCTTTTCCATCTGTAGAACGATGTCGGTTGTTACTATATCGATCGATTTTGTGTCCAGAATAACAGATGCTAGAAATATTTGATGCCATGATTTTTCTGTAAGAGCTTGTTTAGACTTGAAATTTACTTGTTTCTCTATCCAATAGAAATTTGGTTCTGAACTATATTATCACGTTCGTGGTCTATTTATATTAATATGCCTGGGTAAATTTCAAACGCATCTACCTGTTTACAATAAAGTTGGGTCTGAAGACGTGATCTTTTGTTTCGTATGTCAGGTACACGGATAGATAATTTGTGCAAGGACTTACCGCGCAGGTATAAATTTTCGAAAAGGTGGGTTTGAAGTGGTAATGTATTGTTTCGGAAAGCAGGTATAAGTATACATAGACAATTTTTCCGGGAATTTTCCGTGCAGATATAAGCTTTACCCAATTCGAGAACAGGCTTTGACGAAAGATTCAAAACCTACAAAAACAGGTAAGCCTGATTTTCCAATATTCAGCAAAGGAAAATTGGTAATGAATGGATATACTTAGAAACTAAATGCTTGCATTATTCAACGGTTGAAATAATTCTGGAAATAAATCATGAAAAGTTGAACTATTGGGGAAAAGTCTGAATCATTACATTTACATACTTTTAGTATAACTCAAGAATACTCGAGAACATATTATTCTTCCGAATTTGTATGAGATTGCTCACAATTTGACCGATACCGAATATTGATTTCACTATAATAGCAACAATCATGATAATGGTATTAAGTATGAGCCCAAAAGTAAAACGTACCAAAATCGTAATATAATATACAAGATTGTACTTCAAAGTTTGAAAAAATATCTTATACATTCAGCTCAAAAAAGATACACAGACAACTGGAAGTTTGAAAGTCCTTAAATTAAGCAGCCCCATAAACAAATATATGGTATATGTGGGATGTTTTTACCCGATTTTATCCATTTTAGCACAAACACACATTACTATATATTCAGAAAAAATACGTTTTCTGACTAAAGTCAATCAGAAGTTCGAAATTCTTTATACTTGGCATATTTAACACATGGGTGCATTATTTTCAAGTGGAGAGGCTCTCAAAATATCATTAAGATATCTTGATTGACCGGCATTAAGTCTTCCTGATTTTGAGAATTTTAAATGAGCAAGGTACTTGAGACACTACTTGTATAAAGTTTTATTTTGTTGGCATAATTTTTTCAAAACAAAAGTAATAAGGGTCGACAATATTATTTGTACCTTATGGATACCGGTCGGAGTTAGACTTTAAGGAATATCTTTTATATTCATTTCTTTTTTCAAAGCCCTCCGCCCTCCATATTCTCAATATTTGGTCAAACAATATACATTGGTACCTACAAACAATTGAATGGCTGGCAAATCAGATGAATAATTATTACATGCATACTTGCGCATACATACACATACTATGTACATATGTGCTTGTACTAACTTTATGGTAACCTCGAAAATGGCGATAGCCGATAACCGATAATGGCTAAATTTAGCTTCAATTTGAGGCCGATGAAAACATTTACATAATAATTAAACTGTTTTACTTCACAACAAAGCAGAGAAAGCATAAATTACAGGTGGAAAACGGAAAGGCAGCAGAAAAGAAAATATTAATCACAAATTGGAATGCAGTGAACCTAATGCAGTCAATATGATATACCACACGAGATCTCAAAATTATTAGAATATCAAGCAGCAATCAAAAATACAACAACATAAATAATTGTTAAAAAAAATTACCATGAAACAAATCATATCAAAATTCCAAATTTTAGCCAATAAAGCAGCGCATCTTACTGCCGCTCTGATACTAATACTTAAGCAGTATTTAATACATTAGGGTGGTCTTCGAAAAACTTATTTATAATATATACAGTTTGCCGGAGGTATGGCTCAAAAGAGTGTGTTTTTAATTTAATATCCAAAGTCGATATCAAAAATCGACTAAAATAAAACAAAGCTATTTTAAGGACGGTTAGCAATGGTTAAGCAGAATTGGCTAAGGTTCAAAGTTTAATTTACAATAACCTTTAAAATGGTCGCAATCGAATTATTGAGTGGGAGCTATAATTTTGCCACCGACTGCTGATTATCGATTGTCAATTATCGATTAAGGATGGAGTCATGTGTAGAAGTTCACGGGAGGATGGAGTCTTGTGTAGAAGTTCACGCAAGTGAGGAAAGTTCTCTGATCGCCATTCACTTGGGAGTGGCCAGAAACGATTCTTTTACATATGACTCAAGCAGCTCACGACTTCCGGTCTCTGACCAAGTATCCTCTGGGTAGCCTAAGAACATCCGTTTGAAGGCGAGCTAAAGTGAGAAGGCGAAATATCCCCTACTTAGGGTTGTGCGCTGGGTTTGGGACCCGCCACGTAAAAAAACGCACCAATGAAAACCAACAATCAGCCTCGGATGAGAGACCCCCCTTTTGATGACGACCACGGCAAGCGAAATAAGGACTACGAATTGAGGGCATGCACCTGGAATGTCCGGTCCCTTAATTGGGAAGGTGCCGCTGCCCAGCTGGTTGATGTCCTCGTGAAAATAAAGGCTGACATCACCGCCGTCCAAGAAATGCGATGGACGGGACAAGGACAGATACGAGTAGGTCCTTGTGACATCTACTACAGTGGCCATATAAAGGAGCGCAAGTTTGGTGTTGGATTCGTGGTGGGAGAGAGACTCCGTCGCCGAGTACTATCATTCACTCCGGAGAATGAACGTCTAGCCACAATCCGCATCAAAGCGAGGTTCTACAACATATCGCTGATTTGCGCCCACGCCCCGACGGAAGAGAAGGACGATGTGACCAAAGATGCCTTTTATGAGTGCTTGGAGCGCACTTATGAGAGATGCCCCCGCCACGATGTCAAAATCGTGCTTGGCGACTTCAACGCCAGGGTGGGCAAAGAAGGTATCTTTGGCACTACGGTCGGTAAATTCAGCCTCCACGAGGAAACATCCCCAAATGGGTTGAGGCTGATCGACTTCGCCGGGGCCCGAAATATGGTTATCTGTAGTACTAGATTCCAGCATAAGAAGATACATCAAGCTACCTGGCTGTCTCCGGATCGAAAAACCACCAACCAGATCGATCATGTTGTGATAGACGGAAGACACGTCTCCAGTGTTTTAGATGTGCGTGCGCTCCGAGGTCCTAACATCGACTCGGATCACTATATTGTTGCAGCCAAAATTCGCACCCGCCTCTGTGCAGCAAAAAACGCACGCCAACAAACACAAGGAAGGTTCGACGTCGAGAAGCTGCAACCACAACCGACAGCCGAAAGTTTTTCTACTCCGCTTGCACTCCTGCTCTCTGAGGGCACTCGTCAACAACGCGGTATAAGGGAACTGTGGGACGGCATTTCAAACTCCTTACGTACAGCTGCAACCGAAACCATTGGTTTTCGGAAAGCGCAAAAGAACAGCAGGTACGGCGAGGAGTGCCGTGTCGCAGCGGAGAGAAAACAGGCTGCCCACCTCGAAACGTTACGATCGACCACAACACGTGCGGGATGGGATAGATACCGAGAGTTGAAGAGGGAAGCAAGACGCATTTGTAGACAAAAAAAGAAAGAGGCCGAAATGCGTGAGTACGAAGAGCTTGATAAGCTGGCCGACAGGGGTAATGCTCGAAAATTCTACGAAAAGATGCGGCGGCTTACAGAAGGTTTCAAGACCGGAGCATACTCTTGTAGAACCCCCAAAGGTGATCTAGTCACCGATGCCCAAAGCATACTTAAATTATGGAGGGAACACTTCTCCAGCCTGCTGAATGGCAGTGAACACACAACGCCAGGAGAAGGCGAACCCGATTCCCCAATCGATGACGATGGAGCAGACGTTCCATTGCCCGACCATGAAGAGGTTCGAATAGCAATTGCCCGCCTGAAGAACAACAAAGCGGCAGGGGCCGACGGATTGCCAGCAGAGCTATTCAAACACGGCGGCGAAGAACTGGTAAGGAGCATGCATCAGCTTCTTTGTAAAATATGGTCGGATGAAAGCATGCCCAACGATTGGAATTTAAGTGTGCTATGCCCAATCCATAAAAAAGGAGACCCCACAATCTGCGCCAACTACCGTGGGATTAGCCTCCTCAACATCGCATATAAGGTTCTGTCGAGCGTATTGTGTGAAAGATTAAAGCCCACCGTCAACAAACTGATTGGACTTTATCAGTGAGGCTTTAGACCTGGTAAATCAACCACCGACCAGATATTCACTATGCGCCAAATCTTGGAAAAGACCCGTGAAAGGAGAATCGACACACACCACCTCTTCGTCGATTTCAAAGCTGCTTTCGACAGCACGAAAAGGAGCTGCCTCTATGCCGCGATGTCTGAATTTGGTATCCCCGCAAAACTAATACGGCTGTGTAAACTGACGCTGAGCAACACTCAAAGCTCCGTCAGGATCGGGAAGGACCTCTCCGAGCCGTTCGATACCAAACGAGGTTTCAGACAAGGCGACTCCCTATCGTGCGACTTTTTCAACCTGCTTCTGGAGAAAATAGTTCGAGCTGCAGAACTCAACAGAGAAGGTACCATCTTCTATAAGAGTGTACAACTGCTGGCGTATGCCGATGATATTGATATCATCGGCCTCAACACCCGCGCCGTTAGTTCTGCTTTCTCCAGACTGGATAAGGAAGCAAAAGAAATGGGTCTGGCAGTGAACGAGGGCAAGACGAAATATCTCCTGTCATCAAACAAACAGTCGTCGCACTCGCGACTTGCCACTCACGTCACTGTTGACAGTCATAACTTTGAAGTTGTAGATAATTTCGTCTATCTTGGAACCAGCGTAAACACCACCAACAATGTCAGCCTGGAAATCCAACGCAGGATTACTCTTGCCAACAGGTGCTACTTTGGACTGAGTAGGCAATTGAAAAGTAAAGTACACTCCCGACGAACAAAAACCAAACTCTATAAGTCGCTCATAATTCCCGTCCTGCTATACGGTGCAGAGGCTTGGACGATGACAACAACCGATGAGTCGACGTTGCGAGTTTTCGAGAGAAAAGTTCTGCGAAAGATTTATGGTCCTTTGCGCGTTGGCCACGGCGAATATCGCATTCGATGGAACGATGAGCTGTACGAGATATACGACGACATTGACATAGTTCAGCGAATTAAAAGACAGCGGCTACGCTGGCTAGGTCATGTTGTCCGGATGGATGAAAACGCTCCAGCTCTGAAAGTATTCGACGCAGTACCCGCCGCGGGAAGCAGAGGAAGAGGAAGACCTCCACTCCGTTGGAAGGACCAAGTGGAGAGGGACCTGGCTTCGCTTGGAATATCCAATTGGCGCCACGTAGCGAAGAGAAGAAACGACTGGCGCGCTGTTGTTGACTCGGCTATAATCGCATAAGCGGTGTCTACGCCAGTAAAGAAGAAGAAGAAGATATAATTTATACCAGTTGTGTATTCGAATCGGCATTTTTTACCACTGCTAAGTGAATCAAAGAATGCTATGTATATAATAATTGCATTATATATGTTATCATTTATATTTCGGGATTTGGCAACCTTAGTAGTAGTCTGACAACTCAGGAAGTTTTACATCTTTGACATCTTCTTTCGAAGCTCTCAACTCTGCTTAGTGGAATAATGAAAACACTGGTATACAGTGGTTTTGTTGCCCTGGATATGAGACTAATTTTAGATATATTTATGCTCACAATTCACGAAACTATCAATGATTTTGTAAGAATTGCTCTCAATTTTTTTTTAAATCTTTATTTTCATTTTAATTCAAAAAAATCGGAAAACAAGAAATAAAATGACATAAATGTTGAAAATATTAGTTTTATTTTGAAAGATTAACAAACATTGAAGTGAATAGAGAAAAAAATGTTAAAAACTTATACTATATTCCCTTAAAATGCCTTTTATTAGCTTTTCTTTTATAATTCTTCTTTGGACAATCTCTTTTTAAACACCAGCAGTAATCTGCCATCATGTGACAATCCTAGCGACCCTGATACCGTTCTTCCATCACTTTTAGATCCTGGTGGAACCACTCTCCCTGTTCTTCACTATAATTCCCTAAATTATCCGGGAATTTATCTAGATGATTGCGAAGATAGTGTAACTTTATACTCATATTTGCTCTTAGAGTCTGAAAATTTGTCAGCATATTTTGAACCATTGTTTCATAATTTGGTGCTTTATGATTACCTAGGAAATTTTCGACTATTAATACAAAACTTTCCCAAGCTTTACTTTCCGGAACAGTCATGACTTTGATAAAATCTGAGTTTTTCATCATTAGCCGTATTTGAGGAGCATCAAATATTCCACCTTTTAACTTTTCTATACTAAGCTTAGGAAACTTTCTACAAATGTAATTAAAACAGTCTCCAACTTTGTCTAATGCTTTTACAAATTGCTTGATCATTCCTAACTTAATATGTAATGGTGGGAGTATGATTTTGTTTCTGCTTACCAATGGCTCTCTGATTACATTGGCTTTACCGACATTTAAAGAATCTCTCACAGGCCAAACATCTTGATTCCAATGATGTTGCTTTGCTCTACTGTCCCACATACAAAAAAAGCACAGGTATTTCGTGTATCCACTCTGTTGACCGAGTAAAAAATTAACCATTTTCAAATCTACACAGATCGGCCACTGGTGTTCCGAGTATTTAATTTTTTCTAAAAATAATTTTACATTTTCATACTCCTCTTTGAGTTTTGTTGATTGGGCGATTGGAATAGATGCAAATTTATTACCATTGTGCAGTAAAACGCTTTTCAAACTTCTTTTAGAACTGTCAATGAAAAGTCGCCACTCAGTAGGTTTATATTCTGTTAAAGCCATGTCTAAAAGTAGTTTCGCGATATCATTACAGTACACCAGACCTTCATCTTCACTAAAAAATTGCAATAACTCTTTTTCTCGTGTCCTGTATGTCGTAATTGTCACTGTTGAGGTCAATAAATTTTTTTCTTTCAATCTTGAGGCTAAAAATTCTGATCCTTGTTTTGATAAATAGAGATCACGTATTAAGTCACTGAATTCATTTCGAGAAAATAACTTGGGCGTAGATGTTTCACCTTCCCATTCACTTCCACTTGTAGACTGTCCCGATTTCTGTGAATTTGGTAACATCATTGTTTCTGAGGGCACTCGAATTTCTTTTGAAACGTAAGTAGGCCGAGGAAGATTTTCACTGTGTAGTATAGGACATTTTGTAGATTGTAAATCTGTATATCTCCAGGTTTGATCGCGATTAAAACCTTTAGCATCAACAACGCAAAAGTAATAATCATCGAAATGATTTGTAGGCTCTATCCAAATCATCGGAATACCAAAGTCTAATCCAGAACGTTCTCCTTTTTTCCATAACCGTAAAGACTCAACGCATAACTTACAAACTTTATGAGAAACCCATGGTTTTTCTAGTTTGTCCATTTTAAAACCCAAGTATTCAGTGTAAGCCTTCTTAACAAAGTCTGTGATGTTTCGTTGTTGTTTTTTTGTTAAATAAACACCGCAAATATAACAAAACAAATCAGTACTATATTTACACTTTCTTCTTGACGAACTCATATTTTAAAAGACAAAACAAATATATATATAAATATGTGCAGTGATTGAAACGAAATATTAACTTATCAGAACTTATTTAGATTCACGTAGAGGTACTTCGTATTGTCGAATAACTGAGATCTCAGCTGTTCTGCGGAGCAAAGGGTGGGGATCGCTAAGAGTAGGGATCACGTGATGTTTGCATGCGCGAAAAAGTTGTGCAGAAGCCTAATCATGACTGAAAAATCGATTTTTATGAATAAAAAGCTGATTATTGTTCAAATTGTAAGATTTGTGAAAATCATAAAAATAAGAGCACATTCAGTACTTTCATATACATATACATTCGTGATCTGGACACTTGAAAACATAAAAATTTTCACAGATATCCAGGGCAACAAAAAAAAAAAATATTTTTTTGTAGAGCTGTGAAATTAATACACACAGTAGGGTAAACAGGCTGTAAGCACATAAAAAATACGGTTAATATACGTAACCAGAATTAATATTGGATTTTTAAAATGGGAAGAATCCGGAAAGCAACCTATTTATTAAAGGTCGAATGCTAACAAATAACATTCGTGTTATGTAAATTGGGTTAACAACTGGTAAAGTACCATAACAAGAATTCATATTGCTCGAGGGTACAGTTAGAAAGCAACAACTTGAGTACTTTAATCTCATCATTGAAGAACGCCTTTTCAGGACTCATTAAAATTTACGAACGATACCAGAACAAAAATGCAAAAAATCCTAAATAATGCGTTGTGTCAAAGAGATATAAAATATATACACTTGACTTCTCCATTATTCATAAAGCCTGATTATGCCAAAATTTTGTTCAAAGTTTTAAATATACATATGTACATAAGCAAAAATGGTTAAAAGGTGGTTAAAATAGGGATTTACAGATTGTCTATTTATTCTTAGAATTATTAATAACATATAAAACTTATATATAAAACTAAACTAATGGGCATTTTATTCTTAATCCGAATCCTCTCCAAATAATTCAATCATTCTTTGCTTCTTTTCGTATTTTGTTAAAGACTCGCTCTTCTTCGACAAGTGCAATTGGGGTTGTGTCTGGCGCCGTAAGCTTTGATCTGAAGACTTCTTTTTATGCCGCTTTTCCCGGTCATTGGTGGTCTTTTTTGGGGGTGTTGCAAAATCATCGCCGAATAGATCAATCAGCTTATATTCCTTTCTAGGGGCTGGTGCCACCGGCTCCGCCAAACTCTCAGTCATCTCTGGTAAGTTCCGTTGAGGTTGTTGTTGGTGTAGGTTATGGTCCGTAGCCTTCCTTTTAAGTGGCCTGGCATTTGTTTTCTTTTTTGGGGGTATTGCAATATCGTCGCCGAATAGATCAATCAGCTTATATTCTTTTTTACTTACTGGTGCTACTGGCTTCGCCAAGTTCTCAGTCATCTCTGGTAAGTTACGTTGAGCTTTTTGTTGGTGTAGGTTATGGTCCGTAGCCTTCCTTTTAAGTGCCCGGTCATTGGTGGTTACTTTTGTAGGCGCCGCAGTGTCATCACCGAATAGATCAATCAGCTTATATTCTTTTCTAGGGGCTGGTGCCACCGGCTCCGCCAAACTGGCAGTCTTCTCTGTCAAATTCCGTTGGGGTTGAGTTTGTTGCTGTAGATCAGAGTTTGTAGCCTTCCTTTTATGAGACCCGCCTTTAGTAGTTCTCTTTGTAGGGTTTGCGGTATCATCTCCGAACATATCAATCAATGTATAATTCTTTCTTGTCGCTGCTGACTCCGTTGGACTCCCGTTCTTCTTTGGCAGATCACTTTGGGGTTTTGAATTTCCATTATAATTCGGTTTAAGTTGGTCGCCATTGCTTGTCGAAATGTCCTTTTCTTTATCATTAAAACCATTTTTCGTCCAATGGTTATTGCAATGCGTTGGGTTTTTGCTTTTAATGTTACTATTGATTGAGTTAGAGCTGACCAAGACAGGATAATTGTGCAAATTATTTTGATACGTAGAATCTTTCTTTGTCGAAAGACTACTGAACTGGGCTGCGCTATTATCAATTTTGTTACCGATCCTGTTAGAGCTGGCGACGTCATGTTTACTGTTAGGGCTCACACGACTTATACGTTGCTTCTTTGGTGGAGGTAAATATTCGTATTCCAAACTGTCTATCTCTTGTGGTGGACTAGATAGTGGACTCAGGCTCCCACACGAACTGCTGTCGTTTGAATTGTGCGGCGGAGATAGATCTTGTGGCTTATTGCGCTTGACTTGATTCTGCTCATCCTCATTATAAAAGGGCCAATTTCCATTCACAGCTTCCCACATATGCCCACGTAAGCTATATACATTGTTGCGGACCGAAGCAATATCCATGAGTATGCTTTTAATGGACGAGCGGTCATCATCACGAATTCCTTCTTTTAGCAGACGTGAAAATAGCTCTACTCTGCTGAAAGGCTTCAATGCCAACAAGTGAATGAGTCGTTCCCGGATATTACAACAAGATACTCCAGATGTGTTTATATTTTTTGAGACTTCAAATGTCCTTCCAATGATCGAATTGTCTGTTGGAGTTGTGTGTCGGTGCATATTCCGCTTGCCTTGGTTCTGCTTTTCCTTGATCGAATTGTCTGGTGAAGTTGGATCTTGTGGCTTATTCCGCTTGACTTGATCTTGTTCTTCCTTAGTGTAGAAGGGCCAATTTTCATTCACGTAATACCACATATGCACTCGAAGGTTGTACTTTTGGATCCGAAACTGAGCAATAGCCATGAGTATGCTATTAATGGACGAGCGCTCATGATTACGTATTCCTTCCCTTTGCAACCGTGAAGTTAGCTCTAACTTGGTGAATGGTCTCAACGCCAACAGGTGGATGAGTCGTTCGCGAATACTACAACGAGATACGTCAGCTGAATTTTGAATTTGCGAGGTGTTCTCCCTTCCATCTGTAGAACGATGTCCGTTGTGACTATAACGATCGATTTTGTGTCCAGAATAACAGATGCTAGAAATATTTGATGCCATGATTTTTCTGTAAGAGCTTGTTTAGACTTGAAACTTACTAGTTTCTCTAACGAATAGAATTTTGGTTCTGAACTATATTATCACGTTCGTGGTCTATTTATACTAATATACTTGGGTAAATTTCAAACGCATCTACCTGTTTACAATAAATTTGGGTCTGAAGGCGTGATCTTTTGTTTCGTATGCCAGGTATACGGATAGATAATTTGTGCGAGGACTTACCGCGCAGGTATAAATTTTCAAAAAGGTGGGTCTGAAGTGGTGATATATTGTTTCGTAAAGCAGGTATAAGTATATATAGACAATTTTTCCGGGAATTTTCCGTGCAGATATAAGCTTTACCCAATTCGACAACAGACTTTGACGAAAGATTCAAAATCTACAAAAACAGGTAAGCCTGATTTTCCAATATTCAGCAAAGGAAAATTGGTAATGAATGGATAAACTCAGAAACTAAATGCTTGCATTATTCAACGGTTGAAATAATTCTGGAAATAAATCATTCATTTTATTTATTTTCATTACAGCTGAGAAGTCGGACTATTGCGGAAAAGTCTGGATCATTACATTTACTTTTAGTATAACTCAAGGATACTCGAGAAAATATTATTCTTCCGAATTTGTATGAGATTGCTCACAATTTGACCGATTCGGAATATTTATTTCACCATAATAACAACAATCATGATATATAGTATTAAGTATGAGCCCAGAAGTACCAAAATCGTAGTATAATATATATGACTGTACTTCAAATATTGGAAAAATATCTTATACATTCAGCTCAAAAAAGATACACAGACAATCGGAAGTTTGAAAGTCCTTAAATTATGCAGCCCTATATACAAATATATGGTATATGTGGAATGTTTTGACCCGATTTTATCCATTTTAGCACAAACACACATTACTATATAATCAGAAAAAATACGTTTTCTGACTAAAGTCAATCGGAAGTTCGAAATTCTTTATACTTGGCATTTTTAACACATGGGTGCATTATTTTCAAGTGGAGAGGCTCTCAAAATATCATTAAGATATCTTGATTGACCGGCATTAGGTCTTCCAGAGTTTGAGAATTTTAGATGAGCAAGGTACTTGAGACACTACTTGTATAAAGTTTTATTTTGTTGGCATAATTTTTTCGAATTTCAGTATCCGTATAAGATTAAGGAATCAAGCGAAAGTAATAAGGGTCGACAATATTATTTATACCTTGTGGATACCGGTCGGAGTTAGACTTTAAAGAATATTTTTTACATATTTATTTTCATTTCTTTTTTCAAAGCCCTCCGCCCTCCATATTCTCAGTATTTGGTCGAATAATATACATATGTACATTGGTACCTACAAACAATTGAATGGCTGGCAAATCAGATGAATAATTAATACTCGAACATGCATACTCGTTCACACATACATATACATACTTGTACTAGCTTTATGGTAACCTCGAAAATGGCGATAGCCGATAACCGATAATGGCTAAATTTAGCTTCAATTTGAGGCCGATGAAAACATTTACATAATAATTAAACTGTTTCACTTCACGACAAAGCAGAGAAAGCATAAATTCAGGCGGAAAACGGAAAGGCAGCAGAAAAGAAAATATTAATCACAAACTCGGAATGCAGTGAATCTAATGCAGTCAACGAGATTTCAAAATTATTAAAATATCAAGCAGCAATCAAAGATACAACAACATAAATAATTATTAATGAAATTATCACCACAAAAAATATACCAAAATTCCAAATTTTAGCCAATAAAGCAGCGTATCTTACTGCCGCTCTGATACTAATACTTAAGCAGTATTTAATACATTAGGGTGGTCTTCGAAAAACTTATTTATAATATACACAGTTTGCCGGAGGTATGGCTCAAAAGAGTAATTTTTTCGAAATTTTTTTTTTAATTCCGAAATATTTTTTTTTATATTTTCAAAGCATCCAAACTGGTTCGGCCGGAACGTGAAACTTTAAACGCGTTTTTCTCAAAACTGACTTTTTCGGAACGATTCCCACGATTTCTCAGGTTCTACTGGACCGATTTACTTGAAATTTTTATAGAGTCTTCTTTATAGGCTTGTCTATGGTTGGAACTGGCCCCATCCCAAAATTTTTATTTTTATTATTTTTAAAAAATTTGAAATAGTCAAAAAAAAAGTGATACATTTTTTTTTTTCAGGCAGTCGCCATTTTGTGAAAAAAAATGTTTCCCACTTTTCCGTAGTACCGACCATTGTGACATTATTCTAGATTAATAGTCTTTTTTTTTGGTTTCAAATAACTAGGAAGGTTGAAATCATGGGCATGATCATGGAAATTTTTAGAGACTCCCCACTTCGTCAGCTCATAATTTTTGAATTTTTTTACTTTTTTTAGTTTTTAATTTTTTTCTGTACTCTTCAAAAATTAATAAATAACTAATAAAAAATGGATAGTAAAAATATTGCCTTTTTTTACGAAACTTAAATAGACTAGAATACCCCCTTAATACTAAAAGTCGATATCAAAAATCGACTAAAATAAAAAAAGATATTTTGAGGACCATTGGCAATGGTTAAGCAGTATTATCTAAGGTTCAACATTTAATTTACAATAACTTTGAAAATGGTCGCAATCGAATTATTGAGTGGTAACTATAATTAAGCCACCGACTGCTGATTATCTATTAATTATTATCGAAAATGCTATCGATTTTGATATTTTTTAAAGAACAATAAAATTATTAAGTGATAACTATAATTTAACCACCAGCTACCGATTATCGAAAAAGTTATCGATTTTATTATTTTTATAAGATGACAAAGTATAATTAACTTTTTTAGATCAAATTGGTGGATGATAACTGTAATTTAACCACCGATTACTGATTATCGGTTGAAAATTATCAATTATCGAAAAACTTATCGATTTTTATACTTTTTAAAGAGCAATAAAATTGTTGAGTGATAACTATAATTTAACCACCAGCTACCGAATATCCAAAAAATTGTCGATATTATTATTTTTTTATTAGATGACAAAATATAATTAATTTTTTAGATCAAATTATTCAGTGATGACTGTAATTGAACCACCGATTACTGATTATTGGTTGAAAATTATCGATTATTGAATATCGACTATCGAAAAACTTATCGCTTTTGAAATTTTTTTGAGAGCAATAAAATTAGTGAGAGTTGACTATTATTTAACCACTGATTACCTATTATCTATTATGGAAAAAGTTTTCGATTTTGATTTCTTTTTATAAGATCACAATATACATATAATAGAACTAATTTTTTTTTGAGATGTTTAATGCTTAGGAAATTGAAACCCTCAATTTACCCTGAAATTATATATGTTGTTTGCGATGATAGGTTATCTCTTCAAGCAAGGGTGAGAAATTGAATATAATATTGAAAAAAAAAATTTGAATTGCCCTAATGTGTACGTATATGTATGTATTAAAATATACTTTCTCAAATTCGTTTTATTTTTTCCCAGAAAATACTGAAAATTATTAAAAACACATATAAATATTTATAAATGTCCTTCGCAGACGGTTGAGACAGTTTTGTGTCATTTACTGCAATATACAACGGACAATTCACGCTCACCTGTGGCCAACTGTCCCACATTTGGATATGTTTGCTTGAACCACATACATATGTACATATGTATGTATATATAGTACATAAATATTAATATATACCTATATAACAATATGCACATATTTACTCTTGAAAAAAACTCTGTTTGCATAAGTTTGTTTGCTGCTGCTTTCGAAACATCGTTAATTCGGCTAATGTGCAGATTTAGCCAATTATCCAGATTGTGAAAACGAAGCAGGGAAGCGTTGCTATGCTTGTGGATAAAACGTAAAATGTTGCCTTTGTCCGTATTGAACCTTGAATGCGGCTGAGACTGTTTATATTTGTCTTTTTTCTACTTTTTGCTGTCTTCAAACGAGAATATGTAGGAATAGAAATAACTACACACATTTATATAAATATATTATATTGTATATAAGTATGCTTGTCACATATAGTATTCCATTTTTTATATGTATGTGTATTAGAGCATTTCTCATAATATTTCTCGCTCACATTTTTTATGGAAAAAAATCGCATGATTTTTCCCCGGCGACAAATAACCTTGCGAATATCTCGTGAGCGCAATAGTTGTTCGAAAAAAACGCCTGTAAATATTTTTAATTGGCTTCTTTTGTATTTTAATTAATGTTAAGGAAAGAAGAAAAAGTAAAATAAATATTTTTCCTCTTTAAGTTTAGAAATTTTATCGAAGCAAAGTGTGCCGATATTATATTGTCTTTTAATGTTTTATTAGCGTTGTTTGGTTACGAAGGTCGTGGATGCTGTTTTCACCAAAATAGAAGTGGAAAGATTTTAGATACTAGTTGTTCAATACATCAAAAATTTTAGCAAATGTTTATTATTTTTTTTAGTTTATACGAATATACTCGTAAAATCTGTGATATATGTACATATGTAATGTGTTACAAGAATGCCAGAAACAAGATTGCACCATCTAAATTCCAAGTAACTTTGGAATGAGAAGAGGCCATCACCGTATTTTGTTGGTAATCTCTTGATCACATCTCACTGTATAAAATCCACTGACTTAAAACTTGCCTTAGGCAGTTATGTCAAGCTTCTTCTTCTTTAATGGCATAGATACCGCTTACGCGGTTATAGCCGAGTTTACAACAGCGTGCCATTAGAAATTCCAAGTGCCCTGGTATTCTTCCTCCGCTGCTTTCCCCGCCGGGTACTGTGTCGAATGCTCTCAGAACTAGAGTGTTTTCGTCCACTCGGCCGACATGACCTAGCTATCGTAACTGCTGCCATTCGCTGAACTACAGTCTGTCAAGTAAGAGCGTGATCGCGTTAATTTATAAAAAAAAATATTTTATGAAACTTTTATATTTATATATATGTATTTTGTACACATTACAATAAATGATGCAATTTGGTCAATAATATAATATGTCCAGTCACCACCGGCGGCGATAATTGTCTGGCATCTTCGAGGCATGCTTTCTACTAATTTGACGGCGTATTCTAGTGACAAGGATCTCCAGATCTGACGAATTTCGTAAGACAACTGCTTCAAAGTGTATGTACGTCTTCCACGAAGCTTCTGTTTAATATATGTCCACAAATTTTCAACAGGATTTGCATCGGGCGACTGTGACGGCCAATCCAATGTAACGATGCCAAATTGAGTTTTCCACTGAGTACAGAGCTTGCTGCGGTGTTTAGGATCGTTGTCCTCCTGCAGAATCCAATCTTCATTTTTTCTGATGAACCATCATTTGGCAGATAGCAGTAAAGCCTTATTGTAAATTTTTTTCATTTTCTCGGCATTTAGGTTGTCAGTAAAGAGGTACAAAGTGCCGAATTCCGGCTTTGAGAAGCAGCGCCAAGTTGCACCTTTATTAAATGTTTTGCAGTCCACTGAACAAGCCTATAGGTCGAATTTGACCAGGCTCGCGTGAGGACACAACGTGCCCATATTGAACATTCATCAGTAAAAATGACATTTTCAAAATCTCTATCAATACTCTCATGCGCCCAAGCGAGTCGCTTTGCCACAAGTTTTTCAGTCAACAGAGGCTTCTTTATTGTGTTGCGCTATTTCAGATCATGAGTAAGAAGAAGGGTTCGGATAGTTTCGTAGGATATATCTAAACCTTTTTGTTAATATTGGTTATAAGATAGACGAAATTATCTATGACTTCGAAGTTACGACGCACAATAGAGAAGTGGCCTTGTCGTTTGGTATCGAACGTCTAGGAGAGATCCTTCCCGATCAGAACGGAGCTTATGGTATTGTTAACATCAATTTACATAGACATATTAGTTTTGCGGAGATACCAAATTCAGACATATCGGCATAAAGTCAGCTGCTTATCGTGCTGTCGAAAGCAGCTTTGAAATCGAAGAAGAAGTGGTGTGTCGATCCTCTTTTCACGAGTTGCCGATTTTCCAGGCCTAAAGCCACACTCATAAGATCAATTTGTTGACGGCGGGCTTTAATATTTCACACAACACGCTCTACAGATATTGAGAAGGCATATCCCACGATAGTTGGCACAGATTGTGGGGTCTCCCTTTTTGTGGATTGGGCAGAACACACTTCAATTCCAATCGTTGGGCATACTTTCGTCCAACCATATTCTATAAAGAAGTTTGGGGCATGCTCCAGTTCTTCGAAGCCGTATTTGAATAGTTCTACCGGCATTTAATAGGCTCCCGGTTTTGTATATTTTTAATTATAGAAATATCAACAACAAATTATAGGAAAGTATGGACATGCTGAGGAAATAAATTGTGTGGGCCCTTCATATACCTGTGTTTTTTCAAACAACTGGTACATAGTTCAACTTTTGGAGATCGAGAAGTAGAAGCGTCTAAAAACTGGTCAGTTATGGAACAGTTTATAAATGTTCTATATACTATATAAGTATTATATTGTATATAGGTGGTGCTTCGCAATCCTTATTGTCTTGCTAATATCAAAATCGAGGATATGCTAAGCCACAAAAATCTCACAACTTATGTAAGGAAATACATAGAATTCTACTTTCTTTTGCTAAAATTTTAAAATCTACCTTATCTTAATTGAAGAATTGAAGTCTTGTTTAGAGGCGCATAGTATACAGGTATATAAATAAATATAATGTCTAAATAGTTTTATGAGTTCATTAACACACATTTACCCCGATTTGTTTCAACTAACCTCAATAATTGATAAAAATCTTTAGCCAAAGAGATGATTCAGAGTGCTGGTCTCAAAAGTTATTTTCCGCCATGGCGAATGAACAACATCCAGTTTCAGCGTGACAAAAAACCAGATATAAAGCGAAATAATAATTAAAATAGCCCACGCCTCTGAGATTTAGTTTATGCCTTAAATGTTTGTCATTCATTAATTTCGCATTGTCATCAGCATATGTAAATTTTTATGCAAGGTAAAGACAATGTTTTCGAAAATCATAGTTTTATCTCATTCCTTATAAGTCCATGTGCTAATTAAACAAAATATATATGTATGTGTGCATTTCCTTTTGGGTTCAATCTAAAAAAGTTGATTCTTCTTATCACAGCTACAATCTTGAGGAGCTCATGAACGGAGAAAATAATTAATTAGAAGTTGATTTGAAAGATTCTTCTAGAAGTTTTGGCAAACATTGGGAATTTTATGAACATTTTTATGTTTTTTTACGTTTTCGAAATTTTTATATTTATTGTTCATTTTTGCAGAATATTCAATTGAAATACGTATTTGACAAGATGTGTTTTACAGGGTCCGGCACTCGAAGTGTAAACAACTTCACACCGTTCGTGCAGCTGTCGCACTGGAATCAGTTGTTTATAAATTTGCTGAATAACAGTTCGGAGTATTGCTCACAAGTGTACAAAAGCGTACGCAAAAGAAAAGTGATCAGCAGTGGAATTCAAACGTGATATGGTTCGGAAAGTGGAGAAGCGACTTGAGCGAAATACACGACGAAGTGCCAATCAAATGGCTAAAGAACTGAAAATATCCGACAGCAGCATTCGACGCATATTGAAAAATGCCTTACAAGTTCCCAAAGGCCCATGATCTCACACCGAAGCAGCAACAAGCAAGACTTGAGAGACCATTGTGTTTTCTGACAAAAAAATTTTTCCAATTAAGCAATTTGCAAACTCTCAAAACGATAAGGCTTGATTACTAGACCAACCGTTCATACGAGAATCTGAGCCATCAGTTCGCCAACTGGAGGCAGCTCCCGCCACAAATAATGGTTTGGGCCGCTGTTACCGCAGATGGGCGCTCTCCAATTGTTTTCATCGAGCCTGGCGTCAAAGTAAATGCGACATATTATCCGGAAAGTGTTCTGGAGGCTGCTTTGAAGCCGTAGGCAAACAAACATTTCGATCGCAAACCATGGACCTTTCAACAAGACTCAGCACCGCCTCACAAAGCTCGAGTGAACCAAGAATGGCTGAAAAACAACGTTCCGAACTTCATTACGACCACACAATGGCTCTCGAATTCACCAGATGCGAATCCAATGGCTTATTCTGTCTGGGCCATTTTGGAGAGTACGGTCCGAAGTAAAAAATACACAGGTCTCGATATGCTGAAGAAAGCCATTGTCCGTGAGTGGGCCAAAATACCGGCAAGTCACATTCGGGCAGCTTGCGATTCGTTTTTTGACCGTCTCAAGGCCATAGTTAAGGCAAAAGGTGGTCATTTCGAGCAAAAGTGAATTGGTCCTGAATTTATGATTATTTTCACACAGTTTGTACTTTAAAATAAATAAAAATAAATTTTCAAACCGAATTTATTGCTTTTTTAATTGGTTCGAGTGCCGGACCCTGTAATATAAAATATTGGAATTTTTGTGTTAAATCCTATAAGAGTCCTAAATCAACTTTTAGCTTTGAGATGAAAACATATGAATTCACTTTATCCATGACTTTGAAATTTAACTAACTTACAGATCGAATTCGCTAACACATTCCAATGATTTGGTCCAATTAAAAACTAAATTCTATAAATGGTATAATTTCTACATACGTACACATGTGGAACTGGTTCTTCTATCAGTATTACAATTTTGTTGACAAGTTTGTCGCAAACAAATTATAGAAGGGTCCTCAATTCGACAAGTCTCAAAAAGTGGGGAATCGAACAGAAAACTGGTATAATTTACATAAACTGGCATAGTCGAAGAAAGAAGGAATATAAAACAAGAAACTTTATAAAGTGATCGATTGAACAACCAACTGGTATAAACCATATAAACTGGCGTAGTCGAAAAAAGGAATATAAAAAACCTTATAAAGATATGGATCGAACAACCAACTGGTATAAATCACAAAAACTGGCATAATCGAAAACAACTACTGATATAGATTACATTAACTGGCATAACGGATAAAAGAAGGAATATAAAACAATAAACCTTATAAAGTGATGAATCGAACAACAAACTGGTATAAATCACAAAAACTGGCATAATTGAATAAATAACGAATATCAAGCGATTGTGTATTTGTGGTATGTTGTATAGCTTTATTTCAATTTGAATGTCGAAACTGACCATTACTTTTGAAACTAAGTTTTTTTTTCAAGAGATCAGATCTCAAACACATCACGAAAAGAACCAGTTAATCGTAGTTTATGCAAGCTCTTAGGAGTTTATATAAATATTAGCTGTCCAACACATTAAATAGATCATATGTATGTTCACTTGTTCACTTCACTCGATTTGGTACCCAATTGACACACGAAAGGCATAAACTACGTGGTGAAAGCGTATCGAATCACATATGAAGAAACTGGCGGATTATTGTAATAGAAAACACACTAGGGGGATTCTCTTGCTCTTGCATGATTGCAGATTGCAAAAATCCTATACCGAAATATACAAGGGCGCGAGAGCACCCATTGCGGAATCTAGTGATAAATTAACGGATATATATACATTTATTTGTGGTTATTTCTGGAAATTTTCGTTTCGAAAACCGCAAGGTTAGACTCATTCAATGTTGCACTAGAATGTTAGTGATGACAGATTTATAAATAGGTCCATTTATAATTATGTTCTCAAGCTAATTTTTTATTAAAATACACTAATGATGACACACTACTTCTAAGTGCGCGCTGATAATTTAAAAACAATTATATAGAAACAATTACTTACTTCTTTGAATTGGAAAGCCTGAACAACGATAACGTGGCTGTCGACATACACACATAGTAGTTGGAATAGACCCATATACGGCTTGCTTGCTGATTTTTTTCGCGAGCTCAATAGAATAAAATAGGGTAATTCTAAAAATATTTCTCAGCGTCGGAAATACAGATTAGAGAACTTTTGTGTTTGAGAAAAATATTTAGTTATTCGGAAAGTGACTGGTTTTAAGTTAAATAAGTTTGGAAAAAAATCAAAGGTTTGGTCGGAAGTCGCTGGTTTTATGTTAAATAAGTTTGGAAAAAAAAATCAAAGGTTTGGTTGGGTTGGGAGTTCGGCTTTAACTGCTCCGAGTTACGTTCAACAGCTAAGCAGCAGGACTGCTTCAGCAATGTGCAGCTGTTCTCCAAAATATATTTTAAATGTAAATTTTATGAAGAATTCATAATCGGGTTAAAATTCATGTTATAAACATCGATTTGGGAAAGGTAATACGCATTGAAAAATTAAGGCATAAAATATCGGATAAGCTACAAAATATAGTAAAAAAAATATACGAGAGCTCAGCAACTTACAGTTGAAAATATGTATATATTTGTGAAAGAATTGAGGTTTAAAAAGGTTGCCAACTGCAACCTTTTTTTATTTAAAATTCATAAGATCATTATATAAGCATCCGAAAATTTTGTACTCTTGCAACTTCTAAGGAGCAAGTCCGGCGATTTGGTAGATATATAACTAAACAACGTATTCATCATAAGGGTTTTTAGAAGAACGAAAATCATTACTTGTTGTAAAGGAATTTCGAAATTCCTTACTGTTTTAAATAAAAAATACGGAAACTCTAAATTTATGGAGGAATGTTTATTATCATCCGAAATCATTCGATATTTTTTTGGCATTTATTTAGACTATCTCTTTCAAATGTTTGCCGTGGCTACGTTTTAGATGGTCTATCCGTTGAGCCAAGTTTTCGATGACACGTTCGAGCATTTCGACGGCTAATTAGCGAATGACACGCGTGATGTTTAGCTCCAAGGCCTGAATCGAAGCGGAATTGTCAGCATAGACTTTAAACTCTACGTATCCCCATAGGAACAAAGTCTAACGGTGTGATATCACATGATCTTCGTGGCCAATTGGCCAGCAAAAAACGTCAAATTATCTGCTTACCGAAATTTTCTTTCAATAAATCCACTGACTTATCTGATTGTGTGAAGGCGCGCCATGTTGAAACCAAGAGTAGCTGATATCACGATCTCCAATTTCAAGCATCAAATAGTTGCTTATCATGGCGTGATAACGGCCGCCTCTGACGGTTACGTTCCCACCGACATAATTTTTGAAGAAATATGAATCGATGATTCACCGACCCACGTGCCACACGAAACTGTTGTGTTTTCTGGATAAAACGGCAGCATTTGAATCTCTTCAGTTTTATTTTCGTTCCAAGCGCGGCAATTTTGCTTGCTTACATACCAAGCCAGCCAGAAATTTGCCCCATCGCTGAACGAAATTTAGCTCGAAAACTTTGGATCTTGGACTTGGAACTTTTCAAGAGCTTATAGAGCGCAGCAATGTCGCTGGGATTGCTACTGCAATCCTCTGAACTTTATAGATTTTTGGTTAATGGTGATTTGTGGGCTCGGTAGTGGTCCGTTTACGCCCATCTACGACCTCGAACCTGCGAACCAAGTCTCATCAATATATCTCAATTTTTACACAAGTTACATCTTGCATGAACGAACGGATGAACGCACAGACAGACAATCAACCGGATTTCAACTTTTCTCGTCACCCTGATTATTTATACATACATACTATATATAACCATATATCTAACTCGCTTAGTTTTAGGTGATACCTACAACCGTTAGGTGAAAAAAACTATAATAAGTACTCTGTAGCAACTGGTTGCAAGAGCATAAAAAAAAATGCAAGTGTGAAGGGTATTAACGTTTTTCCCTTTATTAGGTAATTAAGATACTATTTTTTATCGAAGAACAAATATGTACTTAAACTATGAACACTGTACTTTGTGCTTCATAATTCGATGGCTTTGACTACATACAAGCTGTAAATTACATTAGGTAACGTAGTAAATACCAGTGACAATACAAATATCATAAAGTTTTGGTGTGAATGGTGGTTTAAATCAATAGACTTTATACTTCACTGCGCCAAACGCATAACCCTTTATAGCTTTGAGTAAATACCGGTAAATCGGTATATACGCCCACAGGCGGAATATGCATAACTGGAGTGTATTAATTTGTCACATTTAAATACGTGTGCCTACTTGGGCGCTAAATAGCCGCCTTTACGAATATATTCATTTATGTAAATATGTCTGTATGTATGCATGAATTTTGTAGACATTTTGTATGTACAATAATTGAGCACCTTCGGATGTCAGTATGTTTATGTGCTTATATACATATATGTAATCTGTAGTGTCTGTATGTATTTGCATGCGTTGGCTGAAAAATTACTTGCTACAGAATATAATTAACTATCATATGTATATACAAATACACATAGTCATACATATATGTATATACATATATACATATGTACATATTTACATATGTACTGTACGTGGGATAAGTTAAGTTAAGATAAGCACTTTCTTATCTAAGATCTTGTTTGCGTGTAGAAATTTTGCTTAGTGATGATGATGAAGTAAAGCGTTAAGCTCTTTAGTTTTTGGGAGAAGATTATTTTAGCCAATAAAAGTGACTTTTTTGAGTTTTCCATATATGGAAATAATTAATTTACCGCTCTTGAGTTACTGAAGTTTTAATGCCAATTTAAATTCGAAATGAGGTTAAATACATTGATGGAATAAAAATTGAGTAATGCACTGTGAGCTGTGGTCCATTGTAACCTCCGGTTATCACAACACTTCGTTTAACCCAGTCAAATCAAAGTGGCTTAGATAAGCGCCTGGGTTAATGGCTGTAATGTGTGCTCTCACCGGAATTATTGCTCCGATAGCCTGACTTCTTCTTCTTGCGAATGCTATCCAGGAGTATGTGCTCTGGAATCTCTGCTCTTTGGTAACAGAAGCGATACAAATCCGTGATGCAGTACCCTAATCTGTGTAGATGACACTGTAGCCTGCAGTGACCATGCAAAAAAATCCATAAACTTCCCTTATTTCTTTCTGGGAAGAGCGATAAGTTTATTGAACCGTTTCTTATCGAGCCATCCCAGAAACAGACACGCCGGTCGAAGTCCAGACACTTGTTGCAGCAGCGTTTTCTACTGTCACTTTCCACTTTTCGTCTTTCCCTCGGAAAGTGTAGGAGCCCACAGCGAAGAACGGTTCCGGTCTTTTCGGACAGTCTGCCGTAGTTAATTTCGCTAGAAGATCGGCTAGCTCATTTCCATTGATGCCTTTATGCCCTGTTAAGCATTCTTATATACCAAAGTACCATTTTTGATTGTATTTTAAAAGACTAGGTTGCCTGAAATGTTGCTTGACTAACAAAATAATGGCAATTTGTTGCAGTGATAGTTTTTTTTATAGAATTATCTCCACACTTCTTCTAATGGCATAGACTCTGCTTGAAAAATGTTTGGAAGCCTGCCTTGGTAAGTGATACCTCTACACTATTACATTATGCTCCTACGAAGATACTTCTCGAGGATCGAGTCCTTATAGTCACTTTTACGGACCAGTAAAATTTTGAAACCCTTTTCAAAGTAAATTCTCTTGGTAATTTCGTCTCTAGGGAAGACGAACGACGGCGGTGAACTTTTTCCATTGATATTCGGTTTTTGAACGCTTATTACCCTGTTCTTACCATGCACTGAAGACAGCAGTGTTAAAATAGACCTCTATGCTCATCGAAAAGAGGTTACTGAAACTGATGACAAGTAATTTAGAGTACAAATACATATATATGTACATATTTGGTTAAGCCAAAGCACAAAGATCGGCATATCATTTGACTGTTTTAGATATGAGAGTTGTAGTTGGAATTAGCTCATTGTCGGTGTTTTTAATCCAGTGGTCAAAAGAGTGAATTTGGTTTCGTATCATTTTTGGAACGCCATTCACTAGACTGCTAAGCGGTTTGATAACATATTCTTAAGCTCACGTCTCGTCCCCAGTAACGATGCGTTTAATAAATGTTATTTCTTTTGCGACACCTACTCGACCTTCTTTGTAAAAATAATTTCCGCTTCATAACCAAAACATTAACCAAAATGTGTTGAGACCAAAATGTGATGAGTGACGCTGAGATCCTTTGATATCTCACCGATCCAAACACGTCGATTTTCAAGCACTGTTGCTTTAACTTTTTTATAGTATCATCTTTAACCTCTGATAAATGGACTCGCTTAAGCCAAGTTTTCGATGAAGTAAACTGTCATATTTGCCACGATTTCATAGTCGTGAATTCACTGGAAACACAAAATTTCAAACAAATTCGTCGTTTAATTTTATTCCATATTTATAAAAATCCGCAGACAAATTTTTCGCTACATAAAAGCTTTCATTCTCGATTTGCACAGCCTTTTTTTCGTGAGAAGATTGATCTCAATATGTCAACTTGATATCGAGGCACGGCACTGTTCGCAGTCATAATTTCGAAATCGTACATAATTTTGTCTATCTTGGCATTTGGTGTTAATACGAACAAAAACGTCATCGTCGAAATCCAACGTATAATAACTCCTGCCAACACATGCAACTTCGGACTGAGTACATAGGTTGCTATATATATTTCTGGACTAGGCACACTAAGGTGCAATTTGACATTTCCATTGGAAAGTTTGACATTTTTTAGCATAGCATCACTCAGAACGTTTTGTCATTTAATCGTGAATTATTTTATTTACAAGGAATTAAAAAATTCATCTCGGCCAAAAAATGGAATTAACTCGTGAACATTTTCGTGCGATCATTTTTCACAACTTTCGACGTGGATTATCACGACAAGAGAGCATCGATGAACTAAAATCTTTGTATGGCTAAGAAGCACCATCCTATAGCACTGTTAAAAACTGGTACAACGAATTCAATCGTGGCCGACGCTCGCTCAAAGACGAATCCCGTTAAGGTCGTCCAAAAACAGCCGTTGTGTCAGAAAATATCGATGCCGTACGTGAACTGATAATGCAAGATCGTCATGTAACATACGTTCAGATAGAGGCATGCCTATGCATTTCTCCCACCAGCATACATTCGATATTGCATGAACACCTGGCCGTAAAAAAGGTTTGTTCTCGTTGGATCCCGCACAATTTGACAATCGCTCAAAAAAAGGTTCGTGTGGATTGGTGTAAAGAAATGCTGAAAAAATTCGATCGCGGTGCTTCAAAAGACGTTTATAAGATCGTCACAGGTGAGCCCGAAACAAAACACCAATCGACCGTGTGGGTCTTCCAAGACGAGCCAAATCCAACGAAAGTTGTTCGTGGAAGAAGCACTTCGAAGCAAATGGTCGCCTGTTTCTACGACAAAACTGGTCATGTGGCGACTGTTCCGCTTGAGCAACGTAGGACGGTCAATTCTGAGTGGTACACCACCATTTGTTTGCCTGAAGTCTTCGGAGATATTCGAAAAACGAACAAGAGAAGACGAATCATTGTGCACCTTGACAATGCGAGCTCTCGCACATCGGCTCAAACCAGCGCCTTTTTGACCGGCCAAAACGTCGAATTGATGGGTCATCCGCCGTACAGCCCTGAGTTGGCACCCAATGACTTCTTTTTATTCCCACACATCAATAAATTAACGCGTGGTCAACGATTTTCGTCGCCAGAAGATGCTGTTGAAGCATTCAAAAACCATGTTTAGGAGGTGTCTCAATCGGAGTGGAAAAAGTGCTTCGAAAATTGGTTTGAGCGCATGCAAAAGTGTATAAATCTTGATGGAGAATATTTTGAAAAACAATAAAACTATTTTCGTTGATAAATATTCCTATTTTGATTATTAGGCCAGAAATATATATATCAGCACTCGTAAGCAATTGAGATATGTTGTTCCCGACGAGCAAAGACCAAACTCTACGAGTCACTCGTCATCTCCATCCTGCTACTGGTATATGGTACAAAGGCATGGACGATGACAATTTCTGATGAGACGGTGTACGAGCTTTCAAGAAAAACGTTCTGCGGAAGATTTATGGTCCTTTGGACATAGACAACGGCGAATATCGCATTCGATGGAACGATGAGCAGTATGAGATATACGAGGACATTGACAAGTCATAGGATGAAAACATTCGAGCTCTGAGAGTATGCGACGAGGTATCCGCCGGTGGAAACAGGAAAAGAGAAAGAACCCCACACCGTTGTAAAGACCAGGTGGAGACGCGTAAGCGGTGTCTACGCCAATAAAGAAGCAGTTTGAAGATGTTCAATCTGCATTATTTCATTCCGAAGTCCAGGCGGCAGTTACATGATGAACTCGCTACAAAGTGTGGAAAAAAGCAACCGTTGCTGTGGTACAAGTCAATGAAAACTGCCAAAGCTCTAGAAATAGTGCTTCGAGTTGCTCCAGCATCCACCGTATTCTCCAGATCTGACCCACAACAACTATTTCCAGTTCTCAGAACTGAAAAGAATGCTTGTTCGGATGAAATTTTCGTCGGATGAAGAGATGATCGCCATAACTGAGGCCTACATACAAAGCAAAGGACAAATCGTAAGTCAACAATGGTATCGAATTTTCGGAGGGCCGCGATAATCAGTGTATCACCACTGAAGAGAACTATGTTGAATAAAAAAAAGCGAATTTTGTCAAAAATTTGCCGAGAACTTTTCAATTGACCTTTTATATGCGATCGCCTAAACGCCAGCAAAAGTTAGTGGCATTGGGAATAACAAAGTTATTTCATTGGCAGCCGGCATGACTTGTTTGTAATGCAATTACTGTCATACTTTTGTCTGTATACCCATGTATGTATGTATGTATGTATGTGTGTTGACCATAAACCCACTACAGCCATGCTTAAGGTAACGGTAATTTCCGAAAACAATCAATATCGTTGCGACCGACCGCCTCTTCGGTGGGCTACGTGCAGCAAGTGTCATTCGACGTCACATACACGCACAAACACAACTACAGCAGTAAATATGCACTCGTATAACTGTACTTCGCGTATTGTAACTTTTCAAGGCCTTGCCACAAGCTTCTCCAATGTTGAAGTAAATTATTCTTCTGCTGCAGCTGCGGCGTCAATGCAAAGCTTAGAGGGGTTAACGCCATTCACGTACCAGCACACACGCCAAGAGCCGAAATAAAGTGCACACACACACAAGCACTTACATGTAGACACGCGGACTGATAGACAAACAGCGCAGAAATAACTGTTTTCCTTGAACTTGCCGCATGCTTTTGCCAGATTTTTCGATTTTCTCGTCGCCGTTGTAGTTTTTGTAGAAAAGTGTCGTGCGCGAAAGGGGTCGCGGCGGGGTGTGTACTTGCTGGTGTTGTTGCGCTGTGTGGTAGAGTTGAAAGTTGAGGTCAAATATATTAGATTTTGGCAAATGGCACTATTTTTGCATATGTATGTGTATGTGTGTGTGTGTATTTACACCCGGATGTGCCTATGTACAAGCGTGTGTGTGTGTAGATAGCACTTCCTATTTGTGCAATGACGTTTAATGAACCATAGATTGAAAGATTCCGACGATTTATGACACAAGCCACGCAAACAATCTTTAAAAATATCTTTAATTACTAAACACACTCACACATACATACATAAGTAGTGTATGCATATGCAAAAATGTTTGTATATTTATGTGTAAATTTCCCATTAATGAATCAAAATAATTGCGTTCGCTTTACATGGCGTCTACAGCTGACAGATTTTGCGTTTCAATTCGTAAACAAATAAGGTAGAGTTTATTTCGGAACCGACTAAATATTATTTGAATCATAATTTATAAGAATTCGTAATTATTTTGAGATTATAGGTTAGGACCGATATCAATGAATTTTTGGTTGACTGACATGATATCAATATCATCGGCATACGCCAGCAGCTGTACACTCTTATAAAAGATTGTACCTGCTCGATTAAGTTCTGCAGCTCGAATAATTTTCTCCAGCAGCAGATTAAAGAAGTCGCCTTGTCTGAAACCTCGTTTGATATCGAACGGCTCGGAGAGGTCCTTCCCGATCCAGACGGAGCTTTTGGTGTTGCTCAACGTCAGTTTACACAGCCGTATTAGTTTTGCAGGGATACCAAATTCAGACATCGAGGCATAAAAGCAGCTTCTTTTCGTGCTGTCGAAAGCAGCTTTGAAATCAACGAAGAGGTGGTGTGTGTCGATTCCCTTTTCAAGGGTCTGTTCCAAAATCTGGAGCATGGTGAATATCTGGTCGGTTGTTGATTTGACAGGTCTAAAGCCACACTGATAAGGTCCAATCAGTTTGTTGACGGTGGGCTTTAATCTTTCACACAGTACGCTCGATAGAACCTTATACGCCATGTTGAGGAGGCTAATCCCACGGTAGTTGGCGCAGAATGTGGGGTCTCTCTTCTTATGGATTGGGCATAGCACACTTAAATTCCAATCGTTGGGCATGCTTTCGTCCGACCATACTTTAGAAAGAAACTGATGCATGCTCCTAATCAGCTCTTCGCCGTCGTGTTTGAACAGCTTGGCCGGCAATTCGTCGGCCCCCGCCGCTTTGTTGTTCTTCAGGCGGGTAACTGCTAATCAAATTTCTTCGTGATCGGGCAATGGAATGTCTGCTCCATCGTCTTCGATTGTCAAATCGGTTTCGCCTTCTCCTGGCGTTGTGCGTTCACTGCCATTCAGCAGGCTGGAGAAGTGTTCACTCCATAATTTAAGTATGCTCTGGGCATCGGTGACTAGATCACCTTTGGGGGTTCTACAAGAGTATGCCCCGGCCTTGAAACCTTTTGTTAGCCACCGCATTTTTTCGTAGAATTTTCGAGCATTACCCTTGTCGGCCAGCTTATCAAGCTCTTTATACTCACGCATTTCGGCCTCTTTCTTTTTCTGTCTGCAGATGCGTCTCGCTTCCCTCTTCAACTCTCGGTATCTATCCCATCCCGCACGTGTTGTGGTCGCTTGTAACGTTGCGAGGTAGGCAGCATGTTTTCTCTCCGCTACAACGCGGCATTCCTCGTCGTACCAGCTTTTCTTTTGCATTTTTCGAAAACCACTGGTTTCGGTAGCAGCTGTGCGTGAGGAGTTTGAAATGCCGTCCCACAGTTCTCTTGTACCGAGTTGTTGACGAGTGCTCTCAGATAGCAGGGATGCAAGTCGGTGTGATTGCAGCTTCTCGACGTCGAAACTTCCTTTGTTTGTTGACATACGTTTTTTCCTGTACAGAGGCGGGTGCGAGTCTTCGCTTCAACAAGGTAGTGGTCCGCGTGGATGTTAGGACCTCGGAGCGCACCCACATTTAAAACACTGGAGGCGTGTCTTCCGACTATCGCAACATGATCGATCTGGTTGGTGGTTTTTCGATCCGTAGAACGCCAGGTAGCTTGATGGAGTTTCTTATGCTGGAATCTAGTACTACAGATAACCATATATCGGGCCCCGGTGAAGTCAATCAACCTCGATCCATTTGAGGATGTTTCATTGTGAAGACTGAATTTACTGACCGTAGTGCCAAATATACCTTCTTTGGTCAGCCTGGCGTTAAAGTCGCCAAGCACGATTTTGATATCGTGACGGGGGCAGCTCTCACAGGTGCACTCCAAGCGCTCATAGAAGTCATCGTTGGCGCGTGGATGCAAATCAGCGATATGCCATAAGGACCTACTCGCCTCAGTCCTTGTCCAGTCCATCGCATTTTTTGGACGGCGGTGATCTCAGCCTTCACTCTAACGTGGGCATCAACCACCTGGGCAGCGGCACCTTCCCAATTAAGGAACCGGACGTTCCAGGTGCATGCCCTCAAATCGTAGTCCTTATTTTTTTTGCCATGGTCGTCATCAAAAGGGGGGTCTCTCATCCCAGGCAGTTGGTAATCTCTCATGGGGGCACTTTTTACGTGGCGGTTCCCAAACCCAGTGCACAACCCTTTGAAGGGGGTACTTTGCCTTCTCAGTATAGGTCGCCTTCAAACAGATGTCCTTAGACTACCCATAGGATACTTGGTCAAAGACAGAAGTCGTGAAAAGAATCGTTTCTGGCCACTCCCAAGGGAATGGCGTTCAGAGAACTTTCCTCACCTGCGTGAACTTCTACGTAAGTATGACTCCATCCTCCAAGAGGTATTACTTTGAGGGAAACGACATAGATTTTGAAGAATAAATTAAGAATTTCAAGATTATGAAGAAAGCCTTACTATTTTTTGCTCATAGTACTATTCCAAGATTATAGCATTATTTTGGACAATAATTTATGACAAAATTTCTAAAGATATCATGGGGAATAAAAAAGTTTTTAAATTACAAAGTCTTACTAGTATTTGTCCACAATAGCATATTGTTTAGATGGGATCAAATAGTAAAGCTTTCATACAAACTAACTGTTCCAAGTTAAGTCAAATATCTTCATAAAGAGTTTATTTTCCTTATTAATTAACCTTAAATCGGCTTAAAAGCTGTTAATATCTAACAATGTGGCATTTTTCTCATCCACGCTAAAAACGCATTTTACAATTGTAGATTTAGCCTCGACCGTGAGTAGGATCCAATCCACGACCTACCATATGGTACTCAATACTCACTAACTCAACACTCTCATCTAAGGACGCAATTACAGTTGAATTTATAAGGCACACATAAATTTAGTTCCCTTTACGATGTGTGCGATGTGTATCTGCGTCGTTGCATACTGATAAACAGTTTTAAATGCAATGTAAATATGTGTATACATAGGTACATATGTAGCCTCTTTAAGGCGGCCACAGTGACCTATTTGCAGCGACCATCAATTTCTGTTGAGAAAAAACAGATGGTTTTAATTGCGTATGTATGAGTGTATAAATACTTTGATACAAGCGTTGCACCGTGCACGAATGCAATTACACATTTGTATATAATGTACATGTATGTGTGTATATAGAAAAATATATCACAGCAGAAACTTTTGTGTTGCATTCTCTACAGGAAAAATTATTTGTTGAAAGAAGAATTATGAATTATTGCGGCTGTGGGGGTTTTGCTTTACGCAGGTGGCAGATGTACTTAGTACGAGCATACATCAGTACATACATACATACATATGTATATGTTGAAGAATTTTACATTAACATTTTTTTTATAAGTAGACACTGTATATCTAGAGGCACACTAATACATATTTACATATTTTCAAACATGAGTATAGAATTCGTGAAAAGAAAGAATGACCTATTTGCCTATTACTTTCTTCCCGTCATGAATCTGCTTTAAAGCCAGGATCGTAGTAAAAAACACGCTTGAAAAGAAGCCAAAGCATGTAGCATGTGTTCTTACTAGTGTGGCAATACCAGCCAGCCTATATATTACCGGTAGTTATCCGACAGCTATACCAGAAATTTATGATAAAGTTTCTATGAGTGTTTTAAGACCCAATGGATAATACCAACCGAAACTCTTGTATACGTATGATCTTTCATACACTTACATACATATGTATTTCTGTCGTAAAGTCTTCTTAGTTGCATACATACATATGTAATTATCTGTTAATTTCCACGCTAGTTCTCTTAATGTTTTGGAGTTTCGGTAGCCGTAACTAGTTGCGCATATTTTTCTCGCTCTTAATATAGAGCAGTCTCTGAAACCAATGCGGCTTTCGGGAACTTCGTATATTTGATGTAGCCTTTCAAAGTCTAAAAGTCATATTGGAAGAAGTTAGTTAAGCCCTTTCTAAAAAAAAACTTTTAAAATTTGCTCCGTGGAGTCTCATCTGTATTGATATTGGTTCGAAGAAGCTCACCGCTTTCACTAAAATGTTTCGATATTTCACCCATGATCATCTAACGGTGAACGGGGAAGCTGTTTATTTGTCAAACATTATTGGTAAAGAAAGAAGTATACTGTGCTCAAAAATAAGGTGACATTGTATTTATTTTGAAAATTCTTTATTTATTCTTCCAAATCAATTTCATCCCCTTCAAAGTAATTCCCTCCCGATGCAATGCACTTATGCCAACGAATTTTCCAATCTTTGAAACACTGATTGTAGTCACTTTCCGGGATGGCCTTCAGTTCCGTCTTCGCTGCGACTTGAATCTCCTCTATCGTATAAAAACGGTGTCCCCGGAGCAGTCTTTTGAGCTTGATGAACAGCCAGAAGTCGCACGGCGCCAGATCACGTGAATACGGTGGTTGCGGAACGATATGGGTTGTGTTTTTGGCGAAAGGATCACGAATTACGAGGGCAGTATGGGATGGTGCATTATCGTGGTGTAAAAACCAAGATTTGTCTTTCCACAATTCCGGCCATTTTAGGCAGATAGCGTTACGCAAACGACGCATAACGTTCAAATAATATTCCTTGTTGACTGTTTGACCTGCTGGAAGGAATTCATAATGCACAACACCACGATAATCGAAGAAAACAGTCAACATGATTTTGATTTTTGAGCGACTTTGGCGCGATTTTTTTGGTCTCGGCTCTCTTTTGGCACGATATTCGCTCGATTGATCTGTTGTTTCGGGGTTGCAAGCATAAATCCAAGTTTCATCGCCAGTTGTAATGCGTTTCATGGCACGCTGGTAGACGGAAAGCATCGTTTCACACACTTCAACGCGACGTCTTTTTTCCAAAAAAATCAGTGTTTTCGGTACCAGTCGAGATTTGACACGCTTGAGGCCCAAAACATCCTTCAAAATGGTATTGGCTGAGCTTTTCGATATGCCAACTTCATCAGCAAGGGGTCTAATTGTTAGTCGACGGTTTTTCAACACGAAATCTTTTATTTGTTGAACGTGAGCTTCGTCGGTTGAGGTTGATGGTCGTCCTGGACGCTCTTCGTCTTCGACCCGTTCACGGCCGACTTGGAACTGACTATACCACTTGTAAACATTTTTTTAGACATAGCCTTATCACCAAAGGCTTTCTGCACCATCCTCAACGTATCCGCAGCAGAAAATTGATTCCGTAAACAAAATTTAATGAAAATTCTTTGCTCAACAAATTTCGACATCGCAAAAAATGAAAAACTCACTTTTAGCAGCTCACAAAACGACACGTATCTCAAACACAAATGAATATTTTGACATGAAATTTGACATAAATGTGACTGACAGTACTACCAACCTAAAAAAAAAATAATTCTCCAAATCCTTCGACGCGCGCAGTTAAAATTCAAATGTCACCTTTTTTTTTGGGCACAGTGCTCGAATTTGTCAACATAAATATTTCAACATAAAGATGTACATACATATGAATATCTTTGAATGTTTAGATAATTTAAATCACAGAAGCAAGGTGTCCTCTATACTTAAGTATGTTCGGAAAACACCGCCAATGTGATTCTTGTGTACAAAGTTTTGAGCTCAGACCGTCGACTAAGTATTCCTTTAATTGCCCCAATGTTAAATTTATCAAAATCCATGGTTCATGACATTGTGGTGGAGCACTTGAACATGCGCAAGGTGTACGCGAAGAGCCAAATTTTGTAATAACGTAATCACAGGTGATGAGTCATGGATCTTTAAGTATGATCCCGAGACAAAGACGCAAGCTTTCAAGTGGCCCTTGATGAAAGGAAAGCATTTTGGAGCGCCAAAGAGGATTCAAGTAGCATGCAGCTCGGCTCTCAAGGCTATTTCGGAGAATGCCTTCAGTAACGATTTCAATACTTGGAAATCACGCTGGTAGCGCTGTATCGACGCAGAAGGAGCCTATTTTGAAAGTTGTTAAAGATATGTAACGATTGGTTCGATATTTTTTTTTTAAATCGACTCAGTCCTTTACTTCCCAGACAAACCCTGTATGGTATCTTTTTGGTGTTTCATTAGCTTAACAGAACAAAGCTTGTTCCAAAAAATATTGAAGATCCGTTTCGAGCTTAAGACGTGGAGTTTATGTTATCCCTGTCAAATGTTCCTAACTTGTCATCAATGAACCATTAGATATATAGAAATGTGATAGATACATATATAAGTAACTTTTAATCGCATTTTCTTGAGAGTAGCAAGGCGATTAATTACGACCCTCGATTCTCTATTAAAAAAGAAAGAAAATTTCTCATGCTGTTGGAAATATTAAACAAATGCATTTGGTATTTTAACTCAAAATGAAATTTAACACAGCGTTAAATTTACCGTAACGAAAATACATATATCGATGTGCATTTAACGGTAATAAAAATATTTGCATGTAGCCTTATCGCACGAAGCAGCTTCAATAAAGAAATCAATTTGTGTATATTGTACTTTTACTGCCACACAGATTGATATGCGCCATTGAGTGGGCTCGTCTCCTGTATATCAGTATGTATGGATGGTATATGGGGCGTAACTTTTACTTGTGGGTGTGTATAAAATTGTAACGAAGCATGGAAATAACGCTCTCTATGTGAAGTGTACAATTTTATATAGAAAATTGCAACTGCGAGATATTGTTGCTGTAATTCAATTTAATCTGTTGATATTGCTTATCTCCGCTTTCAATCCTGTGCGTACTAAAAAATACGATATCATGAGAGTTGATAGCATTATATGATTCTGCTTTTTTAAAATATTAAGTCACTTAGGAGTTATACTCGTACACATAAATATCGTAATCAAGTAACTACACCAGCACCTTTTCGGTTGATATGTTGGGATATTCCTCTTAGAAAGGTCTGCTTATTTATACGTCAAAAAAATTAAATTTTCCATCCTACATTAAGCAGAACTCATAAGAACTGGTATCCAAGTTGGACAATACTTGACCGGATTGTTGGTTAGAATTTCAACCCAATTGATAGGGCATATTCAGAATATTATCTCGACATTCCTATGTTATGTTTTTTTTTGTCGACATCGAACCACAAATTTTCAAGCCACCAATAAGTGAATATCAGCGTTTATTTGCTGAAAATGTCGTTCAATGTGTGAGATATATTTAAAACAAAAATATATAAACATTATTTGTAAATAATATGTCCTTGCGTTAAAAATGGATAAAATCGGATCAATAGATACCCACTCCCCATGTACCCAGTATAAAGTTATTTGAACTACGGGTTGACATTACACCGTAATGAAATTTAGCAAGCAAATACTTATTTTATTGTGATGTCTAAAATGGATTAAAATTGGTTTATTCTACCCTTAACCCCAATATACCTAATTTGAGAATTTTGAAGTTTCGGTTGAATTTATAGCGTATACACCACTCAATAACTAAATTGACTTAGGAAAACTAAGTGAACGTATAATAATCGAGGTCGTAGAACACTCTAAGAGGAATTTCATGTAAGTCGTCCAAAATCAAAACATTTAATCGTAAAACACTTCTACAGGTTAGATCCTACACAATTTGTCAATCGCACAAAAAAAAGCTTCGTACCGATTAGTCGAGGAAAATATTAAAAAAACACGACGGTCGATACTTTCAAACACGTTAAAGAAAACTGATGAATCATGGATTTACGCTTATGCGCCTGAAAGTAAACAGCAGTCGAATGTATGGGTGTTTCAAGCTGAGTCGAATCACTACTGCGCCCAAAAAATAAGGTGACATTTGAATTTAAACAGCGCGCGTCGAAGGATTTGGAGAATTATTTTTTTAGGTTGGTAGTACTGTCAGTCACATCTATGTCAAATTTCATGTCAAAATATTCATTAGTGTTTGAGGTGCGTGTCGTTTTGTGAGCTGCTAAAAGTGAGTTTTTCTTGTTTTGCGATGTCGAAATTTGTTGAGCAAAGAATTTGCATTAAATTTTGTTTACGGAATCAATTTTCTGCTGCGGATACATTGAAGATGGTGCAGAAAGCCTTTGGTGATGAGGCTATGTCTAAAAAAATGTTTACAAGTGGTATAGTGAGTTCCAAGCCGGCCGTGAACGTGACGACGAAGAGCGTCCAGGGCGACCATCAACCTCAACCGACGAAGCTCACGTTCAACAAATCAAAGATTTGGTGTTAAAAAACCGTCGATTAACAATTAGAGACCTTGCTGATGAAGTTGGCATATCGAAAGACTCAGCCAATACCATTTTGAGGGATGTTTTGGGCCTCAAGCGCGTCAAATCTCGACTGGTACCAAAAACATTGAATTTTTTGGAAAAAAAAGGCGTCGCGTTGAAGTGTGTGAAACGATGCTTTCCGACTACCAGGGTGTCATGAAATGCATTGTAACTGGCGATGAGATTTGGATCTATGCTTACGACCCCGAAACAACCGATCAATCGAGCGAATATCGTGCCAAAAGAGAGCCGAGACCAAAAAAAATCGCGCCAAAGTCGCTCAAAAATCAAGGTCATGTGGACTGTTTTTTTCGATTATCGTGGTGTTGTGCATAATGAATTCCTTCCAACCGGTCAAACAGTCAACAAGGAATATTATTTGAACGTTATGCGTCGTTTGCGTAACGCTATCTGCCTAAAAAGGCCGGAATTGTGGAAAGACAATTCTTGGTTTTTACACCACGATAATGCACCATCCCATACTGCCCTCGTAATTCGTGATCATTTCGCCAAAAACTCAACCCATATCGTTCCGCAACCACCGTATTCACCTGATCTGGCGCCGTGCGACTTCTGGCTGTTCACCAAGCTCAAAAGACCGCTCCGGGGACACCGTTTTTATACGATAGAGGAGATTCAAGCCGCAGCGAAGACGGAATTGAAGGCCATCGCGGAAAGTGACTACAACCAGTGTTTCGAAGATTGGAAAATCCGCTGGCATAAGTGTATTGCATCGGGAGGGGATTACTTTGAAGGGGATGAAATTGATTTGGAAGAATAAATAAAGAATTTTCAAAATAAATACAATGTCACCTTTTTTGGGCACAGGTATATCTTCAAGCATAAATTAGCAGATACTGCTGCAATTTCACGTTCGATATTCGAACGAAGTTCATCAATCATCCCTGATTTGTTGGCAAAAACCATAGGTTTGACTTAGCCCCACAGGAAATAGCCTAACGGCGCAAATCGCACGACCGAGGCGATCAATTGACTAGGCCATTTCGTGAAAAAACACGTTCACCAAACTTCAATGGTTTTCAATAAATCGTCACACACGATTCGTTCGATTCGTTGCGTGGCTTGTGACGACGTCCTGTTGGAACCACATATTGTCCAAGTCTATATTATCCAAGTCGGGCAAAAAATATTCGGTTATCATTGAGCGGTAGGGATTCCCATTCAAGGTATAGTGCCAGTCGGCTTATAAACCACAACAAACCGCAATTTTTTCGGTATGCAATGGTGACTCATGGAGTACGTATAAATGGTGCCCGAACAATTACGCATATTTTGCTTATTGACGAAGCCATTCAGCCGAAAATGAGCTGGTGGTCAAGTGGCCTCAGTTCTTGCGTCAATTTGATCTTGTAAAGATGTAGGCTAAAATCCTTCTGCAAAATGCGCCACAACGACATCAAAGCGATAACCAAAGCTTGAGAACGTCGTGTGAGAGACTGATTTGGGCCTTCCTCAATTGATGCGCTAGCGACAGCAATATTCTCTAGACCACGGGCACATCCTTGTACCTTTTCGTACCGTGCCTTGGGATTCAATTTTTTCCACTAAACGTTCGATTGTTGATCTGACCGGTTGATTATGATGACCATATGTATATTGAACTTAGCGTTCTTAAGGTTGAAGCCACTGACTCCGAATTTCGGTAGTAAATTTTAATAATTTCGACTAATTGTTAGATCGTATACCTTTCCTTGATGAAATGCCAAAGCTTACTGAAGAAAAATGTCAAAAGAACGGGAAAAATATGGCGTCGTTTGCAGTCCCTAGCGATCTAATTTTGTGGCGTCCCTCTTGAAAAACACATATACATAGACACATATATATATACGAAATATGACGATTGTATATCCTTTTTATCTACAGTACGCTGATGTAAGAATAACAGTTTTTTATAGGTATTTTTAAAAACATCATTTATATAGATATAAGCAAGAGCAATTAAGCGTTGTTATCATTTTATTATTGTAAAATAAAAGTGTTGTTGACGAGCCCACAAAAACATTTTTCTTAAATATTATATGTGTGTGTATAAATAAATAGTTTTTACTGAAAAATATTTGCATCAGAAAAGAGACGGTTAAACGTTAAAAAATAAATATAATTACTAGTGCAGACAGCACACATACATATACATATGGTATACTCACAAGCATATGGGGTATTCCACACCAAATCGACCACTTTTGAACCCGACCCCTTTAGATTTTGCTGAAACTTATCCATCCTTTTCTACCCTTTGAAAAACATTTTTTAGAATTTTTTCAAAATTTTTTGTCCAACTGCAAAGAAGTTATGAATTTTTCAAAAAAAAAATGCTTTTTTATTTTCAAATAGCCATAACTTTTGTAGAAATTGACTTTTGGGGGAAATTTTTTTTTTAATTTTTGTTTTTGAATGAACTTTTCGAAAAAATACACGAAAAAAATTTAATACGATCAATTATAAAAAATAATCGGTTTTTTCGTCATTTTTTTTAAGTTCGCCATTCTTGTTTTTTTGTTTTTTTTTAACAATTTTATGATATAATATTCTCAATGTATAGACTTAATTTACGAATATAATCACCAAGATTCAAATTTTTACCATTAGTAAGGTCGATAAACTAGGGTTGGACAATTATAGACTTATCTATAGTCAGTACACTAGAAACTATACGCTAGTGTGTATCGATTTATGAATACGGTTTTTTCATATTGTCTAAAACATAACCATAACATATATTTTTTATATGATAGAAATAAAGTTTACGGAAAAAAAGTTTTTTCATTTTTGAAAATTTGCCATTTTTTTTTTAAATAAATAAAAAAAATATTTAAAAAGATCGGCCCACTCGGGGATTAGCAGGGATAGTTGTCAAATTAATTGAAGTTTTTTTTGAAGAAAAAAACAAAAAAACAAAAATGGCGAACTTCCAAAAAATGGGGAAATTCCAAAAAATGACGAAAAAATCGATTTTTTTTTATATAATTGATCGTATTAAATTTTTTTCGTGTATTTTTTCGAAAAGTTCATTCAAAAACAAAAATTAAAAAAAAAAAAAAAATGGTCCCCAAAAGTCAATTTCTACAAAAATTATGGCTATTTGAAAATAAAAAAGCCATTTTTTTGAAAAATTCATAACTTCTTTGAAGTTGAACAAAAAATTTTGAAAAAATTCTCAAAAATGTTTTTCAAAGGGTAGAAAACGATGGATAAGTTTCAGCAAAATCTAAAGTCGATCGTATTAAATTTTTTTCGTGTATTTTTTCGAAAAGTTCATTCAAAAACAAAAATTAAAAAAAAAAAAATGGTCCCCAAAAGTCAATTTCTACAAAAATTATGGCTATTTGAAAATAAAAAAGGAATTTTTTTGAAAAATTCATAACTTCTTTGAAGTTGAACAAAAAATTTTGAAAAAATTCTCAAAAATGTTTTTCAAAGGGTAGAAAACGATGGATAAGTTTCAGCAAAATCTAAAGGGGTCGGGTTCAAAAGTGGTCGGTTTGGTATGGAATACCCCATATACACTCGTAAATCTGTTCATATTTTAAGCATGTGTTTTGCTGAATACACATATGTTTATTCACACATATACATATATATTCTAGGCAAGAGTTGAAAGGCAGTCACTATAAATCAATATGGCATGCAAACATAAATATATATACATATGTATGTATGTGAGTACCTATTTACTAGACCAAAATACACAGTTGTGTGTATGTAATGCGACAAAAAATAACAATAATGGCGGAAAACTAGCGGCAACAATTGGACAAGTTCAGCGACGACGGCGGTGCATGGCTTGTTGTTGTTGACTAAAGTCGAGTTGACTTGAGTTCAGTTTACAATTTTTTTCGCGTGTGCACAAAACTACATACATATATAACATACATACATACACACATACATACATACATAAGTATGTATATACAATATGTTCCGAAGACCTCATACACATGTGCAACTCTTCGACTTTTTTCGCGTTGGCTCAGCGCATCAACAAAACGATTTTGTTGTTATACATACTTATGTACGTACATATATATAGCATATAAAATTTTTTTTGAAACTACAAAATAAAATGCGCGTAAACAATTTTTACTATCAACCAAATCAGTCGACAGTCAAGTGAACGCACTGCAATGCGCATTTATGGGGTTTCGATGTTTCGAAATAATTCATAAATTGTTTTTAAGCGCCACCTCCAACGCATTTGCGTGTTTCACTTCGTCGCAACAATATTAAAGCATTTAGTATTTACTATTTGTTAAATGTCTTTTGTGCGGCTTAAACGCTGTGGAGGTGTTAGGCTTCTTGACTAGCCGCGCCGCGTTGATGACCTCTGCTGGCGGCGGAAAGGTAATTGACTCCCAACTCCTTAAATGGTTGTTGTTTCCGTGCAAAAATAACGGCATAATAATACAAATACATTAATAGTTTTTATTTTCATATACAAACACATTAGGGTGTTTCGTAAATGCATGAAATAACTTTCTAGACTAAATTTCTCAACCTCAGTCTTCTAAAACATTGGAAAATTTTATCAAGTCAGGAAATCGATATGCAAGAAAATATGCTCATGCTAGGATGGTCCATAAAAATTAAAAAATCTCAACCTCAGCCTTCTACATCACTGTAAAATTTTAAAAGGTCAACAGATTTCGAATCGATACGGAACGAAGTAAATGCTAGGGTGGTCCTTAATTTTTTAAACACGCAATACTAATATGTTAAGGTGGTCCATATTTTTTTTTCTTCACACTAAACCTTCTACAATATTGCAAAGTTTAACCAGGTCAACAGCATCGATACGCAAAAAAAATATGCTAGGGTGGCTAAAAAATTTAAAACGATATATATTTTTTTAATTGTAACCTTCTTAAACCTTAAAAAATTTTTCCCGGTCAGCTGTTAAATCGATATAAAAAAATTATATATTAGGGTGCTTCATAAAATGGAAAAAGTAATTTTTTCAATACCAAAAGTTGCTAAAGTTTTATAAAATTTTTGCCTTTATCAAGTTTTACGCAAGAATGTATATGTTAGGGTGGTTCTTAATTTTTTTTTACTTTTCCTCACCCTAAACAACCTAAAACTCTATAAATTTTTATCAGGTCAATAGTTTTCAAACGATATGCAAGAATGTATATGTTAGGGTGGTCCATATTGTTTTCATAACTCCCTCACTCTAAGTTTTCCAAAACATTGTAAAGCTTTCTTTAAGGTGGCTAAAAAATCAAATAAATTATACAAAATTTAAAAAAGGATTTTTTTTAATTCCAACCATTTAAAACCTTGTAAAGTTTTAGCAGGTCAACTTTTTTCAAATCCTTAAAACAATAAAATAGTAGTTTCCTGAACCTAAAATTTCTAGAACGCTGTAAAGCTTTACCAGAACAACAGCTCCCACACCCACTTGCAGGAAAATTTATATTAGGGTGGTCCTAAAAGTATTTTAAAAAAATTAGTTTTTGGAGTTTTATCCACAAAGACGAAATCGAAATATAAAATCTTGTTGTTTAAATGTTGGTGCCTATGTAAGCTTGTTCAGGTGTCTCCAACAGAGGTCAAAATTTCAGCTATCCCAACTATATTTGGTCATGTTTAATATTTATATGCTACTAAATTAATTTTTTAATAACATAATAATAAAAATAAGTATTAATTCCTGTCACCCTAATATTATTTTGTTAAGCTGAAAACACGTTGATTTTAATATTTTTAAGAACCAACCTAATGACTTTAAATACACTCTTTTACCAGATATCATACTTTCTATTATAGTAATACTCAAATAGACGATATATGACGAAGAAAAAAATAGTAGTTTAATATTTTTACGTATCACCCTAATAAACACCTATATAAAATACTCCTTATCACTCGTAAAATCTTCGACTATGTCAGCATAAATCAAAAGATTAAGACAGAACAAAATTTTACATATACAAAAGTTGTTTAAGTACCCCCCTAATATGCCAACTAGACTATTTGAAGACAGCTGATCTAACAAAAATTCTACAAACTTTTAAGTAAACAGAAAATGCATAAAGACAGCACAAACAATAGTAGAAGTGCAATAACTAAGACAACAATAACAAACACAACTATTAAAAAAGCAACAATAACATTGTGGTTGCAAACAAAATTCGAACCAAAATCCAATAAAATATCGCCACGCAAAGTAAATAAATAAAGCAGTTCACACAATTCAGCACGAAGCAGGCAAGTTGTGGCAACAGCAGCAGAAACAGTAGCAAATTTTGTTGCCACCACAAATTTCGACTCAACAAACTTATTGTTTATTTTGATTATTTGCTGTCGCCTTCTTTTGTTGACTAACTTTAGAAATTAGTTTTCCATTGAGAGTTCGCATAATGCATAGCTACATAACCTCTCGACCTTTTGATGGAAGAAAACGCAACCCTTGACCTGCGACCTTTTGATGGAAAAATTCAAACAATACTTTTCACTGTCTGCAGTTTTAAGGCTATTTCATGTGGACTCTATATCCAAATTCATATTAATATTATTTTAGAGGTAGACAACCTGGGCATTTATTCATTCGGACGACGTGAATGAATGGATGAAAACACTCCAGCTGCCGGGGGAAGCAGAGGTCATCAATTTCATTAGAAAGACCAAGTGGAAAAGGACCTGGCTTACACTTGAAATCTCCCATTGGCGCCAAACAACGAATAGGAAGAACAACTTGCCGCTGTTGTAAACTTGAGAAACTACGCCAATTAGGAAGATGAAGAAGATTATAACCTGAAATATGAAAAAAGTTCCTAAACTCAAGAATCCAGTCTACCCTCTATTCATACTTACAGTAAACTTAAATTCAGACTGTAACTAAGTATATTCCGCACATTCTGATCTATTAAAGTTTAGTTTGATAATCCCGTAATAAAAAAGTCACCGTAGTAGAAAATCTCCTACGCGATGTACATATGTATATATTATATAAAAAGTATCCACTATCTATCAGGCTAGCTGTCACGTCATTTATACGGATCAATGGTTCTTTGTATTGTCATATAGAGGTTCATTGTTAAGACGAGGTGAAGTTTAGCTCGTGCAAGCCGTCAACATTTCTCGTGATTTTTCATATACAAGTATACTTGTATTTATTATCTGCTTCTGATATTTCATTCAGTCCCGAATATTCTAAATATCGAAACCTGCGTCTTTCTCATGCCCACTTGAACCATACTTAAGTCCTTTCAAAGCCGTGTGAGCAGAAAGCTTATTTGTTTTCCTTCCGCTCTCTTGGTCATGTTTAATAATCTTGGCGACCCTACATGCCGCTAAAGCATTCCATCTCACCCTAATTCGCCTGTACGTCCTTCTGGATATTTCGTTGTGTATCGTTTTTACCGACTTGCATATGTCCTGTTCTGGTTCCCTGCAAGATTTTGGCAATCTCATCAGTTATTTCGTTTCCTGGGACGCTCTTGTGGCCTGGAACCACTTTCCGAAGCCACTATAACTTGTCGAAAACTTCCATTTTTTCCAAACCATTGAACTCTTTCATGGTAAGCATCAATTGTGACTAAATACGAGTAGTTGTTCACCTAGAGCCGGAGATAAACAGTGAAGGGAAATTTTTCCGTTTCGGCTGTTTTATATCTAATTGTTAGGTAGTTCAACTTATCGTTTCGAAAGCAGAGATGACCACTGGTTTACATAGGGTTCGAAGGCATTCCACGAACGAGGACAGGTTGCGTAATCCTTGTATACAAGGTTGGGTTTGATTGTCGTTGGAATAGAAATTAATTCATCCATATTAATTCTGAAATATTGCGGAGAGGAGGATAGTTGACCGAATTAAAATAGTTTAACATTTTAGTTACTCAGAACCAATTTTGGTGGGAACAGGTTAGTTATTATATGGTACGTTCGTATGGTTATAGAGCCATATGCGTAATTCTATGGTTTCAAACGATGATAGAGAAGATACGTAACTTTTTTTTCGAACAATAATTTCTGTTCGTCGAGGGAGGAATTTGCTTCTCAATTACTTTTGGACCCCAAAGCCGTAGAGTGGTTAAGGTTCATGATTCCATCTTCTTCCATACTCTCTAATGCGGACAGCTCCACAAATTTTGCGGAGAACAATTCTCTTGGCTGCTTTAAATGCTTTCTCATCTCGGTTCGCCATAGTCCATGATTCTGCGCCGCATAATAGGATATGAATGATAAGAGATTTGAAAAACTTAACTTAGATTAGATTCTCAATTACTTTAGGGTCCCAAAGTAAGACCTTTTCGCAAAAATTATTCTGCGCTTGATCTCTAGGCTTCGTGGTGTGCCTTTCATTCGAATAGGCGTAAAGTCAAAACCACCAATGCAAAGAGGAGACAAATTTTTACCAGACGTGGTATTCTTGTAGCAAAGCATACATATACATAGAAATCAGTCTCAATAAACTTATCTATTATTCTAAGTCTGCTATTTGTAAGAAAATGCATTTCAGTCAGCTAAGGAAACTGGATGTTTATTTGAGAAAATTTATTTCGAATTTAGACACACGCCTAATTTACAGCGCAAATAAACGATTGATATCGACCGTTTGATTGGACGATTGGCAATATTTCAATTGTAATTTGCATTACATACAATTTCCTCTGTTATTTTATTTACACTGAAATTGTTTGGATTTCTGTTTAATTGGCGCTAGTGCATTAACTGCCACTAAACTGGACGCCTGGCGAGTTCAACGCTCCAAATAACCTGAGACAATAACTGCAACTGTTCATTCACACTTTCCATTTCACGCTAAAATATATACGAATATGTGTGTCTTTCTTTATTCTACAATTCTGCATAAAATTCCACGGACTCAGCAAACTTTGCCAATATCAATTTGAATAATTTTATTTGGTAATTGAATATGGGCATGCGTCACAGCGGAGCATAGTTCCTGCCACTTGCGCGTGGACATGTAGTTACATATAAAAGTACAGTTTCGGCACGTTCACCCGATTTGCAATTTGACGACTTCAGGCAAATGACCGTTTGACTAGAAGTTCTAGAAGTGCAATCAAAACATTGCAGCTGGTCAAATAGTCATTATAGAATTGTGAATTGATTGTTTTTCGCAAGAGCACACCCTGTCGGAAATTTTTGAGAAGTGAAAATAGATTTTTAACTTAGCAGAGATTTTTCACGTTATATTGTAACCTTGGGTTGATCTTAATCCAAGAACCTCAATTGGTAAGATGGTCGTCCTTGTGTTACCGATAAATTTCTAAAAGAAGAGATCCTCATAACTCGACGAAGCGTTTGAAGCTTACCATACATTTCATAAGGTGATGAATATCAATCCCAGCCACTTCTTTAAGTTCGCCAAAGGTGTGTCCACCAAACCGACAAAATGATATCACCTCGCCTTCCCTCAAACAACTTTGGCAAAGAGCGTCCGTCTAAATGTTAAGCGGCATTGCATGTGAACCTATGATGCCGGCCCTGCCGGCTCTTTGGTGGACTTCTACGTTTCGCTCTGGGCCAGACGAATCTCGCAGTCACACAAGTTTTGTTGTTAACCAGCGCTTGCGAAGCTCACTGGAGCTCTCTTGGTCCAACGCTAAAGCACAAAAAGATGTAGGAAACCCGGACTCGCTTGCAATCGGAAACTTTCACTGTAAAATTTCAAAACTCAAAAGCTCAATGCGGGTACGTCGTTTTGACACGATTGAGGAGATAAAAATTGAATAGAAGAAAGTCTTGAGCTATACCGGAAAAATACTATTCCGACTGTTCAGAGGACTTGAAAAAACGTTGGTAATAGTGCATTTTATCAGACGGGGATTGTTTCGAAGGGGATGCAATTAATATTAAGGAATGAAAAACCGAGCCTAGCATTGCCATATTGAAACATTATTGCCTCGTGTCTGGTCGCAAATTCCGAGCATTTTTCGGCAATCGTTCGATTCTAATGTATTTTGTAAAACTCAGTCCACCCAGTTTTAGAACCTCAGAACCGTTACCTTGACGTCCTGGTTAGTCGGCTTTATCGTTGATTTGGCTAATTGGCCATGTTTCATATATGTTTTAAGATTAGGGTTGTCGCATTGGATCCATCTGACACCAGTCAGATTTATGACATGCAAAATCTTATTTGAAGGTTTGTTGACTTAAATTCATAAGGTATCCTAGCCTTAGAATTCAATCGACGGGTTTTGTACCTTTTAAAATTGCTTCTAATAAATTTAAGCAGATACGTTGAAGGGGTTATCATGAATTTTTAAATCATATTTTTGTTCCATAACTCTTAAACCTGTATAATCGCAATAGGCTTTACAGAATCCGAGTATTTTTAAATGGTTTCTCGTAATTAGATCTTTCGAAAGCGCGTAGATAGAAGGCTCTTTTTTATATGAATGATGGCTTACCATACCTTCTTACTGTTCTGTGAACAGTCTTTAAATGTTCTCGGTAACGTTTTCCAATGCTATACCCATTAGGGCCCATTTCCTATAACTTTCGTGTTCTTCTAATGCCTCTTGGAAACATTGAGGAATAGTGTATTCGGCATTGTTGAGTGTTTTCCGTAACACAAATAAGTTTATATTCAAGGGTCTCTTATCCGAAGCTGTTCTCTTCTTTTCATTGGCAGATTTTCTTACGTCGCGTTCCAAACCCAACGCCCAACACTGGGGAAGGACCGTTCGCCTTCTCACTTTAGCTTGCCTTGTTGTTTTTTAGTCACTCAGAGAATATTTGTCCTAAGAGCGGAAGTCGTGAGCTGCTTCATATGTAAAAGCATCGTTTCTGGCCACTCTCAAGTGAATGGCGTTGAGAGAACTTTCCTTACTTGCGTGAACTTCGAAACATGACTCAATCCACCACAGGACAAGACGAAAAATCTTTTGTCATCAAACGAACCGTCGTCGCAACTTGGCTTCCACGTCACTGTTGACAGTTATATCTTCGCAGTCGTAGATAACTTCGTCTCTCTCGGATCTCTCAGTATTAACACCAACAACAATGTCAGCCTGGAAATCCAACGCAGGTTAACTTTTGCCAACAGGTGCTACTTCGGACTGAGTAGGCAATTGAGAAATAAAGTCCTCTTTCGACGAACAAAAACCAAACTCTATAAGTCACTCATAATTCCCGTCCTGCTATATGGTGCAGAGGCATGGACGATGACAACATCTAATGAGTTGGCATTACAAGTTTTCGACAGAAAAGTTCTGCGGAAGATTTATGGTCCTTTGCGGATTGGCCACGGCGAATATCGCATTCGATGGAACGATGAGCTGTACGAGTTATACGACGGCATTGACATAGCTCAGCGAATTAAGAGACAGCGACTACGCTGGCTAGGTCATGTCGTCCGTATGGATAAAAGCACTCCAACTTTGAGAGTATTCGACGCAGTACCCACCGGTGAAAGCAGAAAAAGAGAAAGATCTCCACTCCGTTGGAAAGACTAGGTGGAGAAGGACCTGGCTGCGCTTGGTATTTCAAAGTGGCGCCAAACTGCTAAAAGAAGAAACAATTGGCGTGCTGTTGTTAACACGGCTATATCCGCTCAAGCGATGTCTACGCCATTAAAGAAGAAGAAGAAGTAAATTTGTATATAATATATATTTTTATAATTACTTATAAAATCTATTTAGCGGTGTGGCAAGTGATCAGTGAGTCAACGGAGCGCGTGTTTGTACTTATTGTCACCCGTAGACTTGATAATTACAACTGTTGAATGATAATACAAATCCTACATATGAACATATCTAAAGACTTATTCGCATATGTGTTTAGTTCAGGTGATATCCATTAACGCACTTTTGAAAATCACAAATCAGCGCCCCTTGAGAACTGGCTACAATCTACAAAGCGAATTGACATTTCTGAGTTTCCATTGAATTCTATTAGCTTGTTTGCTGAAATCGCATAGAACTCCGATTGATAATTTCGCATAAAGCATAAACAACGTTAACCAAGTGGCATTACAGAGATTCAACGAAGTATCACTATTGCCACAAGTGCCACTTTGGATTAAGTAGACTAAAGCAACGTGAACTCCCCGCTCGATAAACACAAAAAGCACTTCTTATGAAAGTATTTGATGTGGCAACGTACGATAATGCCGGTTGAAGTGGATTTCAATATATACCTACAAACATATGTATGTTTACAGAAGTAAATGGTGTAGCACTTGGCATCATTTGCCATAAGAGCAGCGGTTGAAGTATGTGAGTTGCATTGATATCGCATAATTGTATGAAAGGCAAAGGTCCATAAAAAAGTCCGCAGGGTAACTTTTGTTCCAGTTCTTGCTTGAAGTCAATTCTATAAATAATAATAATAAAAATAACTATTACTTTCTTTAAAAATAGTTCCCTTGTATGTGTTTCAATATGTGTACTGTAGGGAACGATTACTAAAACCCCCATAAAGTATAGTGTTGATTTCTTTATCAATATGGAGGGTTCTGTCCCGGAGTTATGGTATAGCTTAGTTGTTAGTTAGTTTTCTGTGAGATATAATGTCTCCGATAGACGCCGTCCCTTGATAGTGGACACTCGAGTTATCTCTTTCAAAAAGGTGAAGTAGTGCGAGGAAGGTATAGGTGATTATACTGTGGAAACTGAGCTATTGGTGGGGTCTTTCACCGAGGGTTGTGTTTTGTTATACTTGTATGTGTATATAGCACTCGTGGACCTATTATCAGACTCTGGGTCCTAAACAATGACATTTCGAAATCCTCTCTCAATTTTACTGCATCCCTGATAACTTGGACCAGTACGTCGCGGCGCCTACTTTGGGTAGAATAAATCTTCTTCATGCATATCCCTCAGAGAGATATGTTGGAAGCTGTAGCCGCTGAATGAAAGGCGCGGTGAGCTTTTTCACGAATGTTTTTCAACTCAAGTGGAAGGCTGGAGGGAGAGTCTGCAGTCGGAAGCTCTCTATCAACTCGAGCTTCAGACTGTTGGAGGAGGTATACATTCATACCGATATGAGATCCGTTTTACAGGCCTTGTGCTTGTTGACAGTGAGCTAGTCAAAAAGTACATGACCTCGCTAGCAGTAGTATCAAGCTACTTCCATGTTAGATTTGTCTGGATGCCTGGTCAGGCCACATTACTCAAATCTCAACAGAATGGGAACAAGCGGGTGATTCCCTGAAATTGAAGCTATGAGCCTCACGAGTGCGCTTTTAGGCTTGCGAAACCTTTCTAGTCCAGAATGGAACGTAAAAGGTCTATTGTACTAATAGCTCTTAGCGAAGTTCCTCTCACCGCAATAAAAGGTGATTTTGGAGGGCATAATTTGACGAAGTTAAAGTGAAGGCAGATTTGGTGGAAACATTGGACACTTTCTCCTCCACTGTTTCGTCAGACTGAGTCAAACTGAGTTGCAATACTGTCTACAAACCAGACGAATCGGCTGGGATTGACATTAAATGTAATAAATTTGTGGAAGGCTTGAGCCGGTTTGTCAATATGCGATAGTATTTTTCGTAGAACATCAGCGTGCTTACCTAACTAAAGATCGGTCTCGGTAATCTTTATGTTTCTAGATTTTAAAGACGGAACACATTCTCTTTAAAAATTTTCTGTTTACACTCCCTATGTATTATCCTATTATACATACGGTTTTCTTTAGTTTATCCATGAATAATGTTTTCGAAAAGTATTTAGGTCACATGTCTATAACAACAACGTATTTGCACGAAAATGTTTTTATTGTATTTTCGGAGGAATAATAACGGGTGATTCAAGTAGAGGTACTTTTTTCAAAAGCCTCTTTTTTAAAAGATCACTTCACTCTATGGCTCTTGAAAAGTTCCAAAAAGATTACTCATTTTCGAGCTGAATTTTGAACGGCGAAGAGGTCAATTTCTGGCATCACTCAATGGATTTATTGAGAGAACACTTCGATGAACAAAGAATTTCACGTTTTGGGCCGGTCGATTGACCACCAAGTGCGTGTGATATCACACCGTTAGACTTTTATATACATATATGTAAAGACTAAAGTCTATGTGGACAATCCGCCTTCGATTCGGGCTTTGCAGCAAAACAACACGAGTGTCATTCGCCAGTTACAATCGAAATACTCTATCGAGTCATCGAACTGGACTCAACTTTTGAACCATCTGAGACGTAGCCGCGTCCAACATTTGAAAGAGATAATCTTCAAAAAATAACTTTCAACGAACGTTCTTTCAATTCCTATTAAATTTGAAAGTTCTGTGTATATTCTTTAAAACACTGGGAACCCTAGAAATGGATCACTCTTCTTAATTTTCAAATATTAGAACTAACATGTACAGTTATCACACAGACAGACGCGGTTCTTACGACTAAAAGGAAGATATTTCCCTCTGCAAAAGATTAGTCAGAATATTGGTAAATTACAACGAGAAAATATAAGAAACGAGTAGCCCCATTGATATTTTTGGAATATCTTTAGGTCTTACATAGTAAATTTGATATGCATCAGATACAAATTGAGAACTTCTTAAAAGCTCCAAAGCAAATAACTTCGAAGTAATAATTGTTCGAATCAGTGAAATGAAACATTATAAAAGTGCTCATCTTTCTGATCATTAATGAATCAGTTCGTAAGTTCATATCTTGCGGTTATATTACATAGTTTCGGGTTCAAAAAGTGGCGAGTGTTCTTGGTCAATAAACAAACGCTCGAGTATATCTCATTAAATTGAGATAAATAAATAACTTACTTGTTTACTTGGGAAAGGTCAAATAAGTCATAAATATTTTGACTTCCAAATATAGAAATATTCCATAAAGATATTTTGGTAGGCAACGCCAAATGTAAACACACAAATTACTTAGCATATGATTGAATATTTGCATTTGCGGTCCAAAAACAATTATCGTCATGGGTTACCAGAGTTTGACTATAATTGTATATATTTCAAATTAACACTACAACAAGTAGGCTAGTCTCTCAAAATATACATCTGTAAATAAACATCAATATTGTTATAATATTGTCCTATAATTAGATATACATTGGTATAAATGTCATAAGTATTTACTTAGTAGAGGAAATATATCAATACAATTATTGTTTTCATAAGTATTTGATGTTAGCTTAGTTGGTGCGGGAGTACTCTGTTCAGAGTCAGACATAAGGTAACCTTTTAGGTTGCTGGACCACTGCAGTTATTTCAAGCTGAGGCTTTTGCGAAAGCCGTGGAGCTGGCCTCCAAAGCAAGCAATTTCAGAGTCAACATCTGCGTAAGCAGCCAAGCAGCAATCAAAGCAGTAACATCGTATCGCATATCGGCTAGAAGTGTCTTAGGAAGCAGAACAGCAGTGGAAAGTGTTTATGAAGTAAGCAACTTCACTTCTATTGGGTGCCAGGCTACAAATGCATCGTCGCCAATGAAAAAGTGAACGAGATTGCCAAGAGGTGTTCGGCTAGCATCTGAAAACAACATTGGGAAACCCATGCATTGTATATACGACGATCTTGACAGAAGCATGGTGGTAAAGAAAATGAAAACCCGATGGAACAAGCTGCCTGGGTGTAAAACTGTAAAAGTCATTTACAAAATAGCAAATTGGAAGCTATTCCTATTGGCACTCGATAGAAAAAACTGTTGGAACATAATGGGAATACTACGTGGTCACTGTCTGGTGGCGACACACGCCCGCGAGATGGAACTAACAGATCGAGAAGACTGCAGGAAATGTCTAAATAAGGCCACCGGGCAAACAATGGAGCATCTCTTGTGCGGTTTCATCTCCATATGCCAATTACTATTTGTTTTACAGATGTTCATCAAGAGGCGATCCACCTTCAATACTAACTAGGTCCGATTTCACCGGGTCTACCTCCATGGATGTTTGATCGTCGCCTTCTTTCTCCTCAACCAGGAGGCTGATGGACCTCTTGGACTGAGGACACCAGTTTAAATCGCATCAGCAGCTGCATAACCCGCCAATCAAGCGTAGGTAGAGAGAGACTACTGCACCTTATAAGATCCACTGTGTTCATCACTTCCCATTCCTTTTCCATACTTTTTTCAAAAGAGATACTGCCCCTTGTAGAGAGTTGCCTATCATTCATCAGCTAAACTTATGAGCTTGTGAAACCGTGCTGTCAGCCAGCACTTTCACACCTCGGCGGTGCCCCAAGGTTCTCTCTGATCACCCTTATAAAAACTGCGGAACTGGCCACGGCTACCATTTTCCATTTTTCTCGGGAAATGACAACATCCTCTTTACTGTGTTCACATACGCCGACTTCAAAGGCTTAGCGATTACGCTGAACGTCGACGCTTTTCCCATTCACAGTCTTTTACCTATAGAGACTTCTCCCTTATGTGACACTTGCCGTTTCACGGTTCTTTGTAGCACGTCCTGTTCTGTAGTCTCAACATCCTTCTGATCCACTCTAGCGTGTCGATATCTTTAACAGGCCTACTCAGTCTGTCACCATTGTGCTCCAAAATTTGGATGTCAAGTTTCCTAGTCGTTGTAAGAGCCCTTCTATTAGTGCCCTTTATGACGGTAATGATTTCCATCACTTTACCAGATGTTCACCTGCAAGTACTATCAAACTCATTGCGTGCACATGCCCTATATTTGTCACCAATTAGTAGATTTCTACCAACATGTTCCATCTTTACTTTCTCTAGTAGGACTACACTTACAAAGGTAGATCTGAGTGTCGGTTCAGATATTCCTTCACCTCTTCATTATTCGTTTACTTAATTTAAAGAGTTCAAATTATAACTGACTCTCTTTCAGAGTCGGTTATAACAGTAGTCACTTTCAATGGTCCCAAGAAAATCTCTCACGAGGCCAAGGTGCCCTTGTGGAGCATTGCGTCCAATGACGAGTCCGGCGGAGTTTTCCATAAAGCCTTCTCAACTAACCAACTAAAAGTGACGGGGAGAAACGTATTCTCCGACCTGCCATTGGTTTTAACGGGACAGAGGCAGTTTCGTCATCAGTTCACCAGCCATTTCTACTGAGTGTTATTCCAGCATATCAAAGTGGTAGAACTCCGCAATCGCCAGCTCAAGATTCGACGGAAAACCGAAATGTTCAATCCAGATGTTGGTAAGATTTCAAAGTAAATCCAAAGAAAGAAAAAAATAATTGTTCGTATGAGCCATCAACGTCCAATATCCACCAAAGCTTATCAATATTCTGTATGTACTCGTAATTTGGTTTTTACGTACTTATATATGTTGAATCGGAAAAACCCAGCAGCAGCAACATGTTCGCATAAAAGGTGTGTAATTTAAGAACTGCTGGCTTCTGGCAACACCACTGACTCATTATACAACGCATTGGCGCTGCTCTGTCTCATCTTGCGAGTTTGGCTTAATCGTGGCTTTGCTTGAGCGTCTGCACTTGGCTGACTAAGCGCACATACAGTACACATATTATTTACAAATGTAATCATGTATATATTTATATATATATGTATGCATATGTGGCCACATTTACATAAATTTGTAAGAAATGTGTAAAAGCCCGAAGCCATGTGACGCTTCCACGCATGAAACTGGGTAAAGGGCAACTGGCCTTACCTTAACAGGTAATATGTATACGACTACTGTTGTTGTTGCTGAAATATTTTTATAGTTGTTGTTAGTTTTTTTTTTTGCGGTCGTAGTGTTGTTTGCTTTTTCCAGCTGATTTTTATGCACATAAGGCTTTTTCGTACATAAAATCAACTTTATCCGTTTACTATTTCTGCAGAGCAATCCAAAAACCGGTTTAAACAGGTTAACTATATATGTGTGTATGTATGAAGTTATAACATCTTCATAGCGTATATTTATTTTTAGTTGGCATTTTAAATTTACTTCAGTTTAAAAATAAACCGTTTATTGTTTTGGACACGAGTCTACTCACAAAATGTCCGCTGCTCGTTATCATACATATGCCGACATATTATAAACCTCTCGCCTCACTAGCAATATTTTCAGCAAATAGTCTCTAGTTTTTTATTACTAAATATTACAATTAAACTATAAAATAATTGGATTGTCATTCAAATATTTTTATGGAATTTTACAGCAGTAAAAAATATTTTCATAAAATAAATATACACAAATCTTTTTTTCTTAACTAAATCAAAACGTGTTCATCATAAGTCAATGAAAATAATTTGCTAATTTAAATGGAATAAATATAATAAAGCACAAATGAAAGTGATAAAAAATAAATTAAATTTCAGTCGCATGACAGAATCACATGCGAGAAAAATGTACGCGATAATTTGCAGCGAGGGCAGACACACTTTATTTACTTATTTACACAGTGTAGATGAGCCTAAAAAGATGAATCAACATAGGCACTGAATTCGCGTGCGCATGAATGTGTGAAATAGAATATCAATAAATGTTGTTGTCAGCTGCTATTGTATGTAAATATGTACGAAAAATCTTTCGGAAAGTCATTGTTGTCTAAAGAGTTAGAATCTAAATTATTTAATATTATTGCATAATATTAATTACAAGATAATATAAAATATGGGAAGATTTGAGATATTAAATAAAAATTAAGATACATTATGAATTCAGTGATAAAATTTATAGGGTACAGTTATAAATATGTAAAATTTGTCAAACTAACAACTATCAAACCAAATTTCACTTCAAACTAATTTCGGAGATGAGATCTTATACAATGGTTGCTATATATATTTCTGGCAGGTGCAATCTGACATTTCCATTGGAAAGTTTGTCATTTTTTAGCATAACATCATTCAGAACGTTTTTTCATTTAATCATGAATTGTTTTATTTACAGGGAATTAAAAAATTCATCTCGGCCAAAAAATGGAATTAACTCGTGAACATTTTCGTGCTATCATTTTTCACAACTTTCGACGTGGATTATCACGACAAGAGAGCATCGATGAACTAAAATCTTTGTATGGCTATGAAGCACCATCCTATAGCACTGTGAAAAACTGGTACAACGAATTCAATCGTGGCCGACGCTTGCTCAAAGACGAATTCCGTGAAGGTCGTCCAAAAACAGCCGTCGTGCCAGAAAACATCGATGCCGTTCGTGAACTGATAATGCAAGACCGTCATGTAACATACCTTCAGATAGAGGCATGCCTATGCATTTCTTCCACCAGCATACATTCGATATTGCATGAACACCTGGCCGTAAAAAAGGTTTGTTCTCGTTGGATCCCGCACAATATGACAATCGCTCAAAACAAGGCTCGTGTGGATTGGTGTAAAGAAATGCTGAAAAAATACGATCGTGGTGCTTCAAAAGACGTTTATAAGATCGTCACAGGTGACGAATCATGGATCTATGCGTATGAGCCCTAAACAACCCTAAACAAAACAACAATCGACCCGTGTGGGTCTTCCAAGACGAGCCAAATCCAACGAAAAAAAAAACATTTTCGTTGATAAATATGCCTATTTTCATTATTAGGCCAGAAATACATATAGCAGCCCTCGTATTGAGTAAATATAAGGTTGTCACATATCCCCCTTCCGCTTTTTTGCTCTTTATTCAATGTTTTATAAAAAGTGTTACAGCGATCGGATTTAGTTCAAGTATGCGCCGATTCGTTCGTTAAACTGTTTCCATGTAGACGGTAACTTCAGATTACCCGCCTCCTAGAAGACACTGCTTATTTGCGAAGAATTCGGACAGCCACTTTTCAGAATCCTCTTTTGATTTCAACTTTACACCAACAAGGGCGTTCGCCATGGACAGGAACAAGTGGTAATCAATTGGCGCTATGTCCGGGTTATATGGTGGATGCGATAAAACTTCCCAACCGAGCTCCCATAGCTTCTGACGAGCCACCAACGAAGTGTGTGGTCTGGCGTTGTTCTGATGAAACACTACATCCTTCCTGTTTGACAATTCTGGACGCTTCTGGTCAATCGCCTGCTTCAAGCGGTCCAGTTGTTCGCAGTAGATGGTAGAAGTAAGCGTCTGGCCATATGGGAGCAGCTCATAGTGGATGATTCCTTTCCTATCCCACCAAAAACACAGCAATACCTTCCTGGCCGTCAATCCTGGCTTGACCACTGTTTGGGACGATTCACCGGCCTTTGAGCACGACCGTTTTTGCTTGATATTGTCGTATATGATTCATTTTTTGTCGGCAGTCCCCATCCGCTTCAAAAATGGGTCGAGTTCGTTCCGTTTATGCAGTATATCGCAGACGTTGATTCGGTTGCGTCAAATCATGCGGCACGCAAAAATCAAGCTTTTCTGTGTATGTGTTTGGTGACAAACTTCCATCTTTTGGGCGATGTCACTAGATTCCACAAGCCGGTCTAACTCGATGTTTTCCATAGTTTGATCGGTATTCGTCGTCACAGATCTTCCCGCGGCTGGCTTATTCATGGTGTCGTATTCATTCGTTCTGAATCGTAGAAACCATTCCTCCGCAGTTCGAAGTGATAGAGTATCATCCCCCAAAACACCAATAATCTCACGAAACGTTTCTTAGCGGATTTGCCTTTAACGAAGTAAAATTTTAAAATAGCGCGAATTTCGACGTTAATGAACTCCATGTTTACACGTCTATAATTGTTGAACACAATATTTAAATGCATAGCGTCGTTTTATAGGTTATGTCAAGACCTTTCAAAGGTGTATAGTATTGCCAGATACGAGCTCTGTAGTGCTTTATACATAGCCACGAAATTCAAGACAAAAAGGCGGAAGGGAAGATATTTAACAACCTAATATATTTTTCTAAGTTGTTAGGACTGTCCCTAATTACTTCGCCAAATACAAGCGCGATCTGTCAACCAATTTGTTTACCGCAGATTTTTAAGTTAATAGACCTCAGTAGTGCGTTCCGATATTTGCAATAGATAAAAATATTGAACAAAGAATTTGTCCCAAATTTTGTATTTTTATTTCGTTTACGGAATCGTTGCGAATGTTGGAAAATGCTTACGGTGATTTGGCTTTATCAAAAACACAAGCCTACGAGTGGTACAAGGCCTTCAAAGACGGTGGAGAGATCGTTGAAGACATGCCTCATGTTCTTCCTCGACTCGTTCCGATAAAACTGAATTTTTACCAAGAGAGTACCATGAACTGGTCTCTTTGGATATTTTGGAAATTCCGATAACACATTCATAAAAAGCATTATAACTACCTATGAGACATGGTTTTATGAATTTGATATCCATCATCGGAATGGGGGGAAAAACGAGCCGAAACCAAAATAAAAAATCAACGCCAAAGCCGCTCAAATATCAAGGTGATGCTTATTGTTTTTCCCGATGTTCGTAGCTTGGTACATCATGAGTATGTTCCGGAGTGACAGACTGACTACTTTGGCGTATTGAGGTATTTGTGTGATCCATCCAAGATGTGAACATCTGTCGTAAACGGTCGTAATTGTGGAAGAACAATTCATGAATTTTACACAATGATAATGCTCCATCGCACAATCGTAGCTTACAATCGAATTTATAGCCGAAAATGCAATGAATAACATCGAGCAACCACCGTATTCACCAGATTTGGCTCTGTGTGGTTTTTTCTTGTTTTCCAATCTGAAATTGCCCCTCCTTGGAACCCGTTTTCAGCAGATCGAAGAGATAAAACAAAATTAGCTGAAAGCCATACCAAAAATTGCTTCTGAAAAGTGTTTCGAGAAGTATAAAAACCGTTGGTATATTTTCGTTGGGGATTACTTTCAAGTCGGCAAAATAAATATTGACGAACAATTAAACATTTTGAGTTTTATTTACAATTTCCTGGTACTTTTTGCCACAATAAATATTCAATCAAGAAAATATCTTTGATCTTCCCTCTATCTAAGAGTCAATAGCCTGTAGTATGTGACAGAATGTTGTAACAATACATGATAAAGAGACCTCAGAGCATTCCAAAAATAATCGAGACACTCTTTTAAAAGTAGATTCGAATATATTTAAATTAAATTATAAAAGGGTAAGTAAAGCCTCCAGTGAAGACAAATAGAAGGCCAGTTCAGATGAGAGTCTGATACAGTGATTTTAAGAGAAGATTCATTGATTTAATATGAAAGAAACCTCAGCTTAAAGTAAATCGCATTTTGGTGAAAGGTTATCGCGAACATGTTCTAACTGAGGGCATATGCCATAAGCGATTTGCACAATTTAAAAATGATCATTTTAGCTTAGAAGACAAGAGATGACCCAAGCCTCAAGGAAAATTTGAAGATGAGGAATTGGAAACATTAGTCGATGAAGATTGCTGCCAAACACAAGAATAGATCTTTGGAAGTCAGACAAGCAAACATTTCAAAACGTTTAAAAGCAGCCGAATTCATTTAAAAGAAAAGAAATCGCATGCCACATGAATGGCAGCAAAGAGACGTTGAAAGACTACTTTGCTTGTTGGAAATGAAATCGTTTTTGATTGTATTGTGACTGGCGATGAAAAATGGATTCACTACGATAACTCTAAATGCAAAAAGTCATGTGTGAAATCTGTCCCAATTTAAGGGGAAGGTAGAACATCCACGACGCTAAGGTAATGCTCTGTATTTGGTGGATACAGAAGAGCATGCTGTTTAATGTACTTCTGAAACCGGGAAATCCTCTTGCTAACAAATCATTCAATTGATGCGAGCGATGATCGAGAATCACTCGGAATTCGCAGCTAGACATCGGGCAATAATTTTCCATCAGGAAAACGTTCGGCCCCATGTTGCGAGATCGGTTAAAAATTATTGAGAAAATAGCGTTTAGGCAGTTTTTTATCCCCTCTAATTACCATTTATTAGTTACAAATTCCGGAGTGTTGTCATGCAGCAGAACTACATTTTCGCGCGTCCTGGTGTTGAGGTCATAAAGAACCTAAGTTTCTTGTGTCTGATTCATTCCTAGCGCATGTAGTTGCTTTGAAATGTCTTAGCGGATGACTTCCAATGTTGACACGGATCTTCATCGAACAACGTCTCCAATTCCTCCCTTTTTTCCTTTATGTGGAGAGTCGTTAACATCGAAATCGCCGACTTTGTAGGGACGAAACCAATCACGGCACGTTGTTTCACTTGAGACAGCTCCTTCATAAACTTTTTGATGTTCCCGAGTCGAGATCGAGTAGAAAATTAACACTTTCCGCAAAATACGATTAATGGGGCAAAAATCGGACATATTCGCACAATCCAACGGTATGACACTTAAACAAAGTTACTAATGCGGAAACGCTGTTTAATGCAGAACAATCAGATCACAGTAGAGTTTTCTTTACGAGGTATTCAAGAAAACTAAAAAAACATAGATGCCGCGCAAAATAAGTTCAATTTCAAGCAACGTGATTTTACAAATTGCAGGACCTCACTCCACAAAGCCGCCACAACACTTGAAACACCGCTTTGCAATGCATGCACCGAAATGCCGTTGTTGCATTAGAAATTCACCACATACGACGCATATCTGAGCAGCTCTGTGACAATGCGTATTATTTCCACGACTTCAGTCAATACCACAAATCAAATTGCGGCCCAAAGCGAATAGACACTGGGGAGCATAAGGAGAGACAAACAGGTGCGTGCAACTGGTGTAAGTGGTGTGTACAGACAAGCGTTTAGTCAGCGATTATAAATTACTGGCAAAATTGAATTGACCTTCAATAACAACGTGGCGGCGTGCAAGCAGCCAACGGCCACACCAAAACAAAAACAAAAGCAAACAAACGAAGCACTTTGGTCAAACGAAGTCGGCTTCATCAAATATGCATTTGATGAGGTCTGCTTTTGTTGCTCTGCATACGTATGTATTTGTTTGAGTTTGCATGTGTGGGCGTGAGTTTCGCATTGGCTTTTGGGGCCCGTCAGCGCAATGCCAGGGCACTCATACGCCCCGCCACACCGTCGACTCGAGTGAAGTGCACGGCAGTGCAGCACTGCATGGCTAATAAGGCAACGGGTATTTGTGACCAACAACAACAACAACAACAACAATAACAAGTGGAGTATAACAATAGCGATATGGCAATAAAAGCAATAACAACAACAATGACAACAGTGGTATGCCGCATACGGCATTTACGGCGAAAAGGGTTCAATTTCGACTGGCGCTACTGTTGCACGTTTTCGCTCGTTGAAACGTGATCGGCATTCACAAATGCATTCGTCGGTACGCGGCCAGCCACTCAAATTGCCAGTGTGGATGGTAATGGGCCAAGCGGCGCACGCTCACTTGGAATTAATTTAGTCTTGCTGGCGACACTGGCAATGGCACTTCCACTCACGCGCTGGTGACACTGTTGGTGGCGTTGGTTATGGTAAATTATGCTCGTATGCCTGAAATATGGGTACAACGAATGCGGATGCAGATGGTGGGTGGTGAGCTTTAATGTTTCAAGCGCTGCAATAAATACACACACACATACGTACATACATTGAAATCGAACGTCATGTGAGCGTTTTCAATCAAATGTTGATTTCTGCAGCTTTTTTAATATTGTATTTTCAATACCATTCGATTTTATATTTAACATTTTATTTACTTTTTATTTGTTTTTGTGTTTTTTTTGTTTGATGCCCTAAACAGTATTAATATAACGCCACGAAGCACAGTGGCACCGCTAGAAGGAGTGGTCGTACAACAATGAAACTTTGCAGAGACTCTTCTCTGGACTAAATTAAGAAATTTTGAAAAAATCTTGGAAAACCGCCCACTGCCACACCCACCTCCCATATAACTGCAATTGCCAAAATTTTTATTTTTGGACCTAGGGACTTGAAATTCGGGACACTTCTTAATTGAGTTCTCCTGATGAAAAAAAATTTAAATTTATACCTTTACCTTGATAAAAATCCAATATAATATGCAATGTTTTAATTGAATATGTAACAGGCGAAAAATTGTGTTAGTTTTTATTTGTAATATTATGCAAGCACCATATCTTTAACAATGGGATCTAGTTCTAAGGAAATTTTGTTCGAATGACGCCTTAAGCTACTTATGTAAGGATCCGAAGTTATAAGAAGTCTGTTGAAGCCATCAGTATTTGTTGAAATTAAAATCGATGTTACTAAAAGGGACGGTAAGTGGCGGTTGTTTTTTTTTTTTTTTAATTGAAAATACAGACTAGGAACTTTCATATTTTTAAGGTAAGAGGGCTAAGCAAGGCAAAGCACACAAAGTTTTTTTTCCATCAAAAAATGAAAAGTTGATATTTTTTAGTATAATTTTTGAAAAATTATAAAAATTAGCTTACTTTGCCAATTTCAATATTTTTTTTTTTTTTCATAAACAAGTAGGTGCTATATTTTCACTGAAAAATAAAAGAGAAGCCATAGCTATAAACTTACACACAAAAAAATTCTTTATTTGGACAATAATTTTAATCTGATTTTATTGAATAACTTTCCGTCGACTTCTGTTAGTTTTTTTAACTATAAAATTTCCCTTTTTACAAAAAACCTTGTTGAATTTTCTTATCCAAATATTTCTTTACAAAACAAAATCATTAAAGTTTTGAAATTGGAGAGTGGAAAAATCCTATTTTTTCCGCCGAAATGCCACTGTGCGAAGCTCTCTCCGTCACTTTGAATATACGCGAACTAGACCCTAAGATTTTGAAATATCGATATGAAATTTTGCACACGTCCTTCCAAGCCTAAGAAGTTATTTATGTGTCGGAATCGCCGATATCGCACTATCACAGCTTATAGCTGTCATATAAACTGAACGATCGGAAACAAGTTCTTGTGTGGACCACGCTTTTATTTGACCAGATATCCTGACGAAATGTGGTATAGGTTATTTTCCAAGTCAACGCTACAATATCTGAATCAATTATTCAGATCGGATCACTATAGCATATAGCTGTCATACAAACTGACTAATCAAACTCTAGTCTTTATATGGAAAGCCTTGTTATTTGATTTGGTATCTTCACGAAATTTATCACAGCTTGTTATCTCAGTCATGGATATCTACGAAAATATTGTTCAGATCGGATCACTATAGCTTATAGCTGCCATATATACTGAACGATCGATTAAGTCTTTAAGTCCCTGTATGAAAAACTTTTCAATTTGACTAGATACCTTCACCAAATTTAACACTGATTGTCTTCTTATGCAACGCTATAATCTTCGAAAAAAAAATTTTTGATCGGGCTACTATAACATATAGCTGCCATACAAACTGACCAATTAAAATCAAAATAAAGATCTTTCTACACCCTTTATGCTATAAGAAATATATAGGTGAAGGTTATTATAGCTTCGGCGCAGCAGAAATTAACGGCTTTTCTTGTTTTGTATTTATTTTATAATTTTAAATTTTTATTTTTTATCTACATACTATATACATACATATGTATTTATTTCAAGAATAAATAAAATTCTGTGCATGCGGCTCTCATTACAATTTCATGTTGTCATAAAATCGTTTTGCGAAAATTGACTTGGCCATCATAGCTGCAGAAGCAATAACAATACCAACAGAAAACCAGCGCAAACAAAATTGACAATGGTTATTCGTAGAATTGCCTTTTGGTAACACACACTATATTTAATTTGGCATGTGCATATATTTATAGTATAGCATGTTAGCGGTGAGCACTGACGGCGCGTAAAATCGTTTAAGGGGGACAAATTGTCTATATAAACTTTTCGAAAAAAATTGGTCTTCTTTGAAAAACAAAAAAAAAACAATTAAATACTAAGAAGAAAAGTAAAATTTTTTGCCATCAACTCAAGGAATAGGGCAGAGCAAAATAAGCTAGCAAAGACACACACCCATTCAACTTTATACAAACTGATGCATACTAAATAATGTTTATTTATTGGAAACAAATAGTACTACTTACTATATGAAATACTTAAAACTTCCTTAGCTTTCATTTATCAAGCACCAAAAATACATATTTCTTCTTCTTCTTTATTGGCGTAGAAATACATGTTTGGTGCACCAAAAAATATAAGCTAAGACCCATAACTGGTTCTGGATTCTTATAAATATAAAATTCGCCTTACTTTCTTTCCCAATATGGTTTAAAAACTTTCCTTTTCTGTCTGTTTTGCTTTTTTAGTCAAGTTCAAATACATATACGAGGGCTGCTATATATATTGCTAGCCTAATAATGAAAATAGGCATATTTATCGACGAAAATGGTTTTTTTTTTTTCTCGTTGGATTCGGCTCGTCTTGGAAGACCCACACGGTCGATTGCTGTTTTGTTTCGGGCTCATACGCATAGATCCATGATTCGTCACCTGTGACGATCTTATAAACGTCTTTTGAAGCACCGCGATCGTATTTTTTCGGCATTTCTTTACACCAATCCACACGAGCCTTTTTTTGAGCGATTGTCAAATTGTGCGGGATCCAACGAGAACAAACCTTTTTTACGGCCAGGTGTTCATGCAATATCGAATGTATGCTGGTGGGAGAAATGCATAGGCATACCTCTATCTGAAGGTATGTATGCATGTATGACGGTCTTGCATTATAAGTTCACGTACGGCATCGATGTTTTCTGGCACAACGGCTGTTTTTGGACGACCTTCACGGAATTCGTCTTTGAGCGAGCGTCGGCCACGATTGAATTTGTTGTACCTGTTTTTCACAGTGCTATAGCATGGTGCTTCATAGCCATACAAAGATTTCAGTTCATCGATGCACTCTTGTCGTGATAATCCACGTCGAAAGTTGTGAAAAATGATCGCACGAAAATGTTCACGAGTTAATTCCATTTTTTTGCCGAGATGAATTTTTTAATTCCCTGTAAATAAAACAATTCACGATTGAATGACAAAACGTTCTGAGTGACGTTATGCTAAAAAATGTCAAACTTTCCAATGGAAATGTCAGATTGCACCTGGCAACACTTAGTGTTGCCTAGTTCAGATATATATAGCAATATAGTAAATAAATCGCAGCTTTAAGCAGCGAAGACCCAAACCACTGGAAGTAATTTATAATAAGAATGAAATAATTTTGTAACTTGCTCTTAGCTTTCGTTTCATAATATTTATAATTAAGAATACTTAGTGACTAGAGTCCATAATTCTTTAAATTCAGAAGACTTTTTAGAACTGATAAGGAGCATGCATCAGCTTCTTTGTAGAATAAGGTCGGACGACAGCATGTCATACGACTGGAACATAAGTGTGCTCTACCCAATCACAAACAGGAAGACACCTTCTACGCCAAATACCGTGGGATAAGCTTTCTCAACATCGCACATAAGGTTCTATTGAGCGTGACCATATGGCTTAAGACCTGGAAAATTTACATCCGCCACCACTCCAGCCTTTCGTGGATTTCAAAACTACTTTTGACAGCATGGAAAAGAACTGCCTTTATGCCGTGATAACTGAATTTGGTATCCCCACAAAAATAATACGGCTGTGTAAACTGACGTTGAGCCATATTAAAAGCTCCGTCAGGGTCAGAAAGGACCTCTCCAAACCGTTCAATATCAAACAAGGTTTCAGAAAAGGTGACTCAATCTACTGCTGGAGAAAATAATTCGAGCTGCAGAGCTGAATAGAAGAGGTACAATCTTTTATAAGAGTGTACTGCTGCTGGCGTGCATCGATGATTTTGATATCATTGGCCTCAACAACCGCACATTTAGCTTTTGAAAGAAAGATCCTGCCGAAGATTTATGGTCCTTTGCTGTGCAATCTGTATAAGGTTACAACTTTTATCTTAGAAGATTAAGAGAGATAAAAAACTAATTTTTGTTTATCCTTAATAATTTAGGGGAAACAAGCCGATATGATCTCTAATGGCCTTACCTTAGTGAAAGATCCTAACATACATCTATTGCATCTTACTTGGTTAACTAATATAACAATATCATTGCATTACTTAACTATGAAGCCAACCATAGCGCTTTCTTCATAAGCGGATCTTAACCTCGCAGATTCCTCCATTTCGTAAAGACCAATATTTCAGTATACTTATGTATGCAAAGATACTAGTATTCAGTCATTTAGTGTCTGCCTTTATGGCCACGCTGCTGCGAACCTGTTTAGTTATTACCTTTTCGATTGCCTCATTCGTCGCACTTTGGTTTCATTTTAGCAACTGAAATTCGCTTAAAGCAGATTTCGTTTCATTTCGTGTGTTTTGACTTCAGTTGATTTTATTTGGCTTCAAATCTATAATTTTCTTATGAAGTAAGAATTATCAATGGAAAATTGTAGAAAAGAGCACTTTTAGTAACCATGAGGATGAGTACTAACCTCTGCAATCAAATATGAGAAAAAATCTTTAATATTATAAGTGTTTTAACCAGATTTTAGCAGTTTTGGCAAGCCGATTACAAATGTCTGTAGAAAAATCGTATTCATTTATGTTTCATTATTAAAAATCTAGCGTGTAGGCAACAGTTTGCTAATACGATATTCCACATTTACTAATTAACATGCGCTAAGTAATTAAGTTGTCTAAAAAAACACGTCAATATATGCTTTAATGCAGTAAAGTGTCTTATATTGCACCTTCAAAACGAGGATTTTCAAATATTTTCGCATATAATTTGAAAAAAGTTCAACACTTGTTTTCGAATTCAAACTTTAACGATTTTTAACAAGTAATCGCTTTCAAGGCGAACATTGAAAATTGGTTTCATGAGGGCGCGTGTCAGTTCTTGAGGAACCACGCCCAGCTGCACCGAAACTGCCTGTAATAATTAGATGCAGTCCACGATTTGTTATTGTAAAGGCGCCGACTGAAGATGCACCAGATAGCTGAGACTGTTAACATCTCAACAGACTGCTGTCCGCCAGATGAATGCTGTTTTTGCACACTCCCTACAACAAGCGTAATGGTAAAACCAGTTCAAATCACTGTTTGATGCTGTTGAAGCACAATCGGAAAGGGTTCCTACATCATATCGTGACCTTTGACGGAGAGTCGATCAACTAGTATAGAGCAGAGATCAAGGAAACTATCTAACCTGTTTCAAAAGGACTAACCTGTTCCAAAGATACTGTCTTATAGGCCCAAAAAGCAATGGCTACAGTTTCTGGTAGTAACTTCCAGGTCTAAACTCTCTTCAGACATGAATAGAGAAAAGGTTTAGGTAGAATAATACTATCTCAATCTATACCAACGGCTCTGAAATGGCCTGTGGAGGAGGGACGGGTGTATAGTACAAGGATCTTGATATCACTCTCTCTCCCACTCTCTCTCGCTCTCTCTATCCATCTACTAAACTTATCTAGCAGATTCCAAGCGGCAGTACTAGGCATGGAGAGACCTGCGCAGCTCTACTGTATAGCTACGGGTGGATACAGAAAGCTACACAGCTAGTCAAGCAGTATTGCTACCCTTGTCGTAAGTGAAGATAAATTTCAGTGTTATCGATAAATGGAGGAAGGATTTAAAGTCACTAGCAGGTCACCTACACTTGTCTATAATTTGTGTTCCCACAATTCCGACGTAGAACAGGTACCAAACTTTCAATGTCTATCTACAAAAAGCATAACGGAAATAAAGAGTTTTATTGAGTACAACAAATGGTTTGAGTACAACGATGAAATGAGATTGCAATATTTAAAGAACTTAAGAATAGCGTTTCAAAATCGCGCTTCTAGCGTTAGTTGAGCTCGACGGGACTGATCTCTTACCTACCCACCTATCTTCTGTAGGATAAGTATTTATAGCATCACGTCATAAATGCGATCGGCAATTTTATTTTACTATTCTCATGAGTTCTTTTGCGAATTTTGGCATTTTTATAAAAATTGTGTTTATTATTTTAACAAATTAATTACTCCATCAAATAGCGATTACGTCTTCCAACGCTTATCTTTACGAGATCCATTATTTTTAGAATTCCTCTAAATTTAAAGCGATCATAAATATGCTGGAATTTCTTTATTGCTTTCAACGTAAGCAAAATGTCAGAATTTAAAATATATTTATTATTATTTAAACGCAATTAACTTTTGCTGTCGACTTTATAGGCATTAAGTATTGATCTGAAGAAGCACAGAGCGCTAAAGTAAGAAAATTCTATGAACGCCAAAGAATAATAAACAATTAGTACACATTCCTAACAAGTCTGCCAGATGCACGTAATCTTTATATATAATATAACAGATCAATTGAAAAGTCCCCGTCCTACCATAGTCAAACTCATTTGACCCTCCAACTTTTTGATACCACTTTTGTAGTACGATTTGCCGTTTGTTTCAAAATAGGCCTCAATTTTTGGCGATCACCATTAATTCGACGAAAATTTCTTCCCAGTCAGCATTTTTTTTTTTTAATTTGAAAACAGTGGATGGTCTATGGGGGCCAGATCTAGAGTTTAGACTTTGTCCGAGTCCAAAAAATCAGGCTACAGAAATAAAACTTTATATGTACAAGTAATGTCTCAGGTAAATTGCTCGTTTAAAAACAATCGAAATCAAACCGACCGATCATTCAAGATATATTAATGATATTTTGAGGGTCTCTCCTCTTGGAACGCCCATTTGTTAAAAATATGTTTAAGCTTCATCTATCCCCTATATGCATAGAATAAAGACTTCTTAAATGCCGATTGACTTTAATAATGTAATCGTTGAATAATGAAAGTATTCCCCAGTAAGTCCTCGAAAGCACTATATGTATCTACCTGCTTTACGAAACAATAGACCACGCCTTCAACCCCCCTTTTTGGAAGCAGGTAGATGTGACTGAAACATACCTAACCCCTTTGGGAATCAGGTAGATGCGTCTGAAACATACCAAGCAATGATCCAGACTTTTCCCCAATAGTCCGATTTCTCAGCTTAATGCAAAGTAAATAAAATGAATGATTTATTTCCAGAATTATTTCAACCGTTGAATAATGCAAGCATTTAGTTTCTAAGTATATCCATTCATTGTCAATTCTCCTTTGCTGAATATTGGAAAATCAGGCTTACCTGTTTTTGTAGGTTTTGAATCTTTCGTCAAAGCCTGTTCTCGAATTGGGTAAAGCTTATATCTGCACGGAAAATTCCCGTAATTGTCTATAAATACTTATACCTGCTATACGAAACAATATTTCACCACTTCAGACCCACCTTTTCGAAAATTTATACCTGCGCGGTAAGTCCTCGCACAAATTATGTATCCGTATACCTGGCATACGAAACAAAAGATCACGTCTTCAGACCCAACTTTATTGTAAACAGGTAGATGCGTTTGAAATTTACCTAGGCATATTAGTATAAAAAGGCCACGAACGTAATAATATAGTTCAGAACCAAATTTCTATTCGTTAGAGAAACAAGTAAATTTCAAGTCTAAACAAGCTCTCACAGAAAAATCATGGCATCAAATATTTCTAGCAACTGTTATTCTGGACACAAAATCGATCGTTATAGTAACAACAGATATCGTTCTACAGATGGAAAAGAGAACACCTCGAAAAGTCAAAATTCAACTGACGTATCTCGTCGTAGTATTCGCGAACGACTCATCCACTTGTTGGCGTTGAGACCATTCACCAAATTAGAGCTAACTTCACGGTTGCAAAGGGAAGGAATACGTAATCATGAGCGCTCGTCCATTAATAGCATACTCGTGGCTATTGCTCAGCTCCGGATCCAAAAGTACAACCTTCGAGTGCATATGTGGTATTATGTAAATGAAAATTGGCCCTTCTATACAGAGGAAGAGAAGAACCAAGTCAAGCGGAATAAGCCACAAGATCCAACTTCATCAGACAATTCGATCAAGGAAAAGCAGAACCAAGGCAAGCGGAATATGCACCGACACACAACTCCATCAGACAATTCGATCATTGGAAGGACATTTGAAGCCTCAAAAAATATAAACACATCTGGAGTATCTTGTTGTAATATCCGGGAACGACTCATTCACTTGTTGGCATTGAAGCCATTCAGCAGAGTAGAGCTATTTTCACGACTGCTAAAAGAAGGAATTCGTGATGATGACCGCTCGGCCATTAAAAGCATACTCATGGATATTGCTTCGGTCCGCAACAATGTATATAGCTTACGTGGGCATATATGGGAAGCTGTGAATGGAAATTGGCCCTTCTATAATCAGGATGAGCAGAATCAAGTAAAGCGCAATAAGCCACAAGACCTATCTCCACCGCACAATTCGAACGACAGCAGTTCGTGTGGGAGCCTGAGTCCACTATCTAGTCCACCACAAGAGATACACAATTTGGAATACGAATATTTACCACCACCAAAGAAGCAACGTATAAGTCGTGTGAGCCCTAACAGTAAACATGACGTCGCAAGCTCTAACAGGATCGGTAACAAAATTGATAATAGTACAGCCCAGTTCAGTAGCCATTCCACGATGAAAGATTAAAATAATTTTTACACTAATCCTGTCTTGGTCAGCTCTAACTCAATCTATAGTAACATTACAAGCAAAAACCCAAGGCATTGCAATAACCATTGGGCGAAAAATTATTTTAAGGATCAAGTAAAAGAAAGCTCGAGAAGCAATGGCGACAAGCTTACACCGAAAAATGGTGTCGAACAGCAACGAAGTGAACCCCAACGTGACCTGCCAAAGAAGAACGAGAGTCTAACAGAGTTAGCAGCACCAGTCAAAAGAAAGAGTTATACATTGGCTGATAAGTTGATTGATCTATTTGGTGTAACACCCACAAAAAATTATACCGATGACTTGCCAGAGTTGACTGAGAGTTTGGCGCAGCCAGTAGCACCAGTAAGTAAAAAAGAATACAAGCTGATTGATCTATTCGGCGATGACATTGCAACAACCCCAAAAAAGAAAACAAATGACAGGCCACTTAAAAGGAAGGCTACGGATCATAACCTACACCAACAAAAAGCTCAACGTAACTTATCAGAGATGACTGAGAGCTTGGCGAAGCCGGTGGCACCAGCCCCTAGAAAAGAATATAAGCTGATTGATCTATTCGGCGACGATATTGCAACACCCCCAAAAAAGTCCACCAATGACCGGGAAAAGCGGCATAAAAAGAAGTCTTCAGATCAAAGCTTACGGCGCCAGACACAACCCCAATTGCACTTGTCAAAGAAGAGCGAGTCTTTAACAAAATACGAAAAGAAGCAAAGAATGATTGAATTATTTGGAGAGGATTCGGATTAAGAATCAAATGCTCATTAGTTTAGTTTTCTATATAAGTTTTATATGTTATTAATAATTCTAAGAATAAATAGACAATCTGTAAATCCGTATTTGAACCATCTTATAACCATTTTGCTAATATTTATTTAATTTTAAGAAAATTTGGCATAATCAGGCTTTATGAATAATGGAGAAGTCAAGTGTATTTTATATCTCCTTGACACACCGCATTATTTTGGATTTTTCGCACGTTGCTTGTGATATCGTTCCTCGTAAATTTTAATTAGCCCTGAAAAGGCGTTCTTCAATGATGAGATTAAAATACTCGAAGTGCTTTCTGTTGCTTTCTAACAGTACCCTCGAGCAATATGAACTCTTGTTATGGTACTCTACCAGTTGTTAACCCAATTTAATTAACACGAATGTTTTGTTAGCATTCCACCTTTAAAAAATAGGTTGCTTTCCGGATTCTTCCCATTTTAAAAATCCAATATCAATTCTGGTTACATATATTAACCGTAGATTTATGTGGTTACAGCCCGTTTAACTTATTATCAAATGTTTATTAATTTTCATTATAAAACTGAGCAGAGTTGAGAGCTTCGTAAGAAGATATCAAAGATGTAAAACTTCCTGAGTTGTCAGGCTACTACTAAGGTTGCCAAATCTCGAAAAATAAATCCCGAAGTATAATGGTACTGTGCCCTAAAAATAAGGTGACATTGTATTTATTTTGAAAATTCTTTATTTATTCTTCCAAATCAATTTCATCCCCTTCAAAGTAATCCCCTCCCGATGCAATGCACTTATGCCAACGGATTTTCCAATCTTCGAAACACTGGTTGTAGTCACTTTCCGGGATGGCCTTCAGTTCCGTCTTCGCTGCGGCTTGAATCTCCTCTATCGTATAAAAACGGTGTCCCCGGAGTGGTCTTTTGAGCTTGGTGAACAGCCAGAAGTCGCACGGCGCCAGATCAGGTGAATACGGTGGTTGCGGAACGATATGGGTTGGGTTTTTGGCGAAATAATTACGAATTACGAGGACAGTATGGGATGGTGCATTATCGTGGTGTAAAAACCAAGAATTGTCTTTCCACAATTCCGGCCTTTTTAGGTGAACAGTGTTACGCAAACGACGCATAACGTTCAAATAAGATTCGTTGATGACTGTTTGATCGGTTGGAAGGAATTCATAATGCACAACACCACGATAATCGAAGAAAACAGTTACCACGACCTTGATTTTTTAGCGACTTTGGCGCGATTTTTTTGGTCTTGGCTCCCTTTTGGCACGATATTCGCTCGATTGATCGGTTGTTTCGGGGTCTTAAGCATAGATCCAAGTCTCATCGCCAGTTATAATGCGTTTCATGACACCCTGGTGGTCGAAAAGCAACGTTTCACACACTTCAACGCAACGCCTTTTTTTCCAAAAAAATCAATGTTTACGTAACCAGTCGAGATTTGACGCGCTTGATGCCAAAAGCATTCTTAAAAATGGTATTGGCTGAGTCTTTCGATATGCCAACTTCATCAGCAAGGTCTCTAATTGTTAATCGACGGTTTTTCTACACCAAATCTTTGATTTGTTGAACGTGAGCTTCGTCGGTTGAGGTTGATGGTCGCCCTGGACGCTCTTCGTCTTCGACACGTTTACGGCCGGCTTGGAACTCACTATACCACTGGTAAACATTTTTTTTAGATATAGCCTCATCACCAAAAGCTTTCTGCACCATCTTCAACGTATCCGCAGCAGAAAATTGATTCCGTAAACAACAAATTTCGGCATCGCAAAAAACGAAAAACTCACTTTTAGCAGCTTACAAAACGACACGTATCTTAAACACTAATGAATATTTTGACATGAAATTTGACATAAATGTGACTGAAAGTACCACCAACCCAAAAAGAAAATAATTCTCCAAATCCTTCGATGCGCGCAGCTTAAATTCAAATGTCACCTTATTTTTTGGGCACATTATTATATACAAAGCTGTCTTTGGTTCACTTAGCAGTGGCGAAAAATGTCGATTCGAATACACAACTGGTATAAATTATACCAAGCGGAAAGTTTTCGATTCATCACAAGTAAAGAATATCGAATCAAAACCTCTGGTATAAATCCCATAAACTGGTAACAATGAAACAAAATATTACAAATTTAATAATTTATTGTATACTAGCTGACCCCGCAGCCGTTGTCCTGCGTGAAATTATGTGTTTTGAAATGAAAAGAAAGTTAAATTTATCATTTCATTTCATTTTTTTTCAATGTAGCGCAGCTTGATAAACAACATTTTTTGGTTTCTGTTCCGGTGTACAGAAAAGATGGTTTTCCAACTCCTGAGTGCGCCACGAATATCTGGCCATGTGAAAAACACATGTAGCATTTCCAAATTTATGCCACACACTATGCGACTATCCTTGTGTCCTGTAGATTGTCATCTCAAATGCAATTTCCCCTGGAAACTGAATAGGTTTGAACTGAATTGGCTGTCCACTTGTATTCGATAACTGTATCACAATCAGTCGGGTTCTATTACACAATTTCGGCGCATGAAGATTGCAAAACATAATAACGACGGACCCAACTTTAAGACGCAAATGATACGGTGGCATACAAGCAAAAGAATTTAGAAATTCCATTGGATAATTCACTTCGTTGTCTTCATTGTCAAGACTATCGATCGATTTGTATGAGCGCAAGTCTCCCGGAATTTGACTTTGAATCTTCCGGTTTAAGTCAACAGCATCGGTATTTTCGGCAGCTAACATTGCGCGTGCACTTAAGGAATCGTAGTTACGATAATTTGGCCAAGGTCCGAACATTCGTGATGAGTTCATCCTTCGTGAATTGATAAACGGGGGGTGGAATTGATATCGAACCACCGTAAGTATCAACCGGAATTGACCCATTTCCAATTTGTGTCTTCGGCAATGTAATTTTTGTTCGTATCCCATAATTGGCGTGGACTTAAAGGCTGATATGTCGAAATGATCTTCGCGAAAAGTGTGCGAATTCATTTTCATTCCAGTGGTTAACATGTTTCAGCAATTGTAATTGCTGGCTTACTTTTCCAAAACTTGTTCACACCGTACCATTCACAGTACGCAATGACTCGAATGAAGTTGCACCGCGTACTTTAATCAATAGCAACCGAAGGTAGAAACAATCTCCGTTTTTTGGGTGGATTGTATAAATTCGTCCGAAGGCATTAATTGAGAACACACCTGAATGTCAATCTACTGGTTGGTCTTGCTTTCTGCGCAACTATTTCTTCGACTATGCATTCCATGTATAATATCAAGGCATTTCCGAATAGAGCAATGTTCTCGCAAACGGATCACTGACGAAAGTTGAGAAAAAACTGTGCGGTGTTTCCACTGGCTGTACTGTGGGCTCAGTCTTCTCCAAATTAACTGTGAGACGCACAACAGTCGGAAAACGTTCATGAATTGCAAAAAAATTATCCTACAAAGCGCTTTGTTGCAGTTCACGTATCGACTGTATCGTTCAAGACCAATAACCGCCATGTTAGTTCCTTTGGTGACGTACTTACAAACGTATTTGCGAATTGGCGAATATTGTCGATATTCACTCTTTTAAATTGAATGCTGAATGTTCTGCCATTGTTGTCTGGTGAGCCGCTCCGATAGAGTGGATATCCATCATTTGCAGTTTGTGTTTCCGAAAGAAAAGCACGTGGATAGTGTTTCATGCATTTATTTTCAGGCAAACAAACCGAAATGGAAATTTAGTGTCCGTAAGGTCCATGAAACTTAAACACATGAATAACATGGTTTAAATTTGGTTAGCATTTTCATTAATGTTTAAAATGAAAAAAGTTGTTGTAGTGACATAACTACAATAGTTGGACATATGCTACCGCGGAGTTTTTGTAGACATTATGATGTTCTTCGATATTGTTGTACATTATTTTGTTCTATCGCTAATAGATTCGGCAGCGCATTCGACGAAAAACATTTTAACACTCATTTTTCTACATCTTCGGTTACATTGTTCAAATTTTACCAAGGATCCCTAATTTTTTTCAAAATGAAATGTAGGTTATATCAAATTGGAAGAATGTAGCATTCTACTGGTGAAATAATTTTTTAAATCGGCCCAGTACTTTTTGAGCCTATTCATTACAAACATACAAAAATAGGTACAAATCTTTCCTCTTTATAATATTAGAGTAGACAATTCCATGGAATAACTGTACTGCAGTTTCCATGTGTTTTTTGAGGTAAAGGTAAGCAGAGCTCAACACCAAAATGCTGATAAACTAGATAAAGAATACAGTTCAACATTAATTCAAAAAGACCTTCCCTAGCCAATATAAAGCCCAAATGAGCTATTAAAATATTTAAATTTTCTCAGATATAAATATAATTGGTGGGAAATAGTTGGAGATCCGTGAGTTTTCAATATGCGCGGTCGTAATCGATCAAATATCACTCGGTAGAATTATACAATGATCAATGATTGATGATTTTTAGCGCAAACTGTAAAAATCTCAACATCGTTTCGTGATTACCAACAAAATATGGATGCACTGGAATTCACCATAGGCTTAGCAACAGTGGACTTAACCCTACCTTACCTAGAAAAGATTGTGCTCTCGGTCAATGAGAGGATGGTTACCGTTTTCTGGAATTTACATGCTGGTACATACACTACTCTTATAGGTCAAAACAATTCACGGGGCTCTACTAATCCAAATAGGTGGCCGAAAAATGTTATCTGACGAAGAGAAAGTTGTTTTTCCACCATCATTACTCACCAATAATGAATGAAGTTTTCTAAAATAACATGCCATTATACGTGTATGCTTTAATACAATAAAGTCTCTTTATATTGAACCCTTAAAGCGAGCAGTTTTTGGATATTTTCCCATTTAGTTGAAAAAAGTTCAACACTTGGTATGCGCTTTCTTATTCTTCAAAGCCTCAGGTACCTTGCTCGTCTAAAAACTGTCGAAATCAAACCGACCAAATACCGATCATTCGAGATACGTATACTAATGATATTTTGAGGGCCTCTCCCCTTGAAAATAAAACACTCATTTGCTAAAAATGTGTTTAAACTTCATCTATCCCCTATATGCATAGAATAAATACTTTTTAAATGCCGATTGACTTTAATATTGCAATCGTAGAATAATGAAAGTATTTCCCAATCTTTGATCAGATCTTGGTTTCTAAGCTAATCAACGTACAAAACATTTCACATTCCATTCTTCTTGGTTCAATATAAGGAAATCAGGTTTCCTTTGTTTTTAGATTTTGAGTCTTTTGTTAAAGTCTGCTGGTGAATTGGTTAAACTTACCTGGGCGGTAAGTCCTCGAAAGCACTATATGTATCTACCTGCTATACGAAACATAGACCACGCCTCAACCCCCCTTTTGGAAGCAGGTAGATGTGACTGAAACATACCTAAGCATGTCCGTATAAATAGAATCCGAAAGTGAAAATAAAGTTCAAAACCAAAAATCTATTCGTCAGAGAAACAAGTAAATTTCAAATATAAACAAGCTCATCCAGAGAAATCATGGCATCAAATATTTCTAGCAACTGTTATTTTGGACACAAAATCGATCATTATAGTGACAACCGACATCGTTCTACAGATGGAAAAGAGAACACCTCGAAAAGTCAAAATTCAACTGGCGTATCTCGTTGTAGTATTCGCGAACGACTGACCCACTTGTTGGCGTTGAGACCATTCACCAAGTTAGAGCTAACTTCACGGCTGCAAAAGGAAGGAATTCGAAATCATGAGCGCTCGTCCATTAATAGTATACTCATGGCTATTGCTCAGCTCCGGAACCAAAAGTACAACCTTCGAGTGCATATGTGGTATTACGTGAATGAAAATTGGCCCTTCTATACAGAGGAAGAGAAGAACCAAGTCAAGCGGAATAAGCCACAAGATCCAACTTCATCAGACAATTCGATCAAGGAAAAGCAGAACCAAGGCAAGCGGAATATGCACCGACACACAACTCCATCAGACAATTCGATCATTGGAAGGACATTTGAAGCCTCAAAAAATATAAACACTTCTGGAGTATCTTGTTGTAATATCCGGGAACGACTCATTCACTTGTTGGCATTGAAGCCTTTCAGCAGAGTAGAGCTATTTTCACGTCTGCTAAAAGAAGGAATTCGTGATGGTGACCGCTCGTCCATTAAAAGCATACTCATGGATATTGCTTCGGTCCGCAACAATGTATATAGCTTACGTGGGCATATGTGGGAAGCTGTGAATGGAAATTGGCCCTTCTATAATCAGGATGAGCAGAATCAAGTAAAGCGCAATAAGCCACAAGACCTATCTCCACCGCACAATTCGAACGACAGCAGTTCGTGTGGGAGCCTGAGTCCACTATCTAGTCCACCACAAGAGATAGACAGTTTGGAATACGAATATTTACCACCACCAAAGAAGCAACGTATAAGTCGTGTGAGCCCTAACAGTAAACATGACGTCGCCAGCTCTAACAGGATCGGTAACAAAATTGATAATAGTACAGCCAAGTTCAGTAACCATTCCACGATGAAAGATTCTGCGTATCAAAATAATTTTTACAATAATCCTGTTTTGGTCAGCTCTAACTCAATCAATAGTAACATTACAAGCAAAAACCCAACGCATTGCAATAACCATTGGACGAAAAATGGTTTTAATGATAAAGAAAAGGACATTTCGAGAAGCAATGGCGACCAACTTAAACCGAATTACAATGGAAATTCAAAACCCCAAAGTGATCTGCCAAAGAAGAACGGGAGTCCAACGGAGTCAGCAGCGACAAGAAAGAATTATACATTGATTGATATGTTCGGAGATGATACCGCAAACCCTACAAAGAGAACTACCAAAAACGGATCTCATGAAAGGAAGGCTACAAACTCTGACCTACAGCAACAAACTCAACCCCAACGGAATTTGACAGAGAAGACTGCCAGTTTGGCGGAGCCGGTGGCACCAGCCCCTAGAAAAGAATATAAGTTGATTGATCTATTCGGTGATGACACTGCGGCGCCTACAAAAGTAACCACCAATGACCGGGCACTTAAAAGGAAGGCTACGGACCATAACCTACACCAACAAAAAGCTCAACGTAACTTACCAGAGATGACTGAGAGCTTGGCGAAGCGAGTAGCACCAGTAAGTAAAAAAGAATATAAGTTGATCGATCTATTCGGCAACGATATTGCAATACCCCCAAAAAAGAAAACAAATGACAGGCCACTTAAAAGGAAGGCTACGGACCATAACCTACACCAAAAACAACCTCAACGGAACTTACCAGAGATGACTGAGAGTTTGGCGGAGCAGGTGGCACCGGCCCCTAGAAAGGAATATAAGCTGATTGATCTATTCGGCGATGATATTGCAACACCCCGCAAAAAGACCACCAATGACCGGGAAAAGCGGCATAAAAAGAAGTCTTCAGATCAAAGCTTACGGCGCCAGACACAACCCCAATTGCACTTGTCGAAGAAGAGCGAGTCTTTAACAAAATACGAAAAGAAGCAAAGAATGATTGAATTATTTGGAGAGGATTCGGATTAAGAGTTAAATAGTGATTAGTTAAGTTTTCTATATAAGTTTTATATGTTATAAATAATAATTCTAAGAATAAATAGACAATCTGTAAATACGTATTTGAACCACACTTTATATCCATTTTTTCCAATATTTAAAACTTTGAGGAAAATTTTGGCATAATCAAGCTTTATGAATAATGGAGAAGTCAAGTGTATATATTTTATATCTCTTTGACCCACCGCATTATTTTGGATTTTTTGCATTTTTGTTGTGGTATCGTTCGTAAATTTTATTTAGTCCTGAAAAGGCGTTCTTCAATGATGAGATTAAAGTACTCAAGTGCTTTCTGTTGCTTTCTAACAGTACCCTCGAGCAATATGAACTCTTGTTATGGTACTCTGCCAGTTGTTAACCCAATTTACATTACAGGAATGTTATTTGTTAGCATTCCACCTTTAATAAATAGGTTGCTTTCCGAATTCTTCCCATTTTAAAAATCCAATATCAATTCTGGTTACGTATATTAACCGTAGATTTATGTGGTTACAGCCCGTTTAACTTATTATCAAATGTTTATTAATTTTCATTATAAAACTGAGCAGAGTTGAGAGCTTCGTAAGAAGATATCAAAGATGTAAAACTTCCTGAGTTGTCAGACTACTACTAAGGTTGCCAAATCTCGGAAAATAAATCCCGAAGTATAATGGTACTGTGCCCTAAAAATAAGGTGACATTGTATTTATTTTGAAAATTCTTTATTTATTCTTCCAAATCAATTTCATCCCCTTCAAAGTAATCCCCTCCCGATGCAATGCACTTATGCCAACGGATTTTCCAATCTTCGAAACACTGGTTGTAGTCACTTTCCGGGATGGCCTTCAGTTCCGTCTTCGGTGCGGCTTGAATCCCCTCTATCGTATAAAAACGGTGTCCCCAGAGTGGTCTTTTGAGCTTGGTGAACAGCCAGAAGTCTCACGGCGCCAGATCAGGTGAATACGGTGGTTGTGGAACGATATGGGTTGGGTTATTGGCGAAATAATCACGAATTACGAGGACAGTATGGGATGGTGCATTATCGTGGTGTAAAAACCAAGAATTGTCTTTCCACAATCCCGACCTTTTAGGAGGACAGCGTTACGCAAACGACGCATAACGTTCAAATAACATTCGTTGTTGACTGTTTGATCGGTTGGAAGGAATTCATAATGCACAACACCACGATAATCGAAGAAAACAGTCAACATGACCTTGATTTTTTAGCGACTTTGGCGCGATTTGTTTGGTCTGGGCTCTCTTTTGGCACGATATTCGCTCGATTGATCGGTTGTTTCGGGGTCGTAAGCATAGATCCAAGTCTCATCGCCAGTTATAATGCGTTTCATGTTACCCTGGTAGTTGGAAAGCATCGTTTCACACACTTCAACGCGACGCCTTTTTTCCAAAAAATTCAATGTTTTCGGTACCAGTCGAGATTTGACGCGCTTGAGGCCAAAAGCATTCTTAAAAATGGCATTGGCTGAGCCTTTCGATATGACAACTTCATCAGCAAGGTCTCTAATTGTTAATCGACGGTTTTTCTACACCAAATCTTTGATTTGTTGAACGTGAGCTTCGTCGGTTGAGGTTGATGGTCGCCCTGGACGCTCTTCGTCTTCGATACGTTCACGGCCGGCTTGGAACTAACTATACCACTGGTAAATATTTTTTTTAGATATAGCCTCATCACCAAAAGCTTTCTGCACCATCTTCAACGTATCCGCAGCAGAAAATTGATTGCGTAAACAACAAATTTCGGCATCGCAAAAAACGAAAAACTCACTTTTAGCAGCTTACAAAACGACACGTATCTTAAACACTAATGAATATTTTGACATGAAATTTTACATGAATGTGACTGAAAGTACCAACCCAAAAAGAAAATAATTCTCCAAATCCTTCGATGCGCGCAGCTTAAATTCAAATGTCACCTTATTTTTTGGGCACATTATTATTTACAAAGTCTTTGGTTCACTTAGCAGTGGCGAAAAATGCCGATTCGAATACACAACTGGTATAAATTATACCAAGCGGAAAGTTTTCGATTCATCACAAGTAAAGAATATCGAATCAAAACCTCTGGTATAAATCCCATAAACTGGTAACAATGAACAAAATATTACAAATTTAATAATTTATTGTATACTAGCTGACCCCGCAACCCGTTGTCCTGCGTGAAATTATGTGTTTTGAAATGAAGAGAAAGTTAAATTTATCATTTCATTTCGTTTTTTTTTCAATGTAGCGCAGCTTGATAAACAACATTTTTTGGTTTCTGTTCCGGTGTACAGAAAAGATGGTTTTCCAACTCCTGAGTGCGCCAAGAATGTCTGGCCGTGTGAAAAACACATGTAGCATTTCCAAATTTATGCCACACACTATGCGACTACCCTTATGTCCTGTAGATTGTCATCTCAAATGCAATTTTCCCTGGAAACTGAATAGGTTTGAACTGAACATGTATTCGATAACTGCATCACAATCAGTCGGGTTCTATTACACAGTTTCGGCGCATGAAGATTGCAAAACATAATAACGACGGACCCAACTTTAAGACGCAAATGATACGGTGGCATACAAGCAAAAGAATTTAGAAATTCCATTGGATGATTCACGGCGTTGTCTTCATTGTCAAGACTATCGATCGATTTGTATGAGCGCAAGTCTCCCGGAATTTGACTTTGAATCTTCCGGTTTAAGTCAACAGCATCGGTATTTTCGGCAGCTAACATTGCGCGTGCACTTAAGGAATCGTAGTTACGATAATTTGGCCAAGGTCCGAACATTCGTGATGAGTTCATCCTTCGTGAATTGATAAACGGGGGGTGGAATTGATATCGAACCACCGTAAGTATCAACCGGAATTGACCCATTTCCAATTTGTGTCTTCGGCAATGTAATTTTTGTTCGTATCCCATAATTGACGTGGACTTAAAGGCTGATATGTCGAAATGATCTTCGCGAAAAGTGTGCGAATTCATTTTCATTCCAGTGGTTAACATGTTTCAGCAATTGTAATTGCTGGCTTACTTTTCCAAAACTTGTTCACACCGTACCACTCACAGTACGCAATGACTCGAATGAAGTTGAACCGCGTACATTAATCAATAGCAACCGAAGGTAGAAACAATCTCCGTATTTGGGTGGATTGTATAAATTCGTCCGAAGGCATTAGTTGAGAACACACCTGAATGTCAATCTACTGGTTGGTCTTGCTTTCTGCGCAACTATTTCTTCGACTATGCATTCCATGTATAATATCAAGGCATTTCCGAATAGAGCAATGTTCTCGCAAACGGATCACTGACAAAAGTTGAGCAAAAACTCGTAAATGTTAATTTTATTGTTGGCAGTGTTTCCACTGGCTGTGCTGTGGGCTCTGTGTTGAAATACACTCTTTGGTCATTCTCCAAATTAACTGCGAGACGCACAACAGTCGGAAAACGTTCATGAATTGCAAAAAAATTATCCTACAAAGCGCTTTGTTGCAGTTCACGTATCGACTGTATCGTTCAAGACCAATAACCGCCATGTTAATTCCTTTGGTGACGTACTTACAAACGTATTTTATCGATTTCACCAAACTGCAAAACTCAACATTGATATGAGCTTCGAATGTGAATTAGACAACAGTGGCGAATATTGTCGATATTCATTCTTTTAAATTGAATGCTGAATGTTCTGCCATTGTTGTCTGGTGAGCCGCTCCGATAGAGTGAATATCCATAATTTGCAGTTTGTGTTTCCGAACGAAAAGCACGTGGATAGTGTTTTATGCATTTATTGTCAGGCAAACAAACCGAAGTGGAAATTTAGTGTCCGCAATGTCCATGAAACTTAAACACATAAATAACATGGTTTGAATTTGGTTATCATTCTCATTAATGTTTAAAATGAAAAAAGTTGTTGTAGTGACATAACTGCAATAGTTGGACATATGCTACCGCGGAGTTTTTGTAGACATTATGATGTTCTTCGACATTGTTGTACATTATTTTGTTCTATCGCTAATAGTTTCGGCAGCGCATTCGACGAAAAACATTTTAAGACTCATTTTTTTACACCTTCGGTTACATTGTTCAAATTTTACCAAGGATCCCTAATTTCTTTCAAAATGTAGCCTATATCAAACTAGAAGAATGTAGCATTCTACTGGTGAAAGAAATTTTTAAATCGGCACAGTACTTTTTGAGCCTATTCATTACAAACATACAAAAATAGGTACAAATCTTTCCTCTTTATAATATTAGTGTAGACAATTCCATGGAATAACTGTACTGCAGTTTCCATGTGTCTTTTGAGGTAAGGGTAAGCAGAGCTCAACAACAAAATGCTGATAAACTAGATAATGAATACAGTTAAAAATTAGTTCAAAAAGACCTTCTCTAGCCAATACATATCCCGAGGGAGCCATTAAAGTATTTAAATTTTCTCAGATATAAATATAATTGGTAGGAAATAGTTGGATATCCGTGAGTTTTCAATATGCGCGGTGTAATCGATAAAATATCACTCGGTTGAATTATACAATGATCAATGATTGATGCTTTTTAAGCGCAAGTTGTAAAAATCTCGACATCATTTCGTGATCGCCAACGAAATAAGTTGGATACACTGGAATTCACCACAGGCTTAGCAACAGTGGAAACAGTGGACTTAACTCTACCTTACCTTTAAAAGATTGTGCTCTCGGTCAATGAGAGGATGGTTACCGTTTTCTGGAATTCACAAGCTGGTACATACACTACTCTAATAGGGCAGAACAATTCACGGGGCTCTCCTAATCCAAATAGGTGGCCGATTCGAAGTGGAATTTTTAAAAAATATTATCTGACGAAGAGAAGGTTGTTTTTCCACCATCATTAGTCACAACTAATTAATGAAGTTTTCTAAAATAACATGTCAATATACGTATTTGCTTTAATAAAGTAAAGTCTCTTTATATTGAACCCTTAAAGCGAGCAGTTTTTGGATATTTTCCCATTGAGTTTGAAAAAAGTTCAACACTTGGTATGCGCTTTCTTTTCGCGATAGGTATCTTAAAGATATTTTGAGGGCCTCTCCCCTTGAAAATAAAACACCCATTTGTTGAAAATGTGTTTGAACTTCATCTATCCCCTATATGCATAGAATAAAGACTTGACTTTAATAATGTAATCGCTGAATAATGAAAGTATTCCCCAGTCTTTGATCCGATCTTGGTTTCTAAGTTAATCAACGTACAAAACATTTCACATTCCATTCTTCTTCGTTGAATGTAAGGAAATCAGGTTTCCTTTGTTTTTAGATTTTGCGTCTTTTGTTAAAGTCTGCTGGTGAATTGGTTAAACTTACCTGGGCGGTAAGTCCTCGAAAGCACTATATGTATCTACCTGCTATACGAAACAATAGACCACGTCTTCACCCCTTTGGGGAAGCAGGTAGATGTGACTGAAACATACCTAAGCATGTCCGTATAAATAGATCCCGCAAGCGAAAATATAGTTCAAAACCAAAAACATATTCGTCAGAGAAACAAGTAAATTTCAAATATAAAAAAGATCTTACAGAAAAATCATGGCATCAAATATTTCTAGCAACTGTTATTCTGGACACAAAATCGATCGTTATAATAATATCCGACATCGTTCTACAGATGGAAAAGAGAACACCTCGAAAAGTCAAAATTCAACTGACGTATCTCGTTGTAGTATTCGCGAACGACTGACCCACTTGTTGGCGTTGAGACCATTCACCAAGTTAGAGCTAACTTCACGGCTGCAAAAGGAAGGAATTCGAAATCATGAGCGCTCGTCCATTAATAGCATACTCATGGCTATTGCTCAGCTCCGGAACCAAATGTACAACCTTCGAGTGCATATGTGGTATTACGTGAATGAAAATTGGCCCTTCTATACAGAGGAAGAAAAGAACCAAGTCAAGCGGAATAAGCCACAAGATCCAACTTCATCAGACAATTCGATCAAGGAAAAGCAGAACCAAGGCAAGCGGAATATGCACCGACACACAACTCCATCAGACAATTCGATCATTGGAAGGACATTTGAAGCCTCAAAAAATATAAACACTTCTGGAGTATCTTGTTGTAATATCCGGGAACGACTCATTCACTTGTTGGCATTGAAGCCTTTCAGCAGAGTAGAGCTATTTTCACGTCTGCTAAAAGAAGGAATTCGTGATGGTGACCGCTCGTCCATTAAAAGCATACTCATGGATATTGCTTCGGTCCGCAACAATGTATATAGCTTACGTGGGCATATGTGGGAAGCTGTGAATGGAAATTGGCCCTTCTATAATCAGGATGAGCAGAATCAAGTAAAGCGCAATAAGCCACAAGACCTATCTCCACCGCACAATTCGAACGACAGCAGTTCGTGTGGGAGCCTGAGTCCACTATCTAGTCCACCACAAGAGATAGACAGTTTGGAATACGAATATTTACCACCACCAAAGAAGCAACGTATAAGTCGTGTGAGCCCTAACAGTAAACATGACGTCGCCAGCTCTAACAGGATCGGTAACAAAATTGATAATAGTACAGCCAAGTTCAGTAACCATTCCACGATGAAAGATTCTGCGTATCAAAATAATTTTTACAATAATCCTGTTTTGGTCAGCTCTAACTCAATCAATAGTAACATTACAAGCAAAAACCCAACGCATTGCAATAACCATTGGACGAAAAATGATTTTAAGGATAAAGTAAAAGAAAGCTCGAGAAGCAATGGCGACAAGCTTATACCGAAAAATGGTGTCGAACAGCAACGAAGTGAACCCCAACGTGACCTGCCAAAGAAGAACGAGAGTCTAACGGAGTTAGCAGCACCAGTCAAAAGAAAGAGTTATACATTGACTGATAAGTTGATTGATCTATTTGGTGTAACACCCACAAAAAATTATACCGATGACTTGCCAGAGTTGACTGAGAGTTTGGCGCAGCCAGTAGCACCAGTAAGTAAAAAAGAATATAAGCTGATTGATCTATTCGGCGATGATATTGCAATACCCACAAAAAAGAAAACAAATGACAGGCCACTTAAAAGGAAGGTTACGGACCATAACCTACACCAACAAAAAGCTCAACGGAACTTGGCAGAGATGACTGACAGTTTGGCGGAGCCGGTGGCACCAGCCCCTAGAAAAGAATATAAGCTGATTGATCTATTCGGCGATGATATTGAAACACCCCCAAAAAAGACCACCAATGACCGGGAAAAGCGGCATAAAAAGAAGTCTTCAGATCAAAGCTTACGGCGCCAGACACAACCCCAATTGCACTTGCCAAAGAAGAGCGAGTCTTTAACAAAATACGAAAAGAAGCAAAGAATGATTGAATTATTTGGAGAGGATTCGGATTAAGAATTAAATAGTGATTAGTTAAGTTTTCTATATAAGTTTTATATGTTATTAATAATTCTAAGAATAAATGGGCAATCTGTAAATCCGTATTTGAACCATCTTATAACCATTTTGCTAATATTTATTTAATTTTAAGAAAATTTTGGCATATTCAGGCTTTATGAATAATGGAGAAGTCAAGTGTATTTTATATCTCCTTGACACACCGCATTATTTTGGATTTTTCGCACATTGCTTATGATATCGTTCCTCGTAAATTTTAATTAGCCCTGAAAAGGCGTTCTTCAACGATGAGATTAAAATACTCGAAGTGCTTTCTGTTGCTTTCGAACAGTACCCTCGAGCAATATGAACTCTTGTTGTGGTACTCTACCAGTTGTTAACCCAATTTAATTAACACGAATGTTTTGTTAGCATTCCACCTTTAAAAAATAGGTTGATTTCCGGATTCTTCACATTTTAAAAATCCAATGTCAATTCTGGTTACGTATATTAACCGTAGATTTATGTGGTTACAGCCCGTTTAACTTATTATCAAATGTTTATTAATTTTCGTTATACAACTGAGCAGAGTTGAGAGCTTCGTAAGAAGATATCAAAGATGTTAAACTTCCTGGGTTGTCAGACTACTACTAAGGTTGCCAAATTCCGAAATATAATTGCAATTATTATATACACAGCTGTCTTTGATTCACTTAGCAGTGATAAAAAATGCCGAATCGAATACAAAACTGGTATAAATTATATAGACTGGTTTAATCAAACAAAATATAGAAAGCAGAAAGTTTTCGATTCATCACAAGTAAAGAATATCGATTTAAAACCTCTGGTATAAATCCCATAAACTGGTATAATGAAACAAAATATTTCAAATTTAATAATTTGTTGTATATAATTCCATGTAATAATTGTACTGCAGCTCCCTTGTGTTTTTTGAAAAGGGTAAGCAGAGCTCAACACCAAAATGCTGATAAACGGTTTTCCTTAATACTTGAATACTTAACCTTGAAATTTGAAGGTGTTTCTCTTATAGTCTTCCGCTTTTACATATACGTATATGTATAAGTATATATAAATGTCTATATAAAAAAAAAATATTATTACACATTTCTCTATGTCTCGCAGTTTTTTATGAAAATTTCCTTTAATTTAGAAATTTCTCTGTTTATTGATACATCTGTGTCACCAGAGATTCCGCGCTTGGTGACACAGCTACATACCGCCTTTATTATTTACTTTATTATCATCACTTTTCCAGCTATTACAGCACTGCCGTGCAATCATCAAATGACCTAACTAATTCACACACAGTCATTGTGTGAAAATTATCTATTAAAGTCACCGTCGCCAAGCTCCACTTCATTTCCATTTGCCTTTGCTCGCGTGCAAAGTGCGCACACGCCATACAGACTGTTGTCTACTAGTACACTAACCTACAAGCAAAATGCCTTTGCATTAATGCACTCATTTATATATACATACATACATATGTATGGCTATGAGTGTGAGCGAATTTATACGGCAATTTATTTCCTTTTATTGCTGTGAGATAATCCAATATCTTCACACAATTCACTGGCATTAAATTAGCCTTCAAAAGTAGCAGTGTGTGTGCGCGCCGTCGTGAGAGTAACTGCGGTTAAGGGGGGTGTGTTTGTTATATTGCATTCTATCAACATTGGCATTGTACAGGTATTAGATGAAATCTCTTTTATGAGTCAATTTCCAGACGTCAATTTTCTTGGCGGTTAAATATGTAATTTGCAGTGTAATTTCTTCGAAGCCCACATGAAGTAAGCGCCGGAAACGGTGGAGCATGAGGAAGCGTAAACGTGTACGTACAAGTATTTATTAAAAAATTAGGTGGATTCTTCGGAATATTTCTGCTATTAATTGAGGAAAGAGAGCATGATATAGGCGACAGGCAATGATAAACATGAATTGGCATACATACATACATTCTCATATACAAAGTCACATATGTATGTATATAGATATAACTATAGTGCGCTAAGGCGTAGATTTATATGGACTCAAGTTGAAGGTCGCTGTCATGGAATTAATTTCGAGTATATTTTTGTTAAGATTGTTAGGTATTTTAGGAGTTTGCTTGTTTTCTCTTAGATATGTCATTAAATTTAGTTTCTACTAGTCTCTACTTTTCCTTCTTTCGTTAATTTAATTAATTACAGTCTTTAAGAAACTAACAAAAAGGTAGACCGAAACTAATTCGTCTTTACTATTACTGATCCCACAAAGTGAGTCGAAGTATTTTATTTGTTCAAAAATATGGAAAACCTGTTCTCACTCAAAAAAGCCATGGGCACATGTCCGACGGCGGCACTTGAAGTCATGCTGGATCTCACACTACCTCACCTAGTAATCAGTCAGTTTGTCAGCAGAAGGGTTTGGCAAAAGTAAGGTGCTCTTCCCAGCGCATGAAGGACTTAAGTGGCGAAATACCACTGGCTCTTCTCCTAAGGGACAGCATGACCAAAAGTGTAAACTTCAATAAGAAGTTCATGGTTACCCTCAGCAGTAAGACAAAATAGAACGATTTCACTTTCGAGTTACTGCTTAGGCATAGGAATTAAATACTATACCGACGACTAGAAAACGTCGTATGGGAATCGGTGCAGGAGTCGCAGAACCACGCACCAAACTCTGCATACCTATGGGAAGTTTTCCGAGCATATTCCAAGCAGAGGTCTTTGCAATAAATCGGTACGTAGAGATAAACTTCTAACGCAAATATCGCAATGAATGTATAGTTATACTCACCGACAGCCAAGTGGTACTAAAAGCGATCTCAGCATACGAGATCAAATCGCTATTGATGCAGGAATGTATAGAACGGCTGAACAGTCTATCAGATCGTAGTCAAGTCTACCTTACCTGGGTGCCTGATCATAAAAGTATAACCGGCAATGAACTGACTGACGGGCGAGCTGCCCGCAATATCTACCAACTTCTTAGGACCTGAACCCTTTATGGCTTTTGATTCTCATACCATAAAGGAGCTCCTCCGCAAGGATGAAGGGAGATGTATTGGCAACAACTCCAAGGCATACTATACTCCATGCCAAGTTTCTAATGACCTTAAAAAGTGTAAATATGTAATCAATCTCCCAAGGGACAAACTCAGTTCACTTCTCGCCTTCTACACTGGCTTTTGCAAACTCGAAATGCACTTATATAACATGAGCCTAGCTTCTTGTGCGAATTGTCGATTCTGCGACATAAAGCCTGAAACTAATTGACTGCACAGCAGTCCACAAGCGCAGGATAAAGACTCTTGGATCCAGGTTTCCAAATAGGGATTACATCCCTCAATAGCACCTAGCAGTATATTGAAATTAATCAGTGCGTTAGGGCCAAGTGAGTCGTTGTGACTTGGAGAGGGCACAATAGACCTTAAGTCGCAGTGCAATCCTCATTTATTTATCTAAAGAAATATAATCCAACGCATTTCGTTAATTTGAAATATATCGCTTCGCTAGAATTTCTCGCCGGGTATCTATGCGCAATTATATCTTTGCAATATTCGTAATATTGCTTTGAGATCGTGTGAAGGTAAAATGTAATCAGACATTGCCGCAATAATCAACAGTTAGTTAAGTGTGAAATCGAAGAAAAGTATGCAACAATAACAAGTACATACATACGTACGTATGTATGTATATAGTAAGTATGAGTAAATAAAAAGACAATGGAGTTGAAATGACTTACATACATACAAACAAACAGACAAAAATGCATAAATTATACAAATATACATTTTATGGGTGAGTAAAAGGTGTTATTTAATCTAAAATATATTTATGTATGTACATAAGTATATATGTACTATTTTGTATATGAGTTTATATACATAGATAATACGTCTGTATATGTAAGTAACAGGTTTTTCAATAAGAGCGCTACAAAATCTTTTAAATAAAACAAAAACGGTTTGGGGTATCAATGAAATTCTTAATTCCTGTGAAAGTACATTCAAGGTCATTATGTCTGGATCTCGATTTCTTTTCATGGCCGCCACGGGCACGCCTCAGAAGCCCAGACGTTGAATCCAATTTTCGACGGTTTTCCAACGTGAATCGGCCGAAACTCTTGTAAATTTCACATTCGATAATTGTACGAAGTTCATTAATCGTCGCTGGCTTGTTGGCATAGACCATAGACTTGACGTAGCTCCACAAAAATTGATCCACGAACGAGGCGACCAATTGGCTGAGCCATTTCCTGAAATAACACGTTCACCAGACTTCAATGGTTTTCAATAAATCGTTTGTGACATTCGCTGTGTGGGTTGTGTCAGTGTACTGTTGGAACCACATATTGTACAAGCCCATATCATACAATTCGGGCTAAAAATATTCGGTTATCATTGAGCGGTAGCGATTCCCATTCGAAGTAACGTGCCGGTCGTGAACATCACCGAAGAAGTACGGCTCAATGACGTCGCCGGCCCATAAACCGCACAAGCCCATATTATTTTCGGGATGTAATGGTGACTCATGGAGTACGTGTGGATTACTGCCTGACAAATAAAGCATATTTTGCTAATTGACGAAGCCATTCAGCCAAAAATGAGCCTCATCGCTGATAATGAATTTTCAATGAAAATCCGGATCATTTTCAAGTTGTTGCTCAGTCCAATTCACGAACATACGACAAGTCTGGTGGTCAAGCGGCTTCAGTTCTTGCGTCAATTTGATTTTGTGAGTATGTAGACCAAGAACTTTTTGAAAAATTCACCACAACGACATCAAAGCGATGACCAAAGCGTGAGAACGTCGTGTGAGAGCCTAATTTGGATCTTCCCCAATTGATGCGCTAGCGACAGCAATATTCTCGACACTACGGGCACTTTTTTATATCACCGGTACGGGAACGTATTGTACTGTGCCTGTTGATTAAAGTTGTTGCACTAGACGCTCAATTGTTACTTTTGACAGGAGGATTATGACCACCGTAAATTGGATATAGCGCTCTTAAAGTTGAGGCCACTGACTACGAATTTCGATAGTAAATTTGAATAATTTCGACATGTTGTTGGATCATGTATCTTTTAATGAGTTGGGAAAAAACACATACATATTAGGGTGATTCAAAAAAATTTTTTTTTTTTGTTTGTTACTCGGAAATATAGGTTCCTAGACACCTCTAAGAAAGCCTCTCCAAAAACCTATGAGTTTTATCATTCATAATGATTTTTTCCATAGAGTTATAAAATTCATAAGAAAAAAAAAATTTGCCAAAAATAATCAAATTTTAACTGTTAGTATTTTTTAAACGGTTGGGTTTACGAAAAAATCATTGGAAAAATCTTTTTTGTAGAGCATTCAATTTCCTACAAAATCAAAGGAACAAGATATTTTTTCAAGTAGTTGGAAGCGAGATATAAATTTTTTTATCTGACAATAAAAAAAAATAGAAAACTGCAAGAAGGAGGACCTTCTCGTTACAATTAAGAACTTATGCTTGGAGAGGCTTTCTTAGAGGTGTCTAGGAACCTATTTTTCCGAATACCAAACGAAAAGTTTTGTTTTTGAATCACCCTAATACATATGTATGTATGTATGTATATAATATTTATAATGTCGGCATTTGCTGTCACTATCGGTCCCTATAGAAAGTCCCGATAAATGTAATACATACATACATATGTACATACATATATAAATCCTAGGCTGTCTATAAAAGCTTTTACGCTTCAACTGTTTACAATATTATAGACGTACTTATGTGTATATGTATTAGTATTTATTAAGTGCCTTTATTAATTTATTATGTATGTATGTATGTACATATTTGAGCACACGCTCGTATTTATGTACATACAGTGCAAAAAAGTAGAGCAAAATCGACTTGAACTTGAACCGAAAGGCAGTGAAGCTTAAACTTTACAGAGATACAATGGATTTTCGCAAGGCTCATTAATTACGCAAATACATACATACATACACACATACATATGTATGTATAATTTAGTACATTTTTTTTTATTTACCGCAAACACACACACAAACGCAAAACAAAAGCGTCATTTGCATAAAAGGAGAAGCCGATGCGCATTTTCTGACAGTGATTTTGTCTGTTTTTAATTGTAGCGGGTGTGTGTTCACAGGGGCCACGCACTTCATTGTCTTACCGTTATCACAGAGCGCACTTGTTGTTGTTGGTTTTAGTTGTAGAAGCTGCTGTTGTTTGCACTGCTAATTTTAGAACAAGCACATGTGTATAAACATAAATACACACACATATACATACATACAAAACATATACACACATATAAAAACATATACACACATATACACACATATACACACATATAAAAACATATAAACACACACACACACTCATATAGATACAGTTGTATGAGAGTCAGCAAATAAGCACTGCAGTGTCAAGCAATAAAACGCTTATGGTTTATGATTCGCATTTTCATTTTTATTTTGCGCACAGCGGTGTTCGTCAAAATAAACACACGCCACATTGCAACAACACGCACTCGCGCTTAACACGCATTTCTAGGCAAATATAGCAAATTATTTATAAATACCAAGAATCGATAAGGCAAATGCCAATCATACCATCAAAGTGAACTCGCCGCCACCCTCCTCCTCCTCCACTCTCTGCACTCCCCGCGCACAACATCAAAATAAGTCGCACGCTAGTAATACCTAGTATATTCCTCGAAGTAATCAGCAAACAAATACAATTGACTCCGCCTGCGCACTTGACCCTCACCAATGCGCCGTTAAGTGACGGACTTTTTTCTTGTGCTCCTCTTTGTGGAATCATAAACGCCCCGACTTGCTGACTTTCACGTGCACATTCCACAGCAAAAATAGGGGGATGGGGTCCGCTTCTTGGCACTTTCACCAACTTAGTCGCGATTCAGACTGTGATCCCGCTGACGTGCCTGACCTATCTTGCGACGCATTAGCTGTGACTAGGCAACATCTTAACGCATAAATTGTGCCATCGCACAGTATGCTTCGTGCGCTTACCGAGCGCGCCGTAGCTGGAACTAGAAATCGGGACGCGCGTCTTTTATGTTGACGCGCTGCTCGTTCTATTTTCGCTGTGGCAATGCGCTGATAGCGTAGTAAATTTATTAGCAGTTAGAAATAAATATGAAATTCTCATTAAATTTACTAGGAAAAAAGGAAATAGCACGACAATATACAGAAATTTATATGTATGTCTACAAAGATATGTATGTATGTATGTATACAATTATAAAAATGATGTAAGCTTAGAGTAAATTGACTTATGTACGTATGATTTGTCACGCAAGGTTCCAAGTGAACTAATTTGTAGTGGCTTTGCCTGAATATCTACATACAAACATACGAGTACATATGAACTGAACTATATTACTTTTGATAATATATGTATGTATATAAAATACTCTTATTGCTATCGGTTTGCCATTTCTAAAAACCAACTAAAATGCAGCTGAAGTTACTGCCATTGTAAGCTTTTCGAAACCTCTTTATAGCGGTCGCTGAAGGCTCATTTCGTCCTCGGGAGAGTAACTCCATGTTCGAAGTATAAAAACACAAGATATGTTTTTCAGACACTTCGATGTATTAGACTAGAGTTCTCTTACGATATCAAGGATACGTATGGGACATGACGCTTATGAATATAAGCTGTTTTCCAAAGTAAACAGGACTTTTCTAATCTAGCTTTGAATTTTGTTTTAAAATTGGTAAAACTTTTACCGAAACATTTCAATTGATGAAACAAGTTTATGGCGACGATTGCCTGTCCCGCAACAGAATGCACGAGTGGTTTCAACGTTTTCAAATTGGTCGTGAGGACATAAATGACGATCAGCATGTGGGCCAATCAAGAGCCGTGATCACTGGAAATTCCATCGAAACTGCGCGTGAATTAATCAAAGATCAGCCTAAATCAGCATTGGTATTCATCGATTTATCGCATTTCGACCGAACATTTGGGCTAACGAAAGGTGTGTGCACGGTTTGTTCCGCACAAATTGACTGACGACCAAAAATTGCTAAGAATCCAACATTCTAAGGACGATTATTTGACCAAAAATCCCTTTTAACCATTAACCACTCGCCGTAATCACCTGATATGGCACCTTGCGACTTCTTTCTTTTCGGAGAAATGCATTTGCTCATGAAAGGAAAGCGTTATGCAGACGAAGAGGCCATTCAAAAGGCTTGCACCGGCATACTGAAGGCCATACCAGCCAAGGAGCTAAAACACTCGTTCGACATGCTTTTGGACCGCGCAAAAAGCTGTATGTAACGGGTGATTTTTTTGAGGTTAGGATTTTCATGCAGTAGTATTTGACAGATCACGTGGGATGTCAGACATGGTGTCAAAGAGAAAGATGCTCAGTATGCTTTGACATTTCATCATGAATAGACTTACTAACGAGCAACGCTTGCAAATCATTGAATTTTATTACCAAAATCAGTGTTCGGTTCGAAATGTGTTTCGCGCTTTACGTCCGATGAGCGATGAGGCTCATTTCTGGTTGAATGGCTACGTAAATAAGCAAAATTGCCGCATTTGGGGTGAAGAGCAACCAGAAGCCGTTCAAGAACTGCCCATGCATCCCGAAAAATGCACTGTTTGGTGTGGTTTGTACGCTGGTGGAATCATTGGACCGTATTTTTTCAAAGATGCTGTTGGACGCAACGTTACGGTGAATGGCGATCGCTATCGTTCGATGCTAACAAACTTTTTGTTGCCAAAAATGGAAGAACTGAACTTGGTTGACATGTGGTTTCAACAAGATGGCGCTACATGCCACACAGCTCGCGATTCTATGGCCATTTTGAGGGAAAACTTCGGACAACAATTCATCTCAAGAAATGGACCCGTAAGTTGGCCACCAAGATCATGCGATTTAACGCCTTTAGACTATTTTTGGTGGGGCTACGTCAAGTCTAAAGTCTACAGAAATAAGCCAGCAACTATTCCAGCTTTGGAAGACAACATTTCCGAAGAAATTCGGGCTATTCCGGCCGAAATGCTCGAAAAAGTTGCCCAAAATTGGACTTTCCGAATGGACCACCTAAGACGCAGCCGCGGTCAACATTTAAATGAAATTATCTTCAAAAAGTAAATGTCATGAACCAATCTAACGTTTCAAATAAAGAACCGATGAGATTTTGCAAATTTTATGCGTTTTTTTTTTTAAAAAAGTTATCAAGCTCTTAAAAAATCACCCTTTAGTAGAAGGATACTATTTGGAATAAAATAAATTAATTTTGTCGAAAAAAACATTTGTTCTGTTTTTTTTTTTAAGTCCTGTTTACTTTGAAACGATCCTTGTTAATTCGTTTAAAACTAAAGACACGATTGAGCACTGGATATCGTGGAGACTGTCACGAAAACATTGTTTCGATTGCCCAAGAGAGATTTTGCCAAAATAAGATCGATACCACATGAGTTAACACAGTAAAACCTCACGAGCCGAATTTCCATACTTCCATTAGGGAATCGCTGTTAACTCACACTGTTGTCTATGTATTTGACATGATCAACAGGGAATTCTCTACTATGAGCTGCTACCCTCCTACCAAACTCTTGATTCGAACCTTTACTGTTTACGAAGTGTGTTCAAAAAGTATCGCGAATCGTAACTGACAGTTTTCTTCGATTGCAGGGGCGTGGTGCATCATGAGTTCTTGCCACAGGGAAGGACGGTCAATAAATATTACCTGCAAGTTATGCGCAATTTGCGCGAAGCAATCCGACAGAAACGCGGATTTGTGGAAGAACAAAACTTGGCTTTTGCACCACGATAACGCCCCTGCTGACACACATCGTTGCTAGAGCGCGACTTTTTGGCCAAAAACAACACACTAATGTTGCCGCAGCCACCGTATTCCCCAGATCTGGCCCCCTGTGACTTTTTCTTGTTCCCTAAACTGAAGAGGCCCATGGAAGGACAACGTTACGCTTCTCTTGACGAGATAAAGACGGCCTCGAAGAAGGAGCTGAAGAAGATAAAAAAAAAATGATTTTTTGAAGTGCTTCGAAGATTGGAAAAACCGTTGGCACAAGTGTATAATATCTCATGGGGATTACTTTGAAGAGAACAATATAGATATTCATGAATAAATAAATAATTTTTGAAAAAAACACAAAATTCGCGATACTTTTTGAACAAACCTCATACAATTGGACTTTCTAAGGGAATAAAAAGAGCGAAGTGAGCTGAGTTTTTGAGATATCGATCTGAAATTTTGCACACGCTCTTTTCACCCCAAAAAACCGTTCATTTGTTGATATCACCTATATCGAAAATACATATTTGGGATATAGCTGTCTTACAAACTGAACGATCAAAATCAAGTATTTTATTGACAACTTTCTTATTTGACAAGATATATGCACGAAATTTGGTTCATATTATTGTTCAAGTTAATGCTACACTCTCCGCAAATATTGTTTAAATCGGATCACTATAGCATATAGCCGTCATATGAACTGACTAATCAAAATTAAGTATTTATATTTAAGCTTTGCTATCTTATAAGGTATCTTCACGAAATTTATCACAGATTGTTATCTCAGTCATGGCTATAATCTGCGAGAATATTGTTCAGATCGGATCACTACAGCATATAGCTGTCATATAAACTGAAGGATCAAAATCGAGTTCATGTATGAAAACTTTTCAATTTGTTGGATATAATAGTTTCGTTGCCGAAGAAAGTTTAAATTTTTTTCATTTATTTCAATATTCGCACAAATCTAAAACGGCACACCCTTTACCTGCGCAATAATCTATTAAAACATGATTAATTTGCCATCAATGAGTTTCACATAACAAATTAGTTGACTGGAATGCGCTGACATTTATTTGATATCTAATTATAAATCATAAACGGAGATTAAATGCTTATGTGGACATAAATAACATAAAATGTGTTAAAATTTTCATAACTCGTTTTTATTAAACGCACATTTCTCATTAAATAGAAAGCAAATAATAATTTGATTAAATACCGAGCTTATTAAGCTTTCTATTCAGCTATGCGCTCAAGCGCGATCTAGCGCACCACCAAACTGGATTGCATACATACATACATACATACATATACATATGCTACATAAGTTAACCCCCCGCAGCAGCTAATTAACGCAAAGCACAGCGAATGCAGCAAATATTACTCATACGCCCGGGTGTGCGGTAGAACAATTGGCCAACTAATTATTAGCAGCGTTGGCACGCACTTCCCGGCGCTTAAATGCAAAGCCGACTCGGCGAAATTGTGTAAATTTTAACAAAAATTCAATTAGAAGCAATGCAAGCGAAGGAAAACGCGAAAACAAAGCAAAAAACATAAAACGAATGTGACTGTTTCACTAGCATACACACAATAGAGCGCATTAATAGGGCCAGTGGCAATTGGCGATTGCACTCAGTCGCACATTTATAAACAAGTGATGGCGCGCGAACTTGAAAAGGCAAGCGCTCGGTTCATATGTATGTATATGTTTGTGTATGTGTGTGAGTTTGTAATGGCATAGAACATGTGCCACATGTGAGCGTACTCGATTGACTGCCACATATGTATGCTGGGATGTATTTATGTATATATGCATGTATATGTGTATATAAGGGTGTTCGTTATTTCGCAAGTTTATTTTATTTGGCAGACCCCCCTGGAAATTTAAGGTTTAACGCTAAAAAATTAATATAAGTTTGCCACGAAATATATATTATCGATATTTCGTCTGCAGACACCTTCAATTTATTTTTCACCTGAAACTTTGTACACGTCCTTACTTTTGTAGGTAGTAGCTAATAAGTCGGAATTGTCGCTGTCACACAACTATAGCACATAGCTGGCATACAAACTTACCGATCAAAGTCCAGTCCTTGTACGGAAAACATTTTTATATTACAAAATATCCAGCCAAAATTCGACGTGGATCATTCTTCAAGACAGCGCTAGAATATTCGAAGAAATTATTCAGATCGTGCAACTATAACATATAGCTGCCATATATACTGATCGATCAAACTTAAGTCTTTGTACTAAAACTTTTTTATTATACAAGATATCTTTATGAAACTTTACGTGGATTATTGTCCCAGACAATTGTACAATATTTGATTAAATTGTTGTGATCGTATCACTGTAACATATAGCTGCCATATATACTGATCGATCAAACTCAAGTCCTTGTATGGAAAATTTTTTTATTTGATAACGTATCTTCCTAAGTTTGGACGTGAATCACAGACTAAGTCAAGGCTACAATCTCTGAAGAAATTATTGAAATCGGAATACTATAACATATAGCTGCCATACAAACTGACCGATCAAAATCAAATTTTTCTATGTAAACTTTTTATTTGTTTAACATTTCATACAACTTTGAAAACAGGATATTCTAATACTAAGAAAAGCGTTATATAAAAAATTTCTAAATAATTTTTTTCTAAAGACATGCCTTCAAAAGTTATATGCAATTAAACTTATGTATCAAATGCACGAGCATTCATGCAAATGCCTTATGTTACTCATACGTCATGGTGCCTTACCTATCCTCTGTTAATGAATTACAGAACCTCAGTGCATTTGCTGCATAAATTTGACCGCATATAACAAATCAAAGGAATGATTCTATGACAAATATCCAAACAAACTTCTTTGTAGAGTGGAAAATTTTGTTTTAGAATATAATTTTCGAACACCCTAGTATATTCATACATACACACAAACGTCTCTCCGCATATGTCTATTAGCCAACTAGAAAGCCAAAAAGAATGTGAGAAGAATGTGCCAACACATATAAAAACATATCTATGTATGTAATTTTGTATGTATGTATGTTTGTATATTTCTTAATATAGACATATGTACATATATACGAACATAGGAATGTGTGCATGCTTGTTGAACTTTTCTAAAGAATTTATGGTGAATTGCAATTTGCACTCATTGTAATTGTAAATTGTTATTATTGCTGTTGTAAGTTGTTTTTGTTGCAAAAACATATCAATTTGCAGGCGGAAAACGCCGCGCCGGTCAGTTGGTCGCTCGCTATTCGCGACAGCTGCTAAATTCAAGCATGCATGCGAAACTAAATGAATGAATGCATCTACTATATGCAAGCAACAGTAAATGTGCGTCTGTTTGTATGTGCACTTTAATGTCTACAATGTAATTAATTAATATGAAATCAATCAGTGAATTTTCCGCCAACCCACAGCAGCTGCCATTTGATTCAACGGGGGTTTTACACCACTTAAAATGTATACACTTAATGCTAACATACATACAAATGCTTGTAAATAAGTTTTAATAATTTATTGGATATATTTAAGTATAACTGTCACATAAATTGAACCATTTTCGTTTACATTTGTATATATTTATTTTCGAATTCCCAGCTAAATTACGTAATCCGCTATCTGCTTCATTTAAGGCGGCATATAAAGCGGTAGAGTGAACGATTACAAATGAAGATTACATGATCTTATTATATAGCTCACGATCAAATTTGACCCGGACTGGTTCATATGTGCGCGCGATTCGATAGATATTTGTCATCGAAAATGGTACAATCTGTTTTACTTTCAGCGAAGTTTGACCCTTTCCCTGTATAGAGATAGATGGACGGACTTGTATGAGGCAAGTTTTAGATGTCACCACAATCTTCAGTGAATTCTTTGTGCCACTCATCGTTTGTTCTGATTCCAAAAAGTGCTAATTATTGATCAATATGTAAGTTGCCTTTTTATTTCGTGACTTGGCAACCCTAGTGTTGTAATCTTGCAACTGACAACTTGATCGTGAAGTTTAACATTATTGATGTCTTCATACTCAGAATGTTTTGAAATATGACCGCTACTTGTGTTGCTTACAGTAACTTCAGATATTCATCTCTACCAAAAAATGGAATTAAAACGCGAACATTTTTTCTCGATGATCCGTCATAACTTTCGTCGTGGATTAACTCATCAAGATTGCATCGATGAACTGAGTTCAATCTTTGGCGATGAAGCTTCATCACATTCCAGTGTTTATCGATGATATGGGGAATTGAATCAGGATAACAGATCACTCCAAGAGGAATTTCGTCTAAGTCTTCCAAAATCAGTTGTTGTTCCGGAAAATATAGCTGTTGTGCGCAAACTTGTATTGCCAGATCGTTATGTGACCTATCGTGAGATAGAAGCCACTATAGGCATTAGCGGGAACTTTGGGATACCCGCAGGAGAACCAGTACGCCGTAAGATTGCAGTCTGGCGAAACCTAAATAGTCACTGACAGATCAATGATGAAATAGGAACAGGAGCGGGGTTTTCTATAGTGACCTATACACAGACTACAATTCGACCATGCCGAAGCTGGCTGTAACCAGCATGCCCATAAACCTCTTAGTGAACAACCAGGCGGCAATTAAAGTCACCTACACTAAGTCTCACCACGTTAGATTATCAAGAAGGCAATAACTAGACTCTCAGTCAACATCATCTGGGCACTAAGTCCTCTAAGAATGGATGGAAGACGAAAAGGCAGACGAGTTTGCTCGCTTGGTGGCAGCCAGATACAAAATAAGCTGCCCTAGACCATTCAGCTCTTTCCAGGATTGTTTGAATCAATGCAACCCAGAAGAACACCTCAGGTCTTGAAACATTATCAACACGGGACATATAACAAAGTTACTCTGCGGTAGTGTTGATAATGGACAGACCAAAAATATTTTACTTCTAGACAAAAGAGACGTTTTTATGATTGTAGGAGTAATCACAGGACACATAGTCTTTAGCTAACATCTTGGTAAAGTTGCTTAGACGGACTGTAGAGCCTGCGCGGAGGCTGATAAGACGCTGAAAGATTAACTTTGAAAATGCCCAGCCTTCTGCCAGCTGAGTCGAAATAATTTCCATGGCTCTCAATGCTGTTACTTAGGAAATATAATATTAGAAAGATGAGTGGGAAAACTCAGATTTTTTCCAAATTCACGAAGTTGCTGGATAAGTCTTAATTTGTCTTAATAAAATGGAAGTTATAAACATAAAAGAGTCATAATTCCTACTCTCACAATATCTTTCAAACAAAAATCGTGGTCATAAGTAAAGACCATAAGCTTTAAAACAAAAAGTCGCCACAAATCTCCATAGTGATCTCAGATCTTTTAGTGTAATTTGTAGTCATCTTAAATGGCAATAGGTAAGGCTTTGGCTCTATCAGTTGGGTTATATATTTGTCCGAAGAGTTTACAACGGAAATATGCACCAGTTTATAGTAGTCTCTAGTTTATGGTAATCTCTAGTTTCAAATTTCTTTTTTGTGACGTTGGAAACATAAGTATTTCTAGCCAATATACAATAGATGCCCTTAGGCCCAATGATGTCTAGACATGTTGATAATTGATGTCCGTCTCAATAATTTTGAGTTTTTAGTCCAACCTTCATAAATATGAGTATTAAATGATTCATAACTCTATGATATCTTTCTATAATGGATTCTCAGATGGAAGTTATAGAATTTTCTAATTGTTTTGCCAAATTCTACAATTTATATTTCCAAAAAAAAAAAAAAAAAAAAAACAACATCGAAATTTTAAATGTTTAAATTTATCTCTGACTTCATTTATAAAGTGCGGTTTATATGTATTAAATGTAATGTTTTAAACATTGCACTTGACACTCTAAGCCTCGGTTCCATTTCGACCGCAAAACTTTAATTCCGCATCGTTCAACCGCAACCAGTTAATTGCTCGCCCAAAAGCGAGTGCACTTCAATTAAAGCTTTTTTGTCGTCGCATATATATCTCCAACGCCATTATATTGCGCGCTACAACATATTGACATTTTGCAAAAACAAATTAAAAACAAACAAAAGACGTGCAACAATTGAAACGAAAATAAAAGCCGAAAAAAGCAACATTAATTCGAATTGCAAATATCAAATGGAATGTGTATTGTAATTGTAATTGAAATTGATTATATAAGCCCGGCGCGTATCTCTTATCTTGACCGCCCCCACTCTCACCAACAACACCAAGAACAACGACAACCAGTGGCCACCAATGCCCGTGCCGAGTGGCGGCACAAATACAAAGTTGCGGCATTATAAAAGAGATACACACTTACATACATAAGCACTGGTAATTATATAATTGCCAAAACATTTTATTTGAATTAATTAATTTAATTTTACGCTGGCTTTGTAGTCAAAGTTGTCACAAGCATATTTTATGACTAATAACTGAAATAATTTGTGTCATAATAAATGCCGTATAATGTATAATGTTAGATGGTATGTATGTGAATATATGTGTAGCGTTCAAAACGGCTGTTCTTTTGATTTAAATTCAAATATCAAGAACAGTTATTTTACTAATTACATAATAGGCAGTTAATTTAGGCTAGACGAGTTCTTTTGCGTCGCCCAGATGCCCATATGTGGACTGCGTTGGCTCTAAGCAAGCTCTTCAACAACTAGTTTGACTACTCTGATTAATTTCTGGTAGAATTTTCATTGTTTTCTAAAACATCCGCTGCAGAGTTTATCATTTTTCTTCATTTATACTTCTTCATAATTTTATTTAACTTCTTGTCGTCTCAACAAATTTGTGATAGGCTCAAATCGCTTTGTTTTTCTGGAAAGGTCTTACAATCCCGGTTTTAGCAGTTTATAGGCACCAAAACGGACCGACGTTCTAAATTGTCCAAGTAAGAGTCTTCTTGGATCGACCTTTCAAACTAACCCAACCCTTTACTTAATAAAGAAAATGAGAATGACAATAGACCAGAATTTTCAGTGCATTGTTCAACTTGCCATCAATTGAGTCACATGAAGTATGTTATTCAGTTCTTTGAATCTCAACATCGAAGAAGTAATTATCTAATGTTTTGTCAACTTCGGCATTTTATGAAGTATTTTTCGTAAAAAACACTCTGTGCAGAAGGTATAGTACAACTAAAGACTCTTTTTTTTTGTGATTTCTAAGAACTCGCTCATGAGATATCTTCGGACTATTTAGTATTGAATAGCATAGTTCGAGATATAGTACTATGATCAAAGTTTTTTTATAGAGTGAGCCAAGGGCATATTTCATGAGCGCAATTTTGAAACCAATTCAAAACCCTACTAGGTTTAGACTGTGCTAGATTAATGCCTTGTTTTACTTTTCATAATACTATCTAGAAAAAAATAGAAAGTCTACAGCTAAAGAAATCTTACGAATATCATTTCAATAAGTAAAATTAGTGGATCAAAATCCATGCCACGTGTATAGATATGACAGATCTCGATTTTATGTCAATGTTGTTTAATGAGCACTCACAGATGGTTCTATCGTGTATCTATAAAAGTAGGCGCATACCCTGCTGGAAATTCAGTTAGACCGTATGTTTATTGATTTCACTATTGGATTCAAATTTAAGACACAAACAAGTTCTTCTCAAATTGTTGATTCTAATATTGAAAGACAGTCAATATACAATTCCACTATAACAGGGCCCTATATTGCCATGTGTTAATTATATTTCAGAAAACTCGACCAGTGTTGGGTCTATACATAGAGGAACTTATACATATTTTACAAAATTTGTTTAGGTCCAACCATCCATGAGTTATACTAATAGTATTTTTTATAATTATTTCAATGGTGATAACTCAACTTCTTAGTTGCCTATCACTCCAAAGTAGCTAGTTTTAAACTGTTTCGATTTTTGGTGTCAAGAGTATTGATGCGGTATTGCAGTTGGTGCCAAATTTGTTCACAACTTCGAAATTTGGATCGAGTATACTTCATTTTTTAAGATAAAGGTGAAAACTTTTATAGAAAACTCTCTTTCGAGACCAAATTTTACGATTCTATGCTCGATTAAACAAATTTGAATCGGTAAAATATAGAACAAAAATGATTGTTGTGAGAACAATGTTACTGAAGTTTTGAATTATTAGCTTGCGACATTTTCAGCTAACAGTTTATGGATTTCAGTCATCGTCTTTAAACTAATTGTTTAACCTATTTTTTTTTTTTTTTTTTTGCGCTAAAGCTTCATGATTTTTCGTCTGTTAGGAAGTGGAAATTTTTTACTGAATTTTTCCGACAGGCTGAGCAGTCTAATAATAAACACATAAATTTGTGCATGTACTATATGAGAGGTAGTTCAATATAGAGCGAAATGCCAGTGTGACAAGCGATACATCAAAGCGCTCTCGACCATTTGTCAACTGCGGCACATCAATATATTATTTAAGAGCACATTTTAACATCATTCACACTCAATTTAAATTTTCATGTTTTTTCTAGCATTACTTTTAATTTTATTTTTTACTTTTGCTGCTTAATGTCTCAATTGGTTTGGCAAGAATACGCCACGGACATTTTTCAGTATAGAAGAGCACATAAGAATATGCTGGCGACGATTATTCGCGAAAAGCAACAAACAAATAAATTTACTTCAGCAATTATGATTGATTTGAATTCGATTTAAATTTGAAAAAACTTGTAATGAAGTCTACACTTTAATGGTATAATCGAATTTTCAGAAATTTCTAGGACAGTTAAGGCGATGTTTACAATCTACAAAAGAAAGCTTTTTGCTGCGCCCATAACTTTACGCCAGACAACAAAAATATACATGATTTTCTCAACTTTTCATGCAACAGTTTGTTGCAAGTTACATATAAGGAGTGATCCGTTTCGAGGTCTTTTCAGATGGTCTATCCATTCATTTCGACAGATAATTGGCGAATGACACTCGTGATGTTTTGCTTTAAGGCCTGAATCGAAGCGGGATTTTCCGCACAGACCTTAGACTTTACATATCCTTATAAAAAAGAGTGTAACGGTCACCACACGATTTTGGTGGCCAGTCGACCAACCCAAAACATGAAATAAACTGCTCAGAGCGAAGCGATGTCGCTTGGGAATGTCGGGAGGTTTCAGTTCTTGAACAAGCTGTATTTCGTACGCTGTTCATTTAAAATATCGACGTAAAATAGCTAGGCCTGGTCGTTCTATACATCAGTCCGAGTTGCTGCGAACGGCGCGGAATCGACTCTACACGGTCTTCGTGTGCAATCTCAGCTACGGCTCCTAATTTTCTTCACTGCGTGCTGGACGTGGTCTATTCGGTCGAATATTGCCCAATAATGAACGTTCAAAATGGTTGGTGGTGTTGCGTATAGTACGCTCAGTAGGCCGATTGTGTTGACCATAAGTGCGAAACACATTCTTTACAGAACGTGAATTTTCGTAGTAAAGTTGAACAATTTGTAAAAGGTGCTTAGATCACACCTCATTTTGAAATGGCAAACAATACTAAACAAAAATAACATCAAGTTTTCATGTCAACTCCCGCATGATCTATCAAAACAAGGCTATTGAAAAAAGTGCCTATACTTGGATCAACCGGGTTTGGTTCCAAGTCTCGTTACAATATGCATAAGAGAAGCTGTCTCGAACCACTCCAAGGACAGCTCTTGAATTAGTGCTAAACTTGCCTCTTCTAGATCTCTCCCAACTCAACTGTTTGTTTGATGACAGGAGATATTTCGTCTTGCCCTCGTTCACCAACAGAACCAATTGTTTGGATGGAGTCAGGTGTAGAAGTTGACGCAAATACCCAAATATCCTCTGGGTAGCCCAAGAACATCCATTTGAAGACGATCTAAGTTAATATAACTGTTCTCAATGTATAAACAGTCAATGATGATGTGCTGTGTTGACTTTACTTCGCCATTTTGAAGAGAGTTTGACAACTTACTTTCTCGTAAGGCTAAAAATCGCATGAATAGCATTTATAGAGTATGACTTTGAAGGTAAATTAATGTTCATCACTAAGCTAACTGTACACACACCGTTGAAAATATAAAAAATGTAAGTATACCGACGACCGCTGATCTAGCTCGATTGCAGTAATGACGGAATTCTGTCAAACTCATGACAGAACCGTGTCAAAGCTTCTGTATAATCTCTAATGCGATGAAGAGCTCATCATTATGTACATTTGTGTATATAAATATATATACATATATGTATGTATACCACATAATTGTACTTTTATGTACATACAAACATATATACAAAATTTCAACGGTAAGCACATATGACTGCCGTCTTGAGATAATTTTAATGCCATCGCTTTGCCGCGATTCACTATAAACTTTTATATACATATAATATAATTAAATTATTTTATGTATGTAGACATAATGACTCATTTGTTTTTGATTTCTCTTACGTTCGTTCGAGAGTCTGCACTGCAATTGCATTGTTTGGCAACGGCTGAGACTCCTCTGCAATCATTGCCAAGGCGGAACCTCGAACTTGTACGCGCTGCCTGCTACGTATAAATAAATCTGTGGGTACACATATATAAGTGAGCAGGCATTGACACAGCAGTTGCAAGCTGTTTAACAACAACAACAAGCACACACACGGTGGCAATAACAACAGTTGCTTGCAACCAACGCAATTTCTAAGTTTTGCCAACAACTGTTGGGGTCTGTCGACTTTTGTGTTGTCTGTTGCAATTGGCTGGTTAGCGCCTAATATGACTGAATGCCAGATCAGTGCTGGCACATTGTATGGCAGGTCTATAATTGCAATGATCATTTCGGTTTAGAAGTGTATGAATAATAATTTACAAACCTTTTAGATTTTGAGTTATTGATATTGTGATGTTTACCCAGACTAAGTTTGAACCAAAGAAATCATAAATTATCATTGAAGATAGGTCTATCGAAACTTTATATTCACAACTCTTAATTACTTTTTCTATGATTCCGCAATAGATCACTTCTCAGAGTTTTCATGAGTTCGCAAGAACAACTCTTCGATTAGGACAAATCCAACATATACGATATGTACAGGCATGAAATATCTGCTATCGGCGCCTAAAAAGAAACAGAGAAGAGGAACAAAAGCATCAAAATATGGGCAGTGGTGGCAATCCTCATCCAAAGTGTGCCGGACTCACAGACTTATTCTGGATATCCACTGGTGGATAGACAGACGACATGGGACTTGAACTTCCATCTGAACCAAGTGCCTAGTGGACAAGGGTGCTTTAGAAGCTACCTCTACAGATTCTTCAATGATATTATTTCGAACTGACCGACATGTACAGAGTATATAGAAGACTCTGAACATGTACTTTTTTGTTGTCTTCGCTTTTCAAACAACTACAACGGAAAAATTAAGAACCACGCTTGGGGGTAGTTTCACGGTCGATAATTTAACGACACTCATGTGTCAGTCGACTGAGAAGGCCGTCATTAGACCGATTGTACTCCCGAGTGGAAACCGAATTAAAAATTATGTGGCAACCCATTGGATTTAGTAAAACACCTTTCTCCTCAGTTGGCGACTTGGCAGCCATAGTGAGTAACTTATAGAGTTTGGTCTTGGTTCGTCAAGAGAGGACTTTTATTATGACTTTAATCGTGTATATGTTGTAATGATGCTTCAAAGATTGAAGTGTATCCAAAACCCTTGTATACTCAAAAGATCAAATTGTCTAAAGGAGCGCTTTTCAAGAAGATCTATGTATAAAACTTTAAAGTTTTATAGGAAATATTCCAACTCATCTCAATATAAACACTTTCGATGATAGTTTATCAGCACAGTGGGACGTAAATTTGTAAAGAGGGTAATTAATAAAATAGTGGAGTTTCGTTTTTTGGCTTCTCGAATATAGCAAACAGAGAAAAAGTTGATTAAATGTAGTGGCAAATTCCAATATCTTATAGTCTTAGAGACTTTTGAGACAAAGCAAGTAATTAATTTGTACAAATTAATCAAGAAAAATTACTTGGGTTCTCCTAAGACCTTTATAATATCAAGATATTATACCTGAAAGTATAACTTAAGTGAAAAATCAATCTACTAGCTGAAAAGTTGGAACTCCTATCTTACTCATTTAAGTTAACGTCAGCTCATGTCTGATGATGACAGTAATGACTTTTACTCTCTAATCTCAAAATGGAAAGTTCCGATCGTCGTTACCTCCATGACTGGCAATATTATCAGCACACGCAAAGTAAAGATTACAACTACTGATATTTCGATGAGGTCATATAACTATTGTAAGGGTCGCGTTATCAGTTTTTTTTTAACGCAAAACAGTTAAAGTGACGAGCAATCTTTTTTTTAATAAACTAAGAAACAAAATGTTTAGTTTAAGTTTCTGCAAACACAAAAATTCTCTGCTTATAAGTAGAATTTTTCAAGATACATATTGCATATTATGTTACATCGAAGAACGTAAAAGGTATTAAATGGTAATTTAGTTTAAGTTTTTCTTAAATTAAGTATTTCCACGTAAAGCCCTAATTTACACATTGCTGATCTGAGGTTCTTACTGACCTTCAGTTTTTTAAATCATTTCATTCTCACAGCTTATTACTTTACATATGTGTATAATTCTCAGTAATAAACTCGTAATAATTATTAAGTTGCTGACAGCAACGCTCAAGAATGCAACGCTAACGGTTGTCAGCTGTTGAAAGGCCAAAGCCGGCAAATAGTGAGTGGAAAGAATCGACACCAACACACATTCAATTAGTCGAAATAAATCAAGCCAATCAGTTGAATGGAATTGAATTGAATTGAACTGAATTAAATTGAACTGAACTTCAATAAAGAAAACAAGGGTGGTGAATGAAGGGGCTATGGTGGGTTTAGTAAAAAAAATTACACAAAGAAACATTGAAAATTATAATTTCATGTTTCATTTTGGGTCAAATTAAAAATCGCCGGCTTGACACATCTTCAAAAGACGCGTGTATAAATTTGTCAGCTGTCAGATCATTAGTCTGTGAATTTTATCATTTTAGATTAAGCAGAAAGAGTTTTTTTATGAAAAACAGGATAAAAAGGAATTTCGCGCGTGATAATCAAATATTGCCTTTTGAAGGAAAACATACAGTCGAGCAAAAAATTGGCTTGATGACAAGTTTTCCGATATTGCATCTGGAAAATGGTCCTCGGAAAAAAATGTGCCCGCATTGGCAGGTTAACACCTTACAAGATCGCCTAAAGTGAAAAATACGTGTTTTAGTTAAAACCTTAAGCTAGAATTTGGGCGAAAGAAAACAAGGAATTGAAAAATGGATTTTTGGCAGACATTTATATAAAAATAAATTAAAGTTTCAATGAAAAATTCGTAATATTTTTTTCAAATAATCGTAATCGAAAAAAACATTTTTCCTCCAAGTCTTTAAGAATTGTATCTCAAAGATCTGTGTAAAATTTCATGAAGATCGGCTGAGAAAAATCTTCGAGATATCTTGACAGCCGATTTCAAAACACAGTTTCACAGTTTCGAGAAAAAAACGCGTTTAAAGACGGCGCATTTAGCTTAGCTAGCCTCGAGCGCACAAGTTCTCAAGGCTGTATCTTCGAAACTATTACTCGGACCAACTTAACAATATTCTATAGGTGTTATAGAAATTAATAAGACTTTTAGAAAAATTTTACTTTTTGAAACCTGTAAACCCATGTAACCCTTTAAGTGAAATTGTTCGAGATAGTTAGCACCTATGAGAATACTCTGTGCAAAACCAACGGAGCAGTGTTTGAAGATGCTAAATCGTAAGAGAAGCAATTTTTTTAGTCGATATGTGCGTAAGCCACTCCGGATCATCAACAGCGACTACAACGTGGCATTATTGGACCGGTTAAGGGACGAAATTGCCGAATATTGAAGATCGCATTTGAAGAAAAAGAAATTGCGGGAGAGGACGAATTGCCTGCTCAGTTCAAAGAAGCACCTATGATTCTCTCAATGCGTGTGAGATAGGGATTCGCACGAATAAGTCAAAAGAGACCTGTTTACGGGACGGGTCAAGCGAGAACGCATCACATAATCAAAATATCTTCAAAAATCATTCGAACCGACTCGCCAGAGATGTCGAGTTCTCTTGTCATCTCTCACTTAGAGGCTACTGTTTTTTATAAACCTGAATCACCGCAAGTCTTAGTATCCCCTTAATTCTACGCCTCTACTTGTTGTGTAATTGTATTAAAAAAGGACTTAAATTGTTATGCGTTCATATTAATTGTTAAATGAAAATAAAATATAGTATAAGAATATATCTGTGCCAATAAAGCGAATCGTTATTTATTTGCTAAACAAATTTCTTTTTCAATTTCATAGTGTTTACCAGTCTTCATAGTTTTCTCTATAACCACAGTCATTCGCCTTCGGTTGCTTAAGTAGTTATTAGAAAAGTGTACATACGCATCAATCAGTTGTTGAAAATTCTTTTATGTTTTCTAAAAAAATAATTATTTCACTAAAATGTTTATTTCAAATTTACCGCTAGCAATCTTCATTCAAATAATACGAAGAGCCAATAAAAATGTTTAGAAACATCAAAAGCCAATAAAATTGTAATAATAAACATCTCTCGAGTAGAATTCCTGTAATAAGTACAGAATGTATTAGTACTCATTGAGAATCCCCGCGGCGCGCTCGCCTTGAAAATTCAGTCAGTCATTGCAAGAGTTGAAGGGCGTCAAAGATGTCACTACCCACAATTACACGGCAGAAATATAAGGGCACGTATGTACGCCTATGTAAACAGTCCGAGTCGGGGAAAAAAAAACTAAATGAAAAACTAACATCCGCACAGACATTTTTAGACCTTTCCTTGCCGCAACGCCCTTCGCCTGTCCGCATATTCTAATCCCATTTCAATTATGTTCGCCGACCGTTGATGGATGGCTGGATAGACATATGAATGGATAGGTGGATGAATGTATTCGTTTAGCGCGGACTGTCAGTCAGTATTTACTTTACTCAAAAAGTACAGCAGAAATAAATTAATCTAACGGAACTAGTTATTTTGGGAACAGTGCTGGTACACAGATGGCGATCGTATTGAAAAATTAAAAAGATTTAGGTCGCTTACAAAAGACAACTACGCGAATTAATGATTACCAGATTCGACAAGGGCGCTATGCATCCTTTTGCAAAGAAACTTTAACCAAAACGAGGCACCTTCAAGTCTTCTTGTACATAAAATCGTAACAAAACTTGGAGAGTTTGTCGACGACTCAGTTTTTGAACGCCGCCTCATGATCGAGGACAGCATCTCAACATTTCCTGCACTAGTATGGTGCATTTCACAGAAAGTTTCTCCGCAATTGCAGATATCGAAACCTCCGTTCAAATATCGCTGCTTTTTTCGGGCCTAAGAACAAGTCGAAATGGGTAAGCATCTGTTCTGACAAAGCTACTCAGGGTAAGAATCGGGATGGCTTTGGTCGGTTTGGACGGAAAAGTACTTCTCGGCCAATGCTGGGCACTATAGAGGTTTCAAACAAGACATTTGAAAAATGATTTCAGACATCTTCCAAGGTCTCAATCTGCTTGAGTCAGATTTGATACTAGATTTGGTGAATGCCAATTTGCGTCATCGAAGCTAGACTTTAGTTTAGTCAAATAGAATTTTACTGCACTTGTCTTAATGACGAATACTTTGCAGACAATACGTTGGGACGAATGGTCTAATTTTTTTTTTTTTTGGTCTTTAGTCGAAGGGTGCATAGAAAGGCTTAACCGCCTGTCCTTGTGCAACCGGGTGCACCTAATTTGGGTACCGGGACACAGGGGAGTAGAAGGGAATGAGAAGGCCGACGAACTGGCTCGCAAGGCGGCAGCGTCCAGGATGTTGGGACCAGAGCCGTATATGGCAGTAGGACCCCACACTCTTAAGGAGCTGCTCCGCACGGAGGAGAGAGAGGAAAGAGAGCAGTACTGGCGGCAGGCAGCAGGCATGAGCCACGCCAAGCTGCTCCTAGGCGGGTACAACCTCTCCAGGTTTAAAGAAGTAATTAACCTCCCCCGTGAGAAACTTCGTCTCCTTGTCGCAGTCTACACAGGGCACTGCAAGCTCAGGAAGCACCTGTCCAACTTGGGCATGGGCTCCAATGCAAGCTGCCGGTTCTGCGAGCTGGAACAGGAGACACCAGCACACCTAATCCTAGATTGCACAGCAATCTGTAGGAAGAGGCTCAAGGCCCTGGATTCCATCTATATCAGCGGGGATCACATCACCACCCTAGCACCTGGCAAACTACTGGAACTATTCAGACTGCTGGGGCTCTGGGAGGTCATGTGATATAGGAGAGGGCACAATAGACCCTAGGTCGCGGTGCAGAACCTCAATTTTTAATCTAATCTAATCTAATCTAATGGTCTAATTTTGAAGCTTACTAAAATGAGATAATGGCCAGAAATCTAAATATGAAATCTAAATATGAAACCACAATTTTTCATAATTTTTAAGACCGAGGCTATCAAATTAGAACAAAGATCTCAATTTTTCGAACTTAAACCCTACAAAAAGCCAGTTCACGGACTCTGTTGAGCTTGCAAAAATCTCAAGATATTTCATTACTTCGATAAAAACACTCACTTTGTTGTTATCATTAGTTTTACTACAGAGACTTTCCTCATTCAAAAGATTTCAATTAGTTCGCAAGTCTACAGTTATCTACACATGCCCATAAATAACATGTGACTGCTGAAGGTGCCACATTTGACCAGTTGACCGACCGCCAGTAAGTGTCAGGGCCAAGTTCGCCACGCACAAGCGACCGCCACATATCAACCCATCAGCTCCATAATGTACAGCCTTCACCCATCCAGCCAACGACTTGCAGTACTTTCACCAACCGAACGCTTTGTCTCCTCCATACACAGTCATGCATGTGGCAAGCGAAAAATTCTTGCTCCAAAGAATAATAGAAGTAAATAAACATTGAAAAATCTCAGCGGATTGAGGTCTCGTGTATGCGGTTGTGCAAGAGTGGCAAGTTGCTTATGGACTGAGCATTTCTGAATGCAATGTGTTGCGAAACATCTTAAAGGCGAAATATCGAGGAAAAAGCGCTTGAAATATTTTTGTATATGCGTGATGATCAGTTAATATGGCAGCTATAGGCTACAGTGAATCGATTTGTACTATTTCTTCGGAGAATGCAAAGAAACTTGAGATCGTTTAACGAACGCCGCTTAACATGTGTAGTACACGAAGGTCCACTCCAACCATGGCACTAAACCCCATCTTGCAGGTACTGTCCTTTAGACTCTCTCCCATAGTCGGAAGATGTATGGCTCCGAAAGTTACTATTAGACTCAGAGAATCTGAGTTCCTAGAACACTCGGCAATCCTCATTCATTTTAACTTCATATCGGGTCACTTTGATCATGAAGTCGCTAAACCAAATTCCGACGGCTCCTTTTCTGCCCATATTACCAACAAAGGAGTTGTGGGTGGGAAGAAGCGGTTGGAGGAGACAGACATTAAGCTTCTTTAGGGAAGGGTTGATCGAGGGGTTTACTGTCAGGAGCTCTCTATCAACTCCTGCTTCAGACTATCTGACTATTGCAGTGTTCTCCAGGCCGAGATTACGGTCATCAAAGTTGCAGTAGATTTACTGCTCTGGTGTGCAGCCTTCTTCAGAGAAGTGACCATCCACTCAGACAGCAGAGCGGCGATATTAACCTTGAACTCATTAACGAACTGGGTATAATAAATCAAAATTGTATGCCATTTACACCCAGACAATTATTGCTCGCTTGGCTGCCCGTGCGCTGCCGAAATTCAATATAGAATGCCGAGCTAAATTAGTTTCTGTGCTAAAGTTATGAAATGAATATTAAATCTTCGACACTGACAAAATTATGTGAAAATATGCAGAATATTTGGCAAGTTCTGCGATTGGCAGATAAGTTAATATGCTTTAGTTATTTTCAGACATTCAATTATCTAGTGGGGCATTAGCGGCATTCAAATGAGCGCCACGGTAATGTGACTCACTGAAATTCGAGCAGCGGACACAGGTGTACACAAGGGTGGTGCTAAACGGTTATGGTACTATGTAGATTTCTGAAATTTTCACAACTATTTACAACTCTTACTTATCACTACAATAAAAATAATAGATCAGTTGTAATCAATTATAATTTAACAGAGAGCTCCAAACGGAAAAAATGTGTTTGTTTTTTCGAATTTAATTAAAAAGGAGGCTTTAAGGTTTTCATTCGCTTTGTAGGTTGAAAACCACTTTTAAGCAGTAATATTCATCAGTCTCAATCTAAGTTCTCAGCCCTAAATAAAGAGCAATCTCAAGTCTGAATGCTCCAACGGGAGAACAATGCCATAAAAGTTATTCTAAAAACTACATAAGGTAGAACTAAAATCTACAAATACAAATCTGAATGGAAACAATCCACAATTTGAATATTTTAATACGGTTAGATCCGTGGAACAATAATCGATTACGCTCAAAATCAAACACATTTGGAGGCAGCCTCGGATAATGTTTCATTGCGCCACTCTCAGGTACCATGGAGAAGAAGTATTTATTATTTCTAGAAAGGAGTATCTCGAGAGGAATAACACATCAATTGAAAAGTCATCGCCTTGCCATAGTTAAATCCAATTGTGTAATATTATAACATATATGACATAATTTTTGTTGAATAAAGTTCCCTTCAAAGGTGATACGTTGTTTATAGCGACCTTCCAACTTTTCTACTCCATTTTTAAAAACAATTTGTCCTTCGTTTCAAAATAGGCCTCAGTTTTGCTGTTCGCACCATATATCGTAACTTGTTTGTGGCTTGTGTCACTTATGGAGCTACTATATGGTGGGAGACAGCAGTGGCGGCCTCGGGTCGCCGAAAACTCCTCTCGATGCAACGTTGTATGATGCTTGCATGTCTGCCTGTATGTCGTACTGTTTCGACGGGGCTTTACACGTTTTGTTAGGAGCGCCCCCTCTTGACCTGATTGTCATACAGTGTGCTGTTGTATTCAGGTTAAGAAGGGGTTTGAGTGTTTCCTTGCTGCGGTGTGATTGGATCTCTGATGATGATGTGGAGAGGGAGGGATATCTAGGGAGCAAGATGCTTCTAGATGATAGGGTTAGGTGTAGGTGGCAAGAAGGTTGGGATAGTTGTCCCAATGGCCAAGTGACGTACGAGTACATTCGGGATGTTGGGTTTGTTATGGATAACCCGGATCTCAGATTTTGTCTGAGTCTGGGTTTCCTGCTTGCGCGACATGGGCCCCTGAATGCATTTTTGTATCAGAGGCACCTGTCTGACAGGTCCGGTTGTGTTTGTGGTGCGAGGGTGGAGGATTGGGTGCATATAATTGCAGAATTCCCGATGGGATTAGTTGGACGAATGGGCACTTAGAGGTTAGTGGTGTGATCTCCACTAGTCGGAATACCGAATTTTTAGGGTTGTATGCGCGTGAATTGTTTAAGCGGCGAAGGCGTTTATCTGCGAATTAGGGTTAGTTCTTAGTATGAGTGGTGTGTGTTGTGTTATGTATTTTTTGTGTGTCAGTGGGGTCCAACACCACCTTCTTTACTGGCCACCAGTCCGGAGCAGTATGGAAGCTCAATTGGTAGTAGTTTCGGCTACGAGGTCTGACCGGTGACTTAATTCTGGTACTACGGGGAGCAGGAGCCCTTGGAGGTAACTCCAACCTGCTCATGCGGACTGGCGCCTCGGGGAGTATCCTGATGGTTGTAGTTTATACCCAAATGGGGGTAAAATTGACATTTTATCAGTTCGATGTGGAGTTACATTGCAACCGGGTGCCGGACCCATAGTACGGCAGAGGTTTTAGATGGGCCTCGAACCCTACCAAGGTGGTTAGTGTGTCCATTCCACACTGCCAATTGGTACTGAAAATGCCTGACATTTTTAGGGCGCTGATCACCGCATTGATTTGATCCGTTGTACTTTTGAGTACCGTGGGGTAGGCTGTCGTCAGCAGGTACCTACGTAAAACATTCCGGTTGTTGTAACGTTTTTCCACACTTTTTGGAACATATTCATCGTGTGCAGTCAACTTGGATAAGTGTCGGTTGAACTTCAGTGTGAAATAATGGCATCATGTTTTATCCATTGTCACATATCGATGCGAAACTCGGGTTTATTACTCGTACACTTGAACCTCTCCGCTGCTTCAAATCATCAACTCGTCTTTGGTTTTGGTCGAAAGTGAGCTCGCACGACATCTACTTTGCACAGAGCTTTCCCGTACCCAAATATTAGTAAGTGATAAAACGTCTGCCTTCAGTTGATATCTTTGGAGTACTTGTTAGCTCAAACAACTTCACTTTATAGTCTTCCAAAATTATTTTGTGGACTTTTTCGTTTTCTTTTTTTCGTTGGTAACCGTTCACTGCTTTCACCGCCTGCGGTGCCCTTTTCAGCACGTCCAAACTCAGCATACCAATCTTTGATGATTGATTTTCCTGGGATAGTGTCCGCAAACTCTCATGAAGCCATGTTTTTGCTTCAAATGAATTTTTTCTCTTCTAAAAACAATATTTTATCAACACACAAAATTTTTATTCATAAATTTTTTTCACAATAACAGAAGTTATCTCACTCAAAATGATATAATTCACAAACTAATGATCTGACAGCTGTCAAATTTGTACACGCGCCTTTTGTAGATTAGGGCTAACTAAAGCTCGAATGCATTTAATTGTAGTCGCAGCATCTAGGTATCAGAATAGGGTATTTTCACTTCTTCTGTTTTGTTTAATAGTAAATATTAGTCTTTCTAACTTAAATAATTATGTGTAAATTAATGTAATTTATATTCGAAATTCTTAGTTCAACCCTTATATGTACAATATTTAAGTTCATAAGTAATTAGTTTTAATTTTTGCGCATATTTTGTATTTCAGACATATGTAACGGGACACTTAGCCACTAAAGCGGTAAAGGTGGCATAAGAAACACCTCGAAATAATTTTTAGACACTTGCTTACATGTGTTTTACATATTTGAATGCTATTGCAATGTATCTATATTCGTATATACTATATCACATTTGATAAAAATAAAATATAAGTGATATCATTTGGAACAATGTAAGCATATACATATGCATATGTATATCATATTATTGGGTGGTTTCAGATTTATACCAGAGCAATGCCCGCTTATTAAAATGCATATGCATACATATGTAAGTATTTACCTACGGTATTATAAAACTTGCTGTATTTGTTCATTTTGCTTGTTAAGTAATATTTGGAGTTTTGAAATTGTTAGAAAATATGTCTTCACTAATTTTGCTAAATCTGAACCTCGAAGTTATCTGCTATGTTTCTAACAAATAATATAGACTTTTTTTCATATTTCAGCCTTTCCACTTATTTAAAATCAGAAAATAGCTGTAAAATTCGGGTGTTGGAAAATTTTTGGACTATTTGGACTTTTTGAATCACTTAGTTTTGTTTTCACAATGTCTGGTTAGCAGGAACCTGGCTTTTAAGTACTGCTTAACTTAACGAAGACTCATTATTTCGGTAAATAACATATTTTTTAACCAGAACTTAACTGCCAGATGGCTGCTTATCAGACAATGCGAAAACAACCCTTAGACTCTATTACTTACTAAATAGACCCGTGCAGAATATTTTGAAAAAGTGAAAAAAATCATATTAGTTTGAAACCCCTGGAAGAGGAAGATAAAATAACATAAAGTTAAGAAAACAATGTATGGTCCATGTGAGGTCAGGAAGAGAAGGTGTTTGAATTGTTAACCTTTAACTGGTGACATGGTTTTTGTGTAACTTAACTGGTGACGAGCGATTATGGTCTATAGCATCGAAACTATATACGATAGCTTACTGTAGTCCTTCAAACTATTAAATGAATATACAAAAAAATAAAATAAAACTACTCAATACTCAAACTCTAAATGTGATTTTTAATTATTAACTTTCTAATACAATCTATGTAGGAACTAAAATCAAGAACCTAGAGATAAGATCAATAATCACGCCCAAAAAAATGAAATCAACAAATAATAACAAAAATACTATTTATCAATATAGTTAAGGTATATTTATTAACAAAAAAAAAAATGAAACATGAATTCACAAATATAATTTAAAAAACTGCCAATGGTCAATCTATGGTAATTTTCATTGGCAGTCAGGGCATAATTGTTTAGCGCACTGCAAGCATACATGTTTTTTACATGAATGGCATTGCTAATTAGACTTGCGATTTAACTTAGGAGGACAACTGGAACAGGTTTTCCATGATTTTGGTATATCCTCGGAGTTTTTTGGTTCTGGTGGCAAATCAGAACCCAAAATAAGCGCTAAGTTGAGGCGTATATCGCGTGGAATGTGGGTATTATAAACTCTTCGCTGCATGTGTGTTAATACCACGTTTCTGGCCAATATTTTTATGAATTGTCCACGATCAATATTGGCACCATCAGCTTGATATAAAACATGTGCGTTCACCGTACTTATGTCCAACATTCGATAAAATATCACCATAGGCCACCTTCGTGATCGGCAGGTGTATATGGAGCATTTTTTATCTATCTCATCAACGCCTCCTTTCTTGAATTGTAATACGCAATAATTTCAGGTTTGCCTGTATTTTCATCAAAACACTCACTATCATGCATTGAAGATACTAAACACACAGCTTTATTTAGCTTTGGAACGTGAGGGATCAAAGTCATTTGATTGGTAAATCCATAGAGTGTAGATCCCACATCTCTTGATTTGGATGGCAAGAACTCTTTGGGAATTTCTCTTTTATTTTTTTTTAGAGTACCCACACATGTCAGACCTCGTGTTTTTAGAGCATTTACCAATTCAATCGATGTAAATCAATTGTCGAATGTTACATTGCGGTTACTACCGTGTATAGGTTTCGTCAAGCGAATCACTGCTTGTGAGGGAACCAAAAACTTGTCTTTGACGTTTGTCAAAGTTTCACCATCAGATCCCTTACCAAAGTAGATATATCAATTATAAAAATAATTAGTCTTGGCATCGCACATACACATCATCTTCAAACCGTACTTGGATGGTTTATTTGGCATATGCAAAACAAAATAAGAACGACCTCTGAAACTATCAACATTTCATCGATTGTTGCACACTTTCCAATGTTGTATAGGGCTTGGCAGTTATTCACAAATATTCCAAATATGTTGGAAATCGCAGTTAGCTTATCATTCTGTTTTCTTTCTTCTCTATCTGTCCCATTATCAAACCGCAAGCATAACAAAATATTTAGAAACATTTTTTGTGACATAACAGATCTAAAAATGTCTCTCCCTGTTCCATCCGTTGCAAGTAAGTACTCACAATCTTCGTGGTTTGATTTGAACACAGCTGTATACATAAGAAGACCAAGGAATGCATACAATTCGACCATGTCTAAATCTTGTAGTTCAGGACGATTTTCTCTGCTGTGCTTCAATTTGAGTTCACGAATTTTCTCATTTGTCCACTTCAATATTTCTTCTAAGATATCCGGACTCATTATTTTTTTCCACAGTGAAAAGGGGTCTCTTTCGTCGTGTACATTCAACCTCGATTCCGGTACACGAGCTATAATGCTGTGCTGGCTTTTTCGCACAACTATGTTTGGCGAATTTTTGCCCACTTAAAACGATTTTTGCCAAAGAAACATCTAACAAATCTTGATAACGATTCATCATCACTGTCACCTTCTGACTGCTGATTCCCTTGAATTAGTTTTTCATCTTAAGAATATGAGACAATACGACGCAACTGTCCTACTGTACGGCGTGAACGCAACTAAACTCGAAGCTACTGAGTCGTTGAAACAAAGGAAGCGCGGGGAAGGGGGTGAAATGATGTTTCACTGACTCCGCTCGGCCTGTGAGACCGCTTGTCACCAGTTAAAGGTTAAGAGTGTGTTTAGCTCGATTTCGGGTTTATCATCTATTACAATGAAAAGATCTAGTTAATATGAAATAATAAAAAAACAATAGATCTGAATCCGATGCTGGGGTCTTCTTTTGCATTTTCTGCGAAAACTAGCCATGGTAATATAGGGTTTGTCCGGAAAGTAATAGAACTGAGTCGATTTAAAAAAATGTATTGAACCAAGCGTTACAATTCTGTAAACACTTTCAAAATAGGCACTTTCTGCGCCGATGCAACGCTGCCAGCGCGATTTCCAAGCATTGAAGGCGTCACGGAAGGCATTCTCCGGAATAGCCTTGAGAGCCGAGGTGCATGCTGCTTGGATCCACTTTCAGCGGCTCTTTCAGGCAAGGAAACAAAAAAAGTCTGGATGAGGCCACATCTGGGCTATAGGGCGCCTGCGGAAGCATTGGGATGCCGGCCTCGGCTAGGTAACTGATTTCTTGGCACACACACTCGCCGTAATTGGTGATCGTCAGGGCGCACTTTTGGCACCATCTTCGCGCATGTTCAACTGCTTCTCCGCTCTAACGAACGCTGCATTTTCGGCTTGCACCACTCACAGAAACACGTCGCGCGAAAATGGTTGTCCTAACTCTCCAGGTGCTTGAAGACAACTGATCAGCCGCTCGTTCGTTAGCTAAGACTCCGTTGTACAGTCGAGGCGGAAGTAAATCAATCCTATTACTTTCCGGACAAACGTATATATTAGAAAAAAACAACACAAAATCTTTTAAAAATGCAGATCATTTGATGTGAGAAATTTCAATTGAAAATTAGGTTTCTTTTTTCGATATTGAGTCAAAAGAAGGTAGAATATATTTTTAGAATATATATTTTTCGCATAAATAAATTATTAGTGTGAAGAACGTATTAATACAAAGTTATAGATCTTCTCATAACCTAAAACTTTGCTATACAACTTTTTGCCATAAGATTTGTAATAATAAATCGCTTCTAACCCTCAAAAATTCAATAACGCTCCTCCTATTCCAGACCACAGATCGCCCATAAACCATTTTTTCTTTCCTTTTTGTTATTATATCTTCCTCATCAATGGGTTTCAGCATATTATAACCTGGGTAGAAAATAACTGATTTAGATGCCTGCTACGATTTGTCATACCCAAGCGAATATGGCTGATAATCACACCTAGGTTAGTTACTAAATGAGCTAGTTCATTATAATTAAGTATGTATTCATCGCTTTATTTAAAAATATTACAAATATATCAAAGTATGCCCAAATTGCAACACGCTTCAACAAAAAGTATTTAAAAGCTTTTTAACGGTTTATTTTATCAGAAGTTCCGGTGATTAGGTTGTACTACAAGTATATACAAGTATAATAGCTTCGTTTCAGCTCGCACACTTTTGGGGTATCCACGCAGATGACTTCATCACGAATGAATGCTAATTATTTATGAAAAAAAAAAACGTATACACATATTATAGTTATAAATATTATCTGAGCATTACGTAGTGCTGAAAATATTCATTATAAACAATACAGCAATTAGTTAGGTATGAAAATGTATATGAAATGATTATTTTTTAAGCATGATTTTCCGAAATAGACGAAAATTATCAGTACAGCGATTTTAAACTGTAAAGCTATGATTATATATAAAGAGTGATTTATTTCGATCTTTTCTACTTTTCTAAGAAAAGAAAAAACACAGAAACTTCAAATTTAATGGCTAATATTTATTATCATTCGAAAGAACATTCTTTGGCATTTATTTCTTGAAGGTTATCTTTATCAAATGTTATCCACATCTACGTCTTAGATGATCCATCCTTTTGGTTAAATTTTCGATGACTCGTTCGAGCATTTCGTATGGTAAATGGTGAATGACACCCGTACGATTTTACTCTGAAGCCTGAATCGAAGTGGAATTGTCACCATAGGCTTTACATGTCTTTATAGGAAAAAGTCTAACGATGTAATATCACACGATCTCGGTGGGCAATCGATCGGCTCAAAACATGAAATTATCTGATCATCGAAGTGTTCTCTCAATAAACTCATTGATCGACGCGATGTGTGCGAAATGACTCCGTCTTTTTGAAACCAAATAAAACCAAACCACAGAGCTTCAATTTCAAGCATCAAATGGTCGATCTTCTCGCAAAGGACAGAAGACAAATCTGGCTATGGAAGAAGGGCGGAATGGAAATACACATGGCCACAAGACAACAGGCGAAGAAGCAAACTTTTGAACTCTGGCAAGATCGGTGGACAAGGGAGAGCAAAGGAAGATGGACCACAAAACTGATTAAAGAAATAGAGATGGAAAGAAGCACGAAAAACTGTAGAAAGCAAACTCGGAACACTAAGTACGGAAAATATTTTAGAAAAAATGATAGCTAGCAGCGAAGACTGAGAAATAATTGCCGGGTACGTGGAACATGTTCTACTCACTAAAATAGAGACATAGATGCGGACTCCCAATAAAAGATGAGCCAAATAGCTTGACGCTTGCTACAAAATCGTAGGCATCCCTGGACGAAGGGAGAGTAGAAATTGACCTGTAATGGGTCCAACTTGGAAACCTTGCCCTCAAGTAATGCGAAAGCGGTCCCGGGGTAGAGGAAAAAATCCATGATAGAAGGGGGTAGTGTTTTAGTGGGTACACCACTTACGTAGGATGACGATCCCTATACGGTGTGAAGGCATTTTAAACCCTTCTTACGGCCTAAAAAAAATGGCCGGTTATCATGGCAGAACGTTCATTCGCAATAAAAATTGTGAAATAATAAATCAAAAATATATACATATGTATTTTCATAGCAACCCAATTTTTTCTTACTGAGTATTTTTTTTTTTTTTTTTTTTTTTTTTGTGCGAAAAAGTCATTGCAGCACTCTAAAGAGGAAGCTTAAGTCGATTGAGAACATAAAAAATACATTCAGAAAGGTGAAAAATTGTTAACCTAATCTAAAAAGCCCATTCAATTTTCCTACAGGGTAGATTAAAGCTAAAGTGAACAGGTGTTAAGCTACTCATACAAATCGATTGACTCAACTTAAGTTAAGTCTAAAAATATCACTGCAATTACTGTCATTTTAATGGCAAATTATTAATATTTCACTTTAGATGATATGAAACACTTGAGTTTGTTTGGATTTATATGTTAGAAGGAGAGGGATTTTTCATATACCAAAATAATCTTATCATTATTTTCATTTATTTATAACTTTCCTTTTTTAGTAACGAAATAAAAGTCAAGTGGGTTAATTGTTAATATTAATTTTTGTTGTTGTCATGTTTGAGGTTATCTCAGTTCTATAAAAAGAATGTAATTATATTTTTAATTGAAATAAGCTTTACTTCAGCTAGGTCTATAAATATTTCCATGCGAGTTACCAAGAGATAGCGCTACTTGATTATTATTCCATTCATCAAATATTCCATACAAGCCTTTGAAAGTTTTTTCAGTTTTCATTTGAAGCCTAAACAAGTATTTTTTTTTTATAATATCAAATATGCCGAATTCTGTTTCAATGTGAAGAAACATTCTGCCGAAAGTTATCGTACTTGTATTTTAGTGGAAGTTTATAGTGAACATACTCTAGCTAAGCGAACGTGACATAAAGTGGTGATTTTGGCTTCCAAGACAAACAACGTCCTAAGGAGCCAAAAAAAATTTAAAATTGAGATAGAAAATGGTAGCATTAACCAACGAAAATTGTTTCGAAACACAATAAGAGCTCGCAGAATAACCGTGGCGCCAAGTTATTACTTCGGTCTTAGGAGGATGAGAAGGGCGTGATGTCTATAAACAGGGTTGACAACAACTCATCAAATTTAAACTGGAATTCGCGAATAGACACGAGGCAATAATTTTCCATCAAAACAGCAGTCGGCTCTATGTTGCAAGGCCGATTAAAAACTATTTTTTAAACAGCGGATGGGAGGTTTTGTATTGCACGCCCAATAGCCCACACCTTATACCTTCTGGAATACGATTCATATGTGAAGTCTGTATCAAAAGGGACTTCATTTATTCTTGGCTGCCAAGTACAGTCCACCTGGTCCGTAGTACTTTTGCGATGGAGTTCGCCAAAACGCCAAAAAGGACCACTTGGAAAAGTTTTCTTCGGAGAAACAAGTGTTAATAGCGAGAGATATTTTAATCAAATTCACCATGTGAAAATGGGTGAATTCCAATTATAACCCCACTTTCCATATAACACTTTAGTTAAGATCTACTAAAAGTGCAATATACATATGTACATATATACAAACAATATTTCACACTCGATATGTTACAAAAAGATTTTATAGAAGCCGGTGTGAAATTTGGACGACGGACAGCGCCTCTATTGCTCGGAGCTGGATCTCAGACGACCCTTCAAGCTTCAAGATTACTTAAGTATCTTCCAGGCGGAAGTCTATGCAGTTGGGAAACCATCCAAGATAGCTAACAACGCAGGAAATAACAAAAAGAGGATAAATATAGACGTCGATAGCCAGCAAAAGACAATAATCTCACGTCAGAGAATGTCCTTAGAAGCAGGGAAGGAGTAGATGTAGTGACTGCCGGATAACGACTACTTACATATGTATATATTGGGTTCCAGGCCACAAAGAAATTCCGGGCTGATAAGATTACCAAAAGTGCCATACGTCTGGCTACCGAAAATATAATATATGTACAAGAAATATGGATGTTACTAAGAACGATATACAACGAAATTTACAAAAGAGTTGAGAGGCAGATCAGGGCGAGATGGAATGCCATAAGTACATGCAAGATCACCAAGATCACCTAGACGTTAGGAAAACTGGCTTGCTTCTTACTCACACGGTCTTGAAAGGACTTCCAGACGGCTTTTGACCTCTTAACAGGTCACAACCCACTGGCATCACATACGAGCCGAGCTGGCATAAGTGATAACGATGCATGCAGAAAGTGAGCTAACATAAGAGAGACTTTGGAACACCTTCTATGTCGTTGTCCAACATTATCTAGAACTCTACTCAAGAATCCATGAGCTTCGAAGTTCTAAACACTGACCAATGTTTCAAACGTAGACATCAAGTCACTCTTAAAGTTCGCAAAAGCCGTTGAAGTCATGTGTGATGAATTCTTCACCTCGAATTAAATTGAACTTCCATCTGGCATTACTAGGGAACTGTAGGTCTATGTATGGCGAAGTAGCCGGCCGGTATAATTTCGCCTAACCATTAGTTAATCAGTGAGATATATTAGTGAAATTCAGAAAAGTTACGTGGATATGATTTGTTGGGTCACACCCAAACCTAGCCTTTCTTTACCTTTTTCCGCATACACAATTTTATAGGAAAAAAATCGTCTCGCTCTAACAGCCGATATGTCTGTCTATGTATTATACATTTCAAAATAAATACACAAGAATAGGTCTACTACATAATTTTTATGGCTAGAAGCTTCTAGAAATTGTGCCACTAATTTTCACCACATTTAATTGTCGACTTTTATTGTTAGTTTTATTATTTTTTTTTTTTTCAATCTCTTTAATTTGCACAAAAGATTTTCGAATTTTCTCAGAATTTAATATTTGGCCGGTGTTTCCTTGGCTTACACGGTGGCATGCACTTGGCCATGAGGTGAATTAAAACGAATGTCGCTGGTGCTGCTGCCAATGATTCTAATCAAACCGCACACAGAAGTTGATGTACAATTATAGTGGATATACATACATATATGTATATACAGATATACAAAAAGCGCCAACCAAATGCGCGTAAGAAAACAATAAAAGAAATAATATAAAGCGAAAGCGAGAGAAATTCAAATTCAATTTTGGCTAATTGCCACAGATTTGACAAGGAAATGTTTTATTTTAATTTTAAAAATAATTTTTTATATGCGTACATATGTGCGTACGTAAGTGTACAAGGGTAACCGCGCGGATCAGAATTTATTGCACACCTCAGCAGCAGCAGCGTGCCGCCAAAAACAATTATATGTATGTGTGCAAAGAGAAAATGAAGAGAACTGCAAGTGATAGCCGGCCGCATAAATATAAATATATGTATGTATTGTATATATAAGTATTAAATATATGTATGTAGATAAATTTACATTTGCCGCTTGCAGATGGCGTATAAATTTTTGGCAAATGATGCTTGTCAATAAATATTTGCTGCTAAATGGGCGCGTATAGTATTTCCTCTCCTTCTCCGTTCACTTCTCCACACACACACATATTAACATGCAAACATACTTGATTTTGGGAGAATAAATCAATCAGTTTTAATTAATTTGTATATTTTTTTTAGTCTGAAAATTGGTATTTTCTTAATTTCCATTTCCATGCATTGCTCTAATTACTGGGCTGACCTAGTTTCTTTCAAAACGATGAAGTACTCTGGAAAGTATTCTTATTAGACAAACAAACAATCCCATATACATACTTATAGGTATAACAATGAAGCGTGAATGAGGAATTTGCAAGTCATTTCTGAATTGGAGCAAACAAATTAACCAATATAACTTATGTGTTTATTATGTACATATAAGTATATAATCTGCTTCGCGCGCCAGTCGTTTTTTCTTTTCGTTATTACAACTCGAGATACCAAGCGAAGCCAAGTCCTTCGCCACCTGGTCCTTCCAACGGAGTGGAGGTCTCCCTCTTTTTCTGCTTCCCCGGCGGGTACTGAGCTGGAGTGTTTTCATCCATCCGGACAACATGACCTAGCCAGCGTAGCCGCTGTCTTTTAATTCGCTGAACTATGTCAATGTCGTCATATATCTCACACAGCTCATCGTTCCATCGAATGCGATATTCGCCGTTGCCAATGTGCAAAGGAACATAAATCTTCCGCAGAACCCTTCTCTCGAAAATTCGTAACGCCAACTCATATGTTGTCATCGCAGAGACATGCACCATGTAACAGGACGGGGATAATGAGTGACTTATAGAGTTTAGTTTTTGTTCGTCGAGAAAGAGCTTTATTGGATTTCGAGAATTACTTTGTTGTTGCTGTTAATACTGGTTTCAAGATAGACGAAATTATCTAAGACTTCGGAGTTAGGTCTGTCAACAATAGCGTGTAAGCCATGTCGTGAATGCAACGCCTATTTAGATAGGAGATATTTCGACTTGCCCTCCTTCACATCCAAACCTATTTGCTTCGCTTTTTTATCCAACCCGGACGAAGCAGAACTAACGGCGCAATTGTTGCAACCAATGATATCGGAGACAGCGGCGTACGCCAGAAGCTACATACTCTTAAATTCCAATCGTCGACCATATTTTACAAAGAAGCTTATCTGTTCTTCGCAGCCATATTTGAAAAGCTCGGCCGGCAATACATCGGCCCCCGTCGCTTTGTTGTTTTTCAGACGAGTAATTGCTATTCGAACTTCTTCATTGCCGGACAAACAGGTCTGCTCTATCGTCATCGATTGGGGAAATGAGTTCACCATCTTCTGGTATTATGCTTTTACTGCAATCCATCAGGCTGGAGAAGTGTTCCCATAATTTTAGTATGCTCTGGGCATCAGTCGCTATATCATCTCTGTGAGTTCTACAAGAGTATGCTCCCCCTTTATCTATTTCGGCCAGCTTGTCAAGCTCTTTACACTCATAAAGTTCTCATAAGTGCGCTCCAAGCGCTCACAGAAAGCATTTTTAGTCATATCGTTCTTTTCTTCCATCGGGGCCTGGGCGCAAATCAGCGATATGTTGAAGAACTTCATTCTGATGCTATAATCCTTACTAGTTGCTTTTATTTACAAAATTTATAAATATAATGCAGCATACGAGTAGATTTTCGGAGAAGACGTTTTGAAGGTTTGTTCTAAGGATGACCGGAATTATTTAAGCCCTCATCGACTTTTTAAAAACTGCTAATGACATTCATTGCTAGAAACAAGGAGTACCACTTAGGAAACACAATGTCTTCCTAACCTTGTAACTCACCATAACCTCAGTCGATTTTCTTACAATACATCTTGTATAAAAGTAAAGACCCAGCGAAACAGCTTTAAAATGTTATTAGGTTGAATTTTTAAATTCCAAACACTGTGTTTAGCGTATTTTCTGGTCAAATATTTAATACATTTCTCTTATATACGAGTAAATAATACTTGTATAGTAATATAACATTAGATTTCACCTCTCAACTCGCACTTCATGCAACACATGACATGCCGCGTCTTTCCTGTCTACCACGTTCAATTTGCATCCGCTATCGTTTCAAGGAATGGCCGACCCAGACACAATAAAAGGAGTGACCGCATATAACTGTAATATCTATCTCAGTGTTACCGCGTATTTTCAAACGCCGCCTTTGTGAATACTGCGTGGCATTTAATTGATAGTGTGCTAATTGACGTGCAATGCCTTATGTACTATACCTTGAGCGCAAATATTGGATATCCGACTTGTCAGTTACACATGTGTGAATGTAAGGAAGTAAAGGAAATGCATGTCATCGCTTAGGAACTGTCAACGTCAAGGTTACAGATTTAATTCCATTAAAACTGAGGTGGTTTCTAATCCTTTTCTAATTAGTGTGACAAATGGTTTGAAGTGGAAACAGTTGCACATTTCGTACACGACATAACTTTTCAACTAAAATTTAACAAATTAGGATTAATTCACTAACTATCCCCTACTCTACATTTATAAATAAGAACCACTTGTCAACTCTAGGCCTCTCTAGGCCAGGAAAACCTGAAAGAATCCATGCAATAGTCGTTCGGAAATAATAAAATAGAGCGTCTGTAAGTCTGTAGTAGAGGAAGGAACTCGTCTTTTTTTCCATTAAGGTTAGTTAACTTAGAGATTCGAAAAAAAAACGATAACTAATCAGGATTTCCTATAAGAGTGCTTGCCTTTTCTTCATTAGCAAACTTTTTCTTATCACGAATTTCAAGACTCCTAATGAAGTCCGATGAAGACACCGCCTCGCCTCTAGTCAGGAGACAATAAAGAGTGCTCTAAGATGTACTAGCCATAAGGCGCTGATGGAGACAGCAGATAATATAGCGGTACGAATACTACCCAAAGTAATCAAAAGGCAAATATGGAACCTTTCATCTCTAAAGCAGCCGTGAGTATCAAGTACACTGGCTGTTGAAGGAGAGGATCAGCGCATGAGAAGAAATTTGTGAGAAAAGCCGGCATTAGGAGGTAGTCTTTATACTAAGTAATATTGCCAAAGATCAGGCTGCAGACATCTCTGTTAATGAAGAGGAAATTAAACGTCAAAAGTAAATGGTGGGGGAGTATGAAAGTTCCCTAAAACGGAAACAAAAGACAGATCTATTCACAGAAAATGAGTCACAGAACGAAGCGACAAGCAACTCTGCCCAAAAAGTCCATGCAAATCAGTGCAACAATAGCAAGCCTGCAGATGACTAGCCAAGACTGGAACACAAACAAGAGATAAGGGGAGATTGACGTCAGATTGTCGAGTCTAGATTCAAGCAACCTTCTCCTAAGGATCTGGGGATTTCTTAACAGGTATCCTCGCTAAAATTATATACCTCTTTGTGGGCCTCAAATTTAAGTTCATACCCACCATGAATAAGCCATGGAGATCTCGCGCTCGCATTTGATTGCCCCTTTAAAGGAGCCATGCAACAAACTTCTGAGATGCGCAGTATAGATGGATGGAGAAACCAAATAAAGGCAGCAGATCCATACTAGTGGCTATATGCGAATTGTCGAAATAGGCTCTGTTGAAGGCTAATAATAAAATAAATTTCGGTGTCCGCGAGGCAAGGAAGAGGTCGACGACGGCTGCCAATTGCTAAGGGATGATGCAGTAAAGGAGCAACAAGATGTCTACGACAAACCTTATAAATGACTGATAAATGCATGGCATTGATACTAGTTAAATTTAGGAGTCCTGGGTGAAAGGTGAGGCGAGCAAAGAAACTACAAAAAGATTTGATTTCTTTTTGGTATCATCATACGCGGCCCACTACAGAAAATATTCTAAAAGGATTGACGCCAATACAAGTTATAATATATGTTGAAGCTAAAACACAAACACCACCCAATTTTGGTAAGTTTTGAGGTTGCGAGGAAGTCTTTGACCGTTTGCTATCAACGGACAGATAGCCTGATAGGTGTCCGAGTAACCATCGATATCGGATCACTCAAGGATACTCTTCAACATTCGCGAATGAATTGGTTAATCTAAAAAAATCGTATCTCTCAACGACCTCTTTTAATCAAGATGCACCGAAAACTGTTCTCAAAAAAGGAAAGGAACCTGACAACCCAATTGAGGAAAGCACCCCGTTAGAAAATTGTAAAGAATCTGCTAAACTGAGTGAGAAGTTGAGTAAGAGTTGGCGACTGCATGGGTGTTTTAAGATTCAACAAAAATTGTTCGCACATGAAAGACTTCCAAGCAAATATCTCAACCATACCACTAGAACAGTAAATTCTGAGTGGCGAAAATCATTTGTTTAGAAGTTGTCTTTCAAGATTTTAGGAAAATCAACCGCCGAATACGAGCTCTCAAACATCGACTTTTTTGCATTTTTGAGCACTCAAAACATCCATTTGATGAGTCCTCCGCTTTATAATCCTGACGTAGGACCGAATGTCTGCTTTTTATTCCCGTACTTAGAAGATAAACTAGTGACCAAATTTTCGACACTTGAAGAGACGGTTAATGCACTCAGAACGCATGTTTTAGAGATACCTCATTCCAAGTGGTTCCGAAAATTTATTCATACGCTTTCAAAATTATATGGATCTTAGTTGAGAATATTTTCAAAAACAATAAAGCGATTTTCGATGACCAAAATTTGTCAGCCGCTGAATCTAATGCAGAATAACTCTTGCCAACAGGTGCTACTTTGGACTGAGTAGACAATTGAGAAGTAAAGCCCTCTCTCGACGAACAAAGACCAAACTCTACAAGTCACTCATTATTCCCGTTCTGCTATGTGGTGCAGTGGCTTGGACGATGACGGCAACTGATGAGTCGAGGTTTGGAGTTTTCGAAATAAAGGTTCTGTGGAAGATTTATGTTTTTTTTTGTTCATTTTCAAAGTTGAATATCGCATTCAATGGAACGATGAGCTGTATGAGTTATATGACGACATTGACATAGTTCAGTGAATCAAGAGACAGGGGTTGCGGGCTATGCTGGCTAGGTCATTTCGTCTGACTGGATGAAAACGCTCCAGCTCTAAAAGTATTCGAGGCAGTACCCGCCGCAAGAAGCAGAGAAAGAGGAAAAGGTAGACCTCCACTCCGTTGGAGAGATCAGGTGGAGAACTGCACTTGGTATCTCGAATTGGCGCCAAATTGCGAAAAGAAGAAACGCCTGCGCGCTGTTGTAAACTCGGCTATAACCGCGTAAGCGGTGTCTACAGCAATAAAGAAGAAGAAGAAATTGGTTTTTGTTCTCTAATCCCTTAATATAAAGAGAACCTACTTACTAACAAAACAAAGCCAATATACATATGTGTGTAGATCCATTGATTTAACATCCACACCTTAGGTCGTCAGCAGTCACTTAGGAATGAATCTTTTGCCTACTTTTAGGCTGTTTGGAAATTCTCAAGTCAAATTTAACTGCCCAAAATTAAGTATTTAAATAAAATGTATAGAACAGTATGAGATTTCAAAAGAACTCAGGATCGGCGTTGCATACTTTTAGGCGCACAACCAACTACCAATTGACAATTATCGAAAATTGCTAATTGTATGAGCTAACTAATCAGCTACTGTTATAGTGCAACAAAATTTCAAGCAAACAACAACAACAAACGCAAACAAAGCAGTACGTAAAATCTATTATAGTCCAATTTGTTTGGATTTAAACGAGGCAAATGCAAATATGTATATGTATACTGAGTGCAAATATATAACATACATTGTATGAGTGGCTATTTATAGAAATTTCTTCGCGACAAAATACATTGAATATTTACGAATTAATTAATTTAGCTTTCCTGCGACGTTGGATGTGTTTGTTTTTGCGAAATTCCCAAGTTTGCGCTTTATGGAATGAACAAAGTCTTCGTTTACCTGAGTAAAGCATGTATTTATTTAAATAATTTATAATTATTATAAAAAAAGCAAACAATTTGTTTAAAATCATCGTCGTCTATGTTGACTTTTTTTCACACAACATGGATTTTGTGCAAATCATGGAAGTGCTAAAACTACAGATTCAAGAGTGTTACTAATATTAATTAATCTTGTATATATTTGTATGCAGTTTGCATATATGTACGACTCATATCTAATTCAAACTTGCAGGAATTATATGTATATAGTAACGAAACGCTTAAAATAACAACTTGTTGTTTTTGTTTCAATTTCAAAAAATAGCACATGCATTGTTTTTTTTTAATATTTTATGTATTTTTATTTATTTTTTTCTGTTTTTTTTATTTTTAATCCCATCTTGTCTAAATTTGTTTTAACTTTCAACTTGTATTTCTTCTTTTTTGTTTTACTTAAACATATATATAATGATAATAAATTTGTTTAGTGTAACCGCAAATGGTATTTTCTCAATGTTGTTGTTGTTCTTTTGTCGCTTAGGTTGTGTGCGCGTCCGCCGCCGTGGTCAGCAGAGTGTGTGCCGCCAAATTGTCTCGCCAGGCCAGCCTCTCCGAAAGCAGTAAAACAAACTTAACAAATTATTTGCGCAGATTTGTTGTTGTTGTTATTGTTGCGTTTGGATTTTAGTTTTTTTCTGCAGTTTTTGTTTCATCTTCACTTAACGTTTAAAAATGTATAACAATCTGGTGGGGAGGAAGAGGCAGCATGGTGTAAATTTGTTTTTTTTTTTTTTGGTTTGCTTTTGTTTTTGGTATTACACTCTTATTTGTTGTTGTTGTTCCTCCGGCTTTGGTTTTCCTACTACTAATTTATAGTAGGATATTTGTTGTTGTTTTTTTTTTTAATATTTCTCCTATGTTTTGTATCTGCGTCACTTTCTGCTTAATAAATAAATTGCAAACAATAATCCATCTCGACACTATTTTACGTAAGCCTGTATTTCCTCTCCTCCCTCGCTTACGGCAAGCTCAACGCTCCCACTACTTCATGCTTTAACTTGTTGTTGTTGTGTTTTGTTTAGTAAGCATGGTTGGCAATGAAGAGTGCGGCATCAGCACCGGCACCGACCACACTGCCGGCAACGTATTTGCCTACAGCGGATTCACCGTTAGCCTGAAAGAGGACAAAGTGAAACATTAATTCACGGAAACATTCAGGAAAATGTTATTCATCAGAATTAATTAATAAATAATAAAAATAAAATAATTGGGACTTTATTGGATTAATTAGAAGTATTACGTAATAAAAGCATACTTATACTCTTACTACGTATGCATATAGTATATATGTATGTATGTATATACTTATTTACAAAAAATTAAAATATATGTTTTTGTCGTTGAAAATAATATATTTTCTGAATTTCAAAAAGAATATTAATATTTTCAGTAACAACACAATTTCCGCTTTATTTGAGCCAAAACAGTTTCCTTAACCCTAACGAAGCCAACATGGTACTGAAAGCACGGTTTTTTATTACTTCATTGAAAAAATATATTTTCTCAATTTCAATAAAAATTATTAATATTTACAGCAATAATACAAAATACTTTAACAAAAAATATTTTCTTAACCCTAACGAAGCCGCTGTGGTACCGAGAGCACAGGTCTTTAATACAAATTCGAAATATTATACATAAATTTAGTCAAGATTTTTCAGTTCGTTGAAATATACGCCAAAAAAGACTTTTAAGTCGTTTCAAGTGACCTATTATCCCCAAATTTAGAGCTGTTGCTATTTTTGTTCCCTGAAATTATCATTTTTACCAAATATCTTCCTTTTTACTATATATTTATTTTTTTGAGGTAATGATACCTCAATTCTTAAAAAAATACCTACAAATGGATATAATTTTAATAATCTTCGAAGCTTACAAGCAACTATATCACTATGAACTTTCGAAAAAAGAGTCCAGAACTTTGCTTATTGTATACTCTCTAAAAAGGAATGAGAACTAGATAAATCAGTCTCCACGTCAACAGCTCCCCATGTATGACTGCCAATCAAACGAGTTTATTCTTTATAGAATAGAGCTAAGATGAATAATTCTACTATTTTTTAAGCTTCTCCTAAACCTCAATAAAAATACATTCTATTCTTAATCCCTCTTACATGACGGACACTTCAATTAATTCTTTTTGATATAGTCAACCTCAAAGTCAACTGTTGTGTACAGATTACGCTATTTGTCTATTAGAAAATGTCACTGCAAGCGAATCAAAGCAGTGCCGTTCCCACGATATAGTAAGTAACCGGAACGGATCCAGATTTTTATTCATCCAAAAATTTTCAACCCAGTGCCATTCTTTAAAATTACTTAAGTAATGTTTTCTGCCGCTACAACAAAAACAGCAATCTAAACAGTGAAGTAAGCGTTTCGGTATTTTTGTCATAAAAACGAATTGTCAAAATAAAGCTCGAAAAAGAAATGTCAAATTATGGCAAAGCGTTGGAGAATAGAGCTAACTCGTCAACAAACTCTTGAATCGGTCTAAAGCAAGCTTTTGTAACGACATAAATAAGCTGTATTGTTCGTAAGAGGTGAGCTTGGTGATGAGCTTTGTTTGTAATGCCTTGATAAGACATATGTAAAAACTGATTAGCCTTCTGAAGTAATAAGAAAAAATACTAGAACTTATTCAGCTGGAATGGATGTTAGCTGAGTAAAGTGGTGAAAGTCAAGTTACTAACACGTTATAAATGACGTGGCCGAAATCGCATTGAGATCAGGTGCTACCTCTATGAAATTAGCTTTAACCGGTAGCCGTACTCCTACTTGAGTTATATATTTGAATGAACCATTATTGGAAACACAATAATATAAATATTCCTGGAAACACTATGTCCAGACCATTTTCGTTATGCTGCAAGAACAGCGAGCAAATTGCTACCTAATTACTTAACTTCAATGGTTGCTGTGTGCAAATGACAGAATACTGAGAATGTAATTTGACATCTTTAAGAAAAACTCATAAGTTATTTAGCACAAAGCATTAGAAAGAAAGCTTGTTAACAGCAATATTCACAGCGGATCGGAGACAGTTTATTTCAAATTGATTAATGTCGGAGAAAATTATGCTTGGGAATTTCTGCTGAACTTTGTGTTATTGTACAGAAATGATGTTTCTCCGACAATAAGAGCAGTTTTGAAAGTTTTTAAATATGGGTTCCTACAATAGTCGGTTTTACGTAATTGTACCTGGATTTCTTTCTGATCAAATATTGTCTGCTCTGCAGTACGTGTAGTACATTCGTGGGCAAAAAATAGTAAGACATTTTATTTGAAATTTTTAGCTAAAACCAATTCATTGTAAAAAATTTTTTTCTGGGTTGGTATAACTGTCATTCTGGCAACTGTACCGATTGTTATGTATATCAAAATAATCATTAGTGTTTAGTAAACGCTTGTCTTTCTGAAGTACATAAAGTGCATTCGGCGGCTTTTACGATGAGTGAAATTATTATATATTATCAGAATGTTGGAAATAGCCTTCGATGATAATTGTTTGCCGCGATCAAGTGTTTTTGATAGGTACAAATTATTTAAAGAAAGTCGAAAACGCGTTGACGACGAACCACGTTCAGGGCGGATATCAACATTAACTGATGATGAACAAATCAATAAAATAAAGAAATTGGTGCTTGAGAATTGACGATTAACAGCCAGAGATCTTACTAATATCTTTGGAATGTAGGAAGAATCAGTGCAAACCATTTGAAAGATTATTTGGGCCCAAGAAAAGTGAAAGCATAATTGTTTACAAAGTTACTCAATTTTTTCTAAAAACAACGTCGCGTTAACGTCTGTCAAACTATGTTTTCCGACTACCTGGATGGCATGATACGTATTATTACTGGCGATGGCTCTTGGATCTATGCTTACGACCCGGATCTTTCGGTAAAATATCGTGGCAAAGGTGAGCTGAAGTCGAAAAAAACTACGTCAAAGCGGGTCAAAAATCAAGGTTATGTTGACAGTTTTCCTCGACTATCGAGGTGTGGTGCATTCCGAATTCCTTCCGACCGGCCACACTGTCAACAAGGAATACTATGAGTGATGGACGTCATTTGCGCGAAGCTATTTGTTAAAAAAGGACGGAATTATGGGCCGACAACTCTTGGTTTTTGCACCACGATAATGCAACGTCGCATACTGCATTGATGCTTCGTGAGTTTTCGGCAAATTTTCAACCAATTTCGTACCGCAATCACTGTATTCACCTGATTTAGCTTCTGGCTATTCAGCAACTCAAACGACCGCTCCGGGGAAACCGTTTTGAGTCAATTGAAGACGTTAAACCTGAATCGCTACGCGTATTGAAAGCTATTCCGGGAATTGACTTTAACAACTATTTCGAAGATTAGAAAAAACTAGTGTTTTGGCTCCAAGTGGGATTACTTTGAGTGGAACGATATATATTTTGAAGAATAAATTAAGAATTTTAAGATTATGCACAAAGTCTTACTATTATTTGCTCACAGCAGTAGACAAAAAATTTGGAGAGACTGAATTACGTCGCTATAAGGAAACTAGCTGAACCAACCTATATTAGACCTTTTAGATTATTTTATAACGATATCTAAGCAAAAGGTAAATTGTTTCGTCGGTTCGTACTTTCTTATCATGAACGAAAAAAGTTTGAAATCCACAGAAAAAAAAACATTAAAGTAAAAGCATAAATAACTAAAAACTTATATAATGGTGAAAAAAAAAATAATAAAAAAGCATAAATAAAACTTTTTTATTTTAATAGTAAAAAATTATCATAAAATAGCTAGCAAAGGCTGTTAAAGTTAAATAAAGTGGTGACAACAGGCACAAAACGTAGATAAAATTGTATATAATTATATTTAATAGAAAAAAAAATTGGCAAATATTAGCATAATCTAAATTAGTAAAATTATAAAGCACACAAACATTAAAACAAGTACATAAACTGCATATACATACATGTATGTATGTATGTATGTACATATAGAGTAAGTATACATTAATAACAATAATTATGCATAAGCTGCAGCGCATTACACGAACAACTGCTTCAAGCGCGCGCCGCTCAATTCCTTACGCGCAGACTTACATACAAATAAACTGCGCAGATGCGTGTGCGTGCTGCTTTACTTGTGTGTGTAAGTTACATATACATACATAGATATAATGCTATTATACATATATAAATATTAACTTCGAATTATTTTAGTATTTGTGCGAGGCGACGAATAAGCTGGCGTTGGCCGCAAAGGAGGGTATCGAGCCAGCCTCGTAGATGCCTTGGCATGCGAGTCCGTTAGCCTGTATTTACGCGTTTATTGTGTGTGTATGTGTATTTGTTATGTAGCGGTAGTATAGAAGTGGGCGCAGGCGCAGCGATGGCATTTTTAAAGTGTTGCAAGAGAGTGTGTGTGTGCGTAGGTGTAGAAGTGTAGGTGTGTGTGTATATGTGTATTTTTGTAGCATAGCGATAATATAGATTGAGAAAAATTATTTTAGGTTATGTGCAAACACATTTAAAGCAAATAAAAGTAGAAAATATTGCGAGTAATTGTAAAAGTAGGCAAATAAAAATAAGTTTTTAAGCAGGAGTATTAATAATTAAAAATTAAATTAATTTTAACTAATTAAATAATTAATAAAATTTATTTGTAAGTAAAATAACGCAATAAAATATTAGTTTACGCATTAGTTTAATTTAATAATTTTTTTAATATTGTTAATTTTAATTTTAATATTAAATTTTGACAAGCATAACAAAAGTAAATTTTGTTAGTAAAAATATTTACATACATTCATATTTTTTTTTATTATTAATTAAATAAAAAAATATATTTTTTTACATACTATACTTATATAAATAAATAAATAAATATCTTTTATATATAAAGAAAATAAATATATATTAAAAAAATATTGTTAAGTAAAAAAATTATATATTTACATATATTTTTAATTGGAATTAAAAGAATTTTAAATGAAAAGTTATAAAAATTAATTTTCTGTACTACTTTTCTGGATACGTTGTAATTGAAACGGTTAGTTGATGCAGAAAAAAAATATTTCAAAAATTAAAAAGAAAATTATTATAAAAAATTACACAAATAAATTCGTAAAATTAAAAAAAAATAAAATTTTCGTAACTAAAATATATTTAAAAAGATTTTCATTAAAAAAAAATTAATTTTAAAAATAAAAAAAAATATAAACTTAAAAAGCAAAAACAAATTAATTAAAATAGTAATAATTTAAAAAAAAAATAAAAAATAATAATTGAAAAAATTAAATAAAATTTAAAAATTAATTAAAAAAAAAAATTATTTAAAAATTAAAAAAATAATAAATTTAAAGATAAAAAAAAATTAAAAAACAAAAAAAAAATAAAAAAAAGTAAATTTGAAAAAATTTAATTTTTTTTCGTAATAAAAATATATATATTTTTATATTTGCAAGCCCAACAATAATTAAAAAAAAAATTAAGTAAAAAAATTTATCAACCTAACTAACCGCCATATGAGCTTATGCCTACCAATCCAAAAGTATTTCACCGTAAAATACAACCAAATAATCCAAAAAGTCCCGTTATGATATAATAAAAACTACATGTTTACATACCTTCGCACGTTTCAAGAGCTCATTTTGACCAGCGGCAACATTGTCCTTCTTACCGGCCCATGCGCGCAAAACGGAAGCCTGCAAGGCACGACCGTACGAGAAGGTCAGAGCCCATGGTTTCAACAATGGCACGTTGTTGATGGCGTTCAAGTGCACGGAAGCCTCTTCCTCAGATTGGCCACCAGACAAGAAGGTGATGCCTTTAAAAAATAATAATAATATTAATACTTACAATAAATAACTAAATTACAGCAACAACATACCGGGAACAGCAGCTGGTACAGTTCTGCGGAGAGCTTCGACGGTGGCGAGCGCTACTTGTTCGGGTGTGTATTTCTTGGGGCACGATTGACCGGCTGTCACCATGTTGGGCTTCAACAGTGTACCCTCCAAGTAGACATGATGATCGTTCAATGCCTTGTATACGGCAGCCAATACAGTTTCGGTAACCTTTTGTGCGCGATCCAAATCGTGATCACCATCGGGCAATACTTCGGGTTCAACGATTGGTACAATGCGCTGCGATTGGCAGATGGAGGCATAACGAGCCAAAACGTTGGCGTTCTCCAAGATGGATTGGTAAGATGGGGTGTTCTTGCCGATCTTCAAGACGCAACGCCACTTGGCGAAGTCGCAACCGTCCTTCTTGTATTGGGCGCAACGGGCAGCCAAATCATCCAAACCTGTGGAGTTGAGAGAGTAGAGGATACAGTATTAGTATGATAAAAATTACAGAGTTTGGTATACAAGTTTTGAGAGAAGACAGAACGGAAATTGTGAGAGAGGAACTAAGAACGAAATGTTTGAGATTTCTGAGGAAGGCTTAAGTATAAAACTGGGATCTCGGATTTCCTAATTCTCCCTTGCTATATTATTGTGTTAGAGAACTCGAACGTTTAACTTAATTCAAAAGAGACCGATGTTTTATAGCAAATAATATAATTTATCTACTAGTTGCAGAGACAGCTTTCTTGAGGCTCAATTTTACCATGGAACTTAAAGTATTGCAAACCTATATTGCTATTGTCACATTAGTGGTTCTTATCGCCTGAAAAGAACCAACAATCCCCAACAACTCAACTTAAACTTCTGAAAACCTCCAGCAAGACCAACCCCCTACATTTCGAACTACCAGTTATGAAATGAACTGCTTACCCTGAGTGGTGCACTCGTCTTCGGAGCCGAACAATGGCACAACACCCTTATCGACCTTAATGCCGGGGATGATGCCGCGCTTCTTCAACAACTCAACGAAGGGAGTGCCATCATCAGCCTTCTGGTACAAGGTTTCGTGGAACAAAATCACACCAGAAATGTTCTCAGCGACTTTGGGGTCAGTGGAGAACAACAGCTGACGGTATAAGCGACGGTGTTCATCGGTATTTTCAACACCAATGTCTTGCAGACGCTTGCCCATGGTGGAGACGGACTCATCAGCAGCGAGAATACCCTTGCCGGGAGCAACAATAGCGCGCGCAATGCGGCTAAGCTCCTCTTGCAATTCCTTGGATGGGTAGTTGAAGTAGGTGGTCATTTTGTTGTAGATTTGTTTTGTTTTGGTGTGATGAAAGAGACTGTAAAGAGATAGAAGAGGAGAAGAGAAAATGTTAGAGTGGAATTTTTAATTTTTTAATTTCGTTTTATTTAATTTAAAGAATTTATTAGTGATTTCAAAAACTACAAAAAATTTAAAATTTTTTTTTTTCATAATTTTGTAAAAAAATTAAAAACGCTACGAGTTTTGTTTTCTTATTATTGCCCACAAACAAAATACTAACAAAATGTTGCGCAACATTGTTGCTAGCGTATACACAAAGGACGTCACGCGTGTTTGCCGTTACGTTGTAACAAACGTGTAATTGTGAAAAACATATGTATGTATCTAAAAATGAAAGTATACATGTGTGTATGTATATATTCAAGGTTATGTGGGTGTTTGCTGGGTTTAATTGAAAATATATGAAAATGTCGCTGGATACACATGGCATAAAAAGCAATAACGCCATTAATTTTAATAAATTTTTATGACTTTTTGTTTTCATCTTTAATTCTATTTACTCGTCGATGATAGCTGTAAGTGATAACGCTTTAGTAGCGCTGACCAAAGTGCAGACAAGTCACAAAGTCAATGGAAAAATGTTGATAAGACTTGTGCAACAAAGCCATAATGTTTGTGATGGAATTATTGGATGCCCTCTTTTCAGTTTTCTGCATTATTTCTACTCTTTTAATATAATTTCAGAATTTTGAAATTTTCAATATAAAACTGAAAATATTGCCAACTAGATACAATAGCAATCTTGATTTTGATTGGTCATTTTGTATGGCAGCTATATGCTATAGTACTCCGATCTGAATAATATATGCGAAGAATGCAGGAATACATTGAAAAATAATCCTTGCCGAATCTTGTAAAGATATCTAGTCAAATAAAAAAGTTTTCCATACAAGAACTTAATTTTTAACGCTCAGTTTGTATGGCAGCTATATGCTATAGTACTCCGATCTGAATAATATGTTCGGAAAATTCAGGAATACATTGGAAAATAATCTTTGCCAAATCTTGTGAAGATATCTAGTCAAATAAAAAAGTTTTCCATACAAGAACTTGATTTTGAACGCTCAATTTGTATGGCAGCTGCACGCAATAGTGGTCCGATATCGGTGTTTCCGACAAATGAGCAGCTCTGTACAAAAAAAAGGACGTATGCTAAATTTCAGATCAGTATCTCAAAAGTTAAGACACGTAAAGACACACGAATGTCTAAATCGACTCAGCTCAGCACAGTGATAAAAGTTCGATATTATGCCGAAAAATGTATATGTATGATATGTATGCGTGTATGTATACTTGTGCAGAGATTATTTTTAATAATTTCACAAAAACTTATACACTTTAATCACCCACAGTATTCATAAAATGTATAGAGAATATAAAAAAGAGTATACAAAAATATCAAAAACTCAATAAAAAGTACAACTTTAGTTCCAGTTCTAGTTTCTTAACACAAATTTCATTAAAAAAAACTAAAAACAAAAAATCAGTAAAATCTTATAAAAAAAAAGTATTTCTTTTCTTCACCAAATTTCACACAAATTAATGCAGTTTATTTCAAGTGAAAAATAAAATAAATAAAATTTATTAATATAACCGTTTGTATGTATGTATCTAATAACTCTAATATACATATGTATGTATATATTAACTAAATTTCCACTTATGCCACGCACCACAAGAAAAGTCCGACCGATTGAAGCACTACACAGATACTGAATGAAAATACGAGCACTGGAACCGCGTAAGGTACAGCGCACCAACACACAAACCGTTAGTCCGGCAGTCAACGCATATTCGGGCGAGTAGATACGAGTAGGCAGGCCCACTTTTCAGCTGAGCTGATAAGCCACGAACCGGAGATGGCATAACAACACAGGCATAGCAGAGAGAGTAGGAGCTGACCTCCACTTAAGGAGAGCGGGTAATAGGAGATTCGTAAATTTGTGGCATATGCGCGTTATGAGTGTCCTACAAAAGACTTTCACTTTCTTCATGTTGTGGAGCAGTGAAAGTAAATTTTGAGCAAGAAGATGCAGAGATGGCTAACGCTCCAAAACAAAAGCAAAAACAACAACGATAATATGGACAAAAATGTCGAGTGCTCAGACAAAAAGAGTCGAAAAAAATCATTTGCTCGTGAACATGCGCATGACGTTGAATGAAAGAGATATATGTATACATATATATATGTACATATATGTATATATGTGTGTGTAGAGTACGAAAACAACACACGAAATTTCGTTTTCAATTCGCTCAATTTTTGTGATACAGACAAAATCATGACCGTCCGCACGCCGCTCCACCTAAAAACAAGCTTTCGTTATACCCCCACCGCCTGATCGCTTTAGTGACGGCATGTGGCGTACAAACGAACACACACACGCACACATTCACTCTCGCTGCTGTTTGTGCGCCGACATTGACGAAGGTCAAATAAGAGGCAAAACATGTTGCGTTACAATTGCTGTTGTTGTTGCCTCACTTTTTATTTGTTACTGTAGCTATTGCAACATTTTGGTTGCTGTTGCAAATACGGTATTGTTGCAGAACTTTCGGGTAGTAAATTAGGTATGTATCAGGTAGTATATCATGTGTATGCATAAAAGTTTTCCTTTGAGTCGAACGCGTGATTTTCTTCCATGCATTCTGTTTGGATTTATATTTATATTTATAATTTTATTTGTGAAATATTTATTTATGACATCTTTCACCTACACAAGCAGGTGCTTTGGAGACCACACGCTTGGTGATGAAAGCGCTTTGTAGGTTTCGTTGACACGCTTGACATTGAAAGCAAAATCAGTCAGGAAGAGTTCTCATGGAAATTTTTTTGAAAGTTCAAACTTGCATACATACTAACACATATGCATAAACACTTTTATAGAGACGCATACATTGCGTACATTGCGCTGGAAGTCAAAGGGCAAAAGTGATCTGTCAACTTTTGAGAGTTGTGAAATTATTTCATAACAATTTGTAAATATTTAGTGAGTTTGGAACTTTTTATAAGTGCATACACATGTTTGCATGTGTATTTATATTTGTATATTTTTTAACGAATTTTTAAAAATTCACATTTTTAAAGCAAAATGTGCCGCGTAAAAATATTTTTGGGAAAAGTATATTTTTTTTTATTAATTATTTTATTTTTAAAACTATTATAGATGCAATTTAAATATTTTATCTTCGATATGGATATACATACCTACATACATATGTACATATGTATTTTTTTAGAAATTTTATGAATTGTTAAATATAATTGGAAAAAATAAATTTTTTTTATTAATTATTTTATTTTTAAAACTATTATAGATGCAATTTAAATATTTTATTTTCTATATACAAATGTATATTTTTAAAAATTATGAATTGTTAAATATAATTGAATATGTTTATTTATTTTAAATTTTTTAAAGCCAAATATCGTAAAAAATTTCTAAAAAAAAAGAATTACTTTTATAACAATTTATATGTACTTGGTGGGTTAATTATTATTACATCTTTTAATTTATATTAAAAATTCTAAATTTTTTAGTAACTTTTTAAATTTTTTTTAGTTTTTTTAAATTATTTTCGTAGTTCAGACTTTTTTCAAAAATGAAACACAAATTGATGAATAAAAAAATCGCGAAACATTTTTTTTGTTATCAAAATGAAAAATTACATATTTTTTTAACATTTTGAAAATCAATCAAGCACAAATTTGTACCAAAAAATTTCATATTCTTTGTAAAAATTTGTAATATTTGGTAAAAATTTTTGAATTGGTTCTATTTCAAAATTAAAAAAAAAGCAATTAAAATTTGTATTTTATTAAAAAAATAATGTGTTTGCGGTTTTTTATTCATAAAGTTGTGTTTTATTTTGAAAAAAAAAAATTTAGCTATAAAAATAATTTTTAAATAATTATTTTAAAGAATTATTTTAAATAATTATTTTAAAAATCCAAATATAAGACTGTATATAATATAATTTCCTAAACACAATGCATAAGAGAGTTTCTTGCAGATAATAATTTAATACAGAAGTTTTTGTGGTAATCAGCAAATTTTCTGCAAATTTTTAAAACGAATTTAGATAAATAGAACATAAAATAATTTTGTAAAATATTTTATGTTTATAAAAAAAAAAAAATAAATTATGAATTGTCTTAATTTTTTCGGGTCCCTGAGTCGCCAAGTCTTAAATAATTATTTAAAAAGAGAACTGAAAAATCTTAAAATTATTATAACTTATATTAGAAAAAAATTAATGAACAATATTGTCAGACTTCAAATTAAATGTTTTTTTTTGTTTAATTTTTAAATAATATTTCTTTATTTATTTTAATTTTTAAAACACTATTTGTTAAACAAAATTTTTCTGTTATCAAAACTCTAGTATGTATTTTAAAAATATTTTTAAAAAAATTTATCAATCAATAATTTTTTGCTAAATTAGCATATTAAATAAATTAAATAAATTGAATAATTAAATATTAAAAAAAATCAAAGTAAACATTTGTTCCATGAAATAATTAACTCGGTTTTGAAAGAAGTTCATTGGTCAGGCGCTCTAAGCGTAACATGTGAGTGCGACAAATTTCAATTAACTTTCATCAAAGCGTATCGAAATTGAAATTCCAGCTGTTAAGAACTCCTGATAGTCATATGATGGTCAAAACTTGTGTATAACCATTAATAATAACTTGAAAAAATATTCCTTCAACTACAAACAAGAGATCATATACATAGCTGCATTTATTTGAGAAAATTCTAAAGAAAAAGCTTTTGTCGATGCTTTCATGCGAAAATATGAAATTTTTTAAAAATAAAAGATTTTTTTTTATTTCTTAGTGTTAAATGTTAAAACAACAGTAAATTCATCCTTTCAAATTTAAGACAAGAGAGTGTGTGAATAACTCATAAAAGTAATATAACTGCTTATTGTGATGGAGAACTTTTTATTATGCCAGTTTATATGACTTATACCAGTTGTTGCTCGATTCGGTCGATTCTAAGTTCTCTCAAATCTAAGACAGCTAATATCAACTAGGCTGAGCGAGTGAGCACTTTTTGTAAATCTTCCAAAAAAACCTCTTACAGGCTCTTGAAAATATATTCTGTAATCATATTTACATATATCCAACGCTAATAAGAAGTTAACTAATTTAGGAATTAAAGCCAGGCAACTGGCACAAAATTTTATGAAATAACCGCAGCAAATAAATATAAAATTGGTTAAATAATTTCCAGCATTCGCGCACCTATTTCTATGTATGTGTATATACCTAATATATGTATGCACTTCCGCAGTTGACCTCACACAATAAAATTGCATGAAATTTTCCATTGAAATAAAGACAAAATATGTCGTACAGACATTAAATATGAAACATATATGTAGTTATTATCATAAATATATATATATATGCGCTTGCATAATATACATATTTCAAAAAAAAAAAAAAAATAACAAAAATGATCAGCGAATATGAATAACCAAATAATATTTTGAGAATATCATACTCGTAACTATTAATCTATGTACATATGTATATGGGTCTTTCCGTCTCAAATTTACATACACGTATTTTTACTATTTCCCATTTCGAGACCCAGCATTCATTATTGGATAATATTCGATCGCATAGGCCACGTCTAAAAACGATGACGGTGAGAACGTAACCGTCAATGACGACCGTTATTGCGACTATTTTGATGACAGAAATTGAAGCTCCTGATCTCTGCGACATTTGATTTCAACAAGGTGGCGTCACTTCCCACACACCACATCAGTCCATCGATTTATTGAGAGAACCTTTAGGTGAGCAGATAATTTCACGCTTTGAGTCGGTCGATTGGCCACCGCGATTGTCTAAACTTTCTCCTTTGAGAATATGTCAAGTTACCAGTCAAAATGCTCGAACGAGTAATCGAAAATTGGACTCAATGGATGGACCAACTGGGACGTAGCCGTGGCCAATATTTGAAAGAGTTAATCTTCAAAAAGTAAATACCAAAGAATGTTCTTTAGAATGATAATAAACAATGCCCATCACATTTCTGGTTTCAGGAGGGAACTTCGAAATGGATCACTTTTTTAATTTTTTTTATTCATAACTCGCTTTAGATACTGTTAGAAAGGATTTAGTGAATCGAAAAGGCTGACAGAAAGCTATTATTAAATGAAAAAAAAAATAAAACCGCACTTTTTTGTGCAATATAAAGAAATTGTTGTTTCTTGTAATACTTTTTACGATAACACAAAAAAAAATTATGTACATAACCTCAAAAATAATTTTTACAAAGTCAATAACTTCGTCAACACTCATGCACATATTAAAATTTTGTATGTTTTTATGCACCACAATTTTTTTTTTTTACCAGTTCAAACGAACAGCGATTTTCACCAACTTTACCTGATACAAAAATATACAAGCTTCCTGCGGCGCTGCCAGCCAAAAATGAACTGTGACTGAAACTCGCCGGTCGATGGACTTTAATATATGCAGAAAAAACCGAATAAGCACACATACATATGTACATATGTATCGATTGTACATAATTCTATGTAAACAAATACATGCAAGCGTGCTTAAGATAATACAGAGAGATACCGTGAAGCCACACACCAGCCATGCAATCAAGTGAAACAACAACAATTGAAAACCACTTTTGATAACATAAGAAAACACATTTCATCAGTGAAAACAACAAGAAAACTTGTGAAAAATAAAAACAACAAACATTTCAAAACAAGTTCTTCCAGCTTTATCGCGGTGTTTATGCTTATCAAAGTGCCCGCATTGGAGGGGGGTCAGATAGTACAAAATAGTGCATAAATATATGCAAACAAGCTGATACAGTATCTACCATATACTACTCGTATATATTGCGGTGGGGCGTGTCTGCTTTAAGTGTGACGTGTTACTCGACACATACTCGCACACATGTCTCAATGGCAACGCCACTCAAAACGCAAACCGGATTAGAAAAAACGAGCCCCCGTATCTGCAAACTTACACGTATTTGAGCCAAAGTGTGAATATATTTTTAAAACTAAAATAATCAACAAGTCAATGCATACAAATATATTACGAAACCGGAATAAAGTAAATTATTTTGTTTGTGTAGCTGAAATAAACAACTTGTTTTCTTTATTTATTTCGATTTTGTTGGTGTTGAGAAATACTATTTATTTTTATTAAAGCTGAATCAAAACTCATTTCTTGTTGCCACGTGAAGTGTTGCGGTGTACAGCGCAGGCGCAGTATCTATGTTGTAGTGCAAACAATGTTTTTGTAATGGCTCGTGAACTTTGAAACGGTACTGGTTATATAAGTGGAACTGCAGTGGACCAATCTGATTAGTACAAAGTCTGATTTTCTACTGAAGTTCAATATTTATCGATTAATCGATATTGGTAGAGAACAATTTGAGGCATTACTCAAGCCTCTTATTAATTAATTTTTATACACTGAACCAGGTAGGCATATTAAGTTTGTCGCAAAGTTTGTAACACCCGGAAGGAAACGTCGTAGAACCTATAATATACAATTCAAGGTAGAGGTAGGTAAAAAAAATGAGGATTGCACCGCGTTTTAAGGTCTACTGTGCCCTCTCCTAAGTCACAAGGGCTCACTTAGCCCCAGCATATTGATAAATTCCAATATGTTGCTAGGTGCTATTGAAGCGATGTGATCTCTATTTGGAAACATGGATCCAAGGGCTTTCATCCTGCGTCTGTAGGCAGCTGTGTAGTCAATTAGCAGGTGTTTTGGAGTAGCAGACCCGCAATTGGCACAAGAAACTAGGCCCATATTATATACATAAGTACTTCTTTAGCTTACTTTGATCGCTGTAGAATGCGACAAGTAGCTAGAGTTTGTCCCTTTGGAGGTTGATTACATATTTAAACCTACTGTGGTTGTAACCACCCATAAGCAACTTGGTTTGACGCATGGCTTACAATTGTTGCCAATACCTCCCCCTACCTCCACTCCTTCATCCTTTCGGAGCAACTCCTTTATTGTATGAGAATCAACCGCAATAAAAGGTTCAGGTCCTAAGATGCTGGTAGATGCTGCGGAGCGGGTGAGCTCTTCAGTCAGTTCATTTTCGGTTATACCTTTGTGAACGGGCACCTAGATAAGGTGCTCTTGATCACGATCTGATAGACTCTTTAGTGATTTTTTACACTTTTGCCCCAGTATCGAGTTGTACTATAATTCAGTCCGATTTATCCATATCCTACTGTCTGCCTGCGAGATCCTCCATTAGCTTTTGAGATATTGAACTGAAATTTTGCACACGGTATTTTCTTTCCAACAAGCTGTTCTTTGTGGAAACCGCTGATATAGATCCACTATAGCATATAGGCACCATACAAACTGATCGATCAAAATCAAGTTCTAGTTAGAATATGAAAAGTAAAAAATTTCCAAAAAAAAAGCTTTATGCGATGGAGGGCCGAGTAATCGATAAAACTCTCGAAAGCTTTTGTTAACCTACAAAGTTCAACTAAGAACACTTCTTCAATAGAGTAATTTATCAAAGCCTTGAGAGATCTTGTAATCTGGAAAGTTCTTCAGTCAATACAGTGATAAATATATCTGCAAAGAATACTAGCTGGTAGATACCGAGAACTAAATTAGGTTGCCAGTTATTTATGGGAAACAGAGACAACAGGATATTATGGATGATATTGCTTTTCATTTTTCAGGCAAAGATCTCATATTAATGACACTTAGCTCATACATTATCTAGTAAAACGCCATCCAGTAGAGCTAACTGGAATCGAAATCAGTCCCCTTAGCAGATAAGTGAAGAACTCAAGACGTTTTTTTTTTTTTTTTTTTTTTTTTTTGTTGCATGAAGTTTAAATCCGTCTTCAGGTCTTTTTTGGCAATAGAGAGAAATTTGTTTACGATTCTGCAAATAAGAGCTTCGCTGAAGATTTAGCTATATTATCTAACTTAACCAAGGTCTTACTATTATATGAATTAAAATTTGTAGCTATGGTCTGAACTAAGCACATTCTACATGAGACGCCAGTCATATATTTTAAAGGTCTATCAACTTACTACTTCAAGAAAGTGAAAAAAATCACTACCAACAACACAAAGGTTCCAAGTATCCACACAAACCTGTAGTCATGCATAAATATGTATGTATGTGCATGAGCAAAAACACATAGCGGCATACATATCGACTTAAGCGTGCAGTTTTTTTTATAAAAAATTTGGACGCCTGCCATCACACCCCCGACCTCAACGTGCTAAGGAGCACCCACAAACTACTTATATATGCAAATGTAAATAGACGAGCAATTTTATAGACAAGACACTATTACTAAACTATTTCTAAAGCCGAAATATGCATTTGCGTGCTTTGGGACAAGTAGATAGTGCATCTTGTAGACTAGAACATTCAAGACGTACACAAAAATATACATAATGTATATAAGTATATATATATATACATAGTTATATACATATGTATAGATTTTTGTCCACTTACCCATTGCACTGCCGATATTTTTGGAAATATTTATGCATATTTACATACATACGAATATGTACATAAGAATACTGTTAATTTGACGGAGAGGAATCTAGTAGAACACTAGTCAAAAACTGAAAATTTTATTTTATTAGTAAAATTATTTGATAATGTTAGAAAGGAATGAAAAAGCTAATTATACTCGTATGCTACCTATTTCGAGACCAGTTAGTGGTAGAGATATTATTACATCGAAGAAACCTCTCTTTAAGAAATGCGACTAGTTCGGATCAAACGAAATTAATTTCACTCTTGATATTTTTATGTTATTCACTATACTCTTTTCTTCAAACACGTTTTATGAAGAGACCAATAACACCAAAAGCTCCTTATTTCAGGATGACCTCTCGACGTTATCGAGAGGAAAACCTCAACATAAGATAGTTACTCTCAAAAGACGAGGCTAGCTAAACTAAGTGCTAAGTCCTTAAGCGCGTTTTCTCGAAACTTTGTTTTTGAAGTCGTTTGGCAAGATATCTCAAAAACTACTCAACCGATCTTCATGAAATTTTACACAGGTCTCTGAGATACAATTCTTTAAGACTTGGAAGAAGGATTTTTTTGGATTATAACTATTTGAAAACGAAATGTCGCGAAATTTTCGTTAAAATTTTAGTTTTTTTTCGCGTTTTCTCGAAACTTTGTTTTTGAAGTCGTTTGGCAAGATATCTCAAAAACTACTCAACCGATCTTCATGAAATTTTACACAGGTCTCTGAGATACAATTCTTTAAGACTTGGAAGAAGGATTTTTTTGGATTATAACTATTTGAAAACGAAATGTCGCGAAATTTTCGTTAAAATTTTAGTTTTTTTCGCGTTTTCTCGAAATTTTGTTTTTGAAGTCGTTTGACAAGATATCTCAAAAACTACTCAACCGATCTTCATGAAATTTTACACAGGTCTTTGAGGTACAATTCTTTAAGACTTGGACTAAGATTTTTTTTCGATTACAACTATTTGAAAACAAAATGTCACGAAGTTTTCGTTTAAATTTTCTTTCTTTTTTTCCAAATGTTTGCCAAAAATCCAATTTTCAGTTCTTTTTTTCCTTTGCCCAAATTTTAGGTTAAGGTTTTAACTAAAATACGTTTGCTTTTCACTTAAGATGATCCTATAAGCAGCTATCCTGACAAAACGGGCGCATCTTTTTTCCGAGGGGTCACCGGAAATTACGAAGTTTAAAACTTTTTTTTTCAAAAATTTCAGAATTTCTATGTTAATAGTGTATGTTTGCAACAATAAAAAATTCTAATAAAATATTTCATTTTTTATGTGAGAAAAAAATTTTCGAAAAGGGCTGTTTTTACCCGAAGAAACCCATGTAATCCCTTAGTATAAATTTATTGAAAATAACTACGAGATCTATACGTTGAATAGCTTACTGAGAGTATGATAAGTTAAACTACTTATCATTTCAATGTAAATAGTTTTTTGACATTTATTTGAAAAGTGGAAAAATATATGTAAATAATAAGGAATCCCTAATGCATATACATATGTACATACATATGTACATCATCACCTAAAACGTCAAACAACGTGAGATCAAAAAAATCGAAATTGAGTTTTTTATTGCTTACAATTCTCTAGATGATATTTCATATGTATAGTATGTATATGTATTATAAAATGTCCAGCTCCCGCTGTCACATATAACCAATATATAACCATTTTATAACCAAAATTCAAATTTGCTTTCAATAGGAGGATCTCTATTATATCGTTTTTGCTTCGACTCTAAACTTACGAAAAGTTATCTTACGTTATTTTGCTTTTTTGGTGACGATATGTACATATACATAAGTATGTACACACGTACATACATATTATTTAAACCAAATTTGAATTTTAGTTATAAAATGGTTATTTCTGACATATGTATGTATGGATGTAGTTGCTCTTGTACGCACAGTACGAAGTATTTCACAAATACTACGGTTATGTAGTATCTGCAGATGTCACTATGCACATATGTACATATATATGTACATATTTGTATGCATACTTAAGTACGTGAATATTTACTAACTTCAGTGAAACTGAATTGTGTGACGCATATGTAAAAAGGTAATTTCCCAGAGATCTTCTAATACATATACATATATTTATACATATGTATATACATTGCACACTCTTTAGCAACATACATAGATACATTTTGCAGTAAAATCACTTTATCTAACGTGCAATTTTCACTGCCTCCTTTAATCGGTAGACTTCACACGAAGGCAAAATATAAATAAATAAAAAAAAAAACAACAAAAAATAGTCAAATAAATTTGCATGAAACTAATTAAAACAAAGAGGATCACTCAGCAATGGCATGTTAATGGTACACACTACCACTAAATGATTGGTACACGTGACCTTTGTGCCCCCGACGTCATCCCTAATCATTGAAGGATTAGTCATATCAAATTAGATTGTTAAATTAGATAGCACAATTTTACACGTTTAAATGGAGTTTTCCGCCCACTCCACTCCCGTCCACGCACTTTCACACACAAACAAACACACTTATTACGTGCGTAATGCAAATTGAAAATGCAGTTACGAAATGCCTCCTACACGCACCACCCCAAAGATGAAATGTTACGACAACACGGCACGTAGCTCAAGAACTTTTTGTGAAAATCACTATTTTAATATTTACTTGTGTTGGGCACTTTATCCGCACTCACCTGGAGTGTATTTAACTATTAATTAACTAATTTTTTTTAACTGAAAATTAAGTAATACACTGTGTAATTACGCGTTTACGTACCTGCAGTTTCAACTTTAGTTTTCACTGTGAGCTCTGCAAAGTGGCGAATTGGCAGCCGAAAGGTTGAATGGAGGTCGTTGCTTCAGACTGACATTCAGCTATTCAGTCAACATGCGCCACATACCGGCAATTCATATATTGCGCAATATTATTGCAATTATGGTGAAATATTGAGCAATATTTTCAGTTAGTAATGCGCTAGTAAGGCGTTAGTAAATTCAAATGTTAATAGAAGAAAAGTTTATTTTAACTTTTTTTTTTAAGTATTGAATTGAAAATTATTGAAATATATTGAAAATTAAAGCTTTAATCTAAGCAATTTATTAAAATTCGACAGCAATAATAATAAAAGTATTTAGAAACAAGCAAATAATATAAAAGATTGCATAGCAAACCTCAATTTTTGATGGAATTGTAAAATTCGGCTCAAGCTTCGGTAGGAGAGCTTGATTACGCGCACAGATAATTTTTCCATATATATTTTATGTTTAAATTTGAATTCCTTCCGATATTACAATTAACAAACATAACTAGAACTTTCTTGGGTCTCAGTTTGTCAACTAAGAAAAGCTGTTCATATACACCAGTCAAAAATCTCTTTATATCATATTCCTCATATTAGTTGAGAAATGTTTCAAGCCACCACAATAATAACACTTCTAGAAACTTTACGCCCCCAACAACTAGGCATCGAAGATAATTTAACCGCAAGAATTTAAAAGGAGTTTCCAGGAAGTTGGTTACTGTCATCAGCAAGCATCATGGCGACTTAAAAAAATTTTATATATGTACATACATATATCCTACCTGCAACCAGGGTTGCAAATAATGCATTAGTAAATAATAAACTGAATAATATGCCTAATTATATTTTTTTTATAATCTGAAAAATCTTCATTAAAAATTATTTTAAAAAATTTAATCCTATTAAAATCGATTGAATAAACGAAAGTAAACTAAAATACCGTTTTGAAAAAATGTTGTGCATTTACATTACATATATTTATTTCTATCACAATTTGAACTTAACTTTTATTTCAATATTATTTAATAAAAAACCCTGCTTTAAGCAAAAAAACAATATTTAGCAGCACAACAAATGATATATATATTTTTTTCTTCAAAAAATGTTGTGGTTATGAATAAATTTGGTTATATTTAAATTGTTTAATTGAGGTTCTTAGAAATTTAATATATATATTTTTATGTAATGATACAAAAAAGACAGGTTATTTATTTTAGGTATATTACTTAACAATTAATGAATGCATGTTTTCGTTAAATCCCCATATTTAATTGTTTCTTAATCTATTGCAATCACTTTAAAGCTTTATAATAGTCACCGCATTTTTAGAAAATTATATAAACAAAAGAATTCCAGGATAAAAGCTTAACCACCTAATTATTTAACGAAAAAAGGTATATCACTTTAATGTGCAACTTCAAAGTTTTTCAATTACATCTCTTCTCTCTTTCATATTCACCACACTTTTAGCGAGGGTGATTACAGACTGCAACTCTGTATTCACGTTGATTTCGCTACCTGCTTGTTTATTTATTTGACGTTTGCACTGAATTTCTGTCAGTCAATATTAATATTTTTCACAGTCGACATTAAGGAGAAAGGATACGAAATTTTCATAATTTCTATATTTTTCTGATAAAAATGGAAAATTTCGGCAGTGAAATCGGCCAGAAAATGCGGGTATGTGTCTGGGCATAACTGTCTGTATAACGAAAATGTTTGAAAATATACTTTTCACTATCAAAAAATATATGCTATGAAAAGCTGTATGCTGCTGTTTTAGTATTTTCAATATCAAACATTTATTGATTAAGCACCCAGATAAATTGTAAAATAATTACACTAGTATTTGAGTTAATTGTATTGTTTTATTACAGAGTGCCGTAAAGGCCAAACTCGTAGAGTTAGGCACTGGTGGCACAGCCGGCTACATAGACGATGAGCTGCCGGATTATGTGATGATTATGGTAGCGAACAAGCGTTCCAAACAACAAATGATCGCCGACCTTAACCTCTTTCTAGGCTCACAAACAGAGCTTTTCGTAACGTGGCTACATGAAGTGTTGCAAAAATTGCAAGAAGTGACATTGCCTGCAACTATTGGTAAGAAAATAATAAATGCGAAATATATCTAAATATTTATTTTACTATTTTTTATTTATTTTATATATAGCCACAAAAAAACGCAAGGCAGAGCCTAAGCAAGACGTTACAAGCAAAAAGGAGCGTAAGGGTAATAAAAAAGAGAGAAAAATATCAACATCCAAAAAAGCCGCAGAGGAAGTGCAAAGTGCCACTGTAAATACAACCGAAAAATCAGCGTCATCGAGCACACCAACAGTGCCACCAATTAATTCTATAACCGACGTATTTGCGGATGTGTTTTTGGAGAAAGCTAAGAAAAATCTGAATACAACTGCTGAAGCGGCAGCGCATATAAAAAAGGCTAAAAGTGGCAACAAAACAGCAAGTGGTGAAACAAGTAAAAATTTAGCAACCAAGTTGTCTAATGCGAATACCACAGTAAGCAAAGAGCAGCGTTATAATGGTGCTAGTGGTGATATTTCTACTAGTATTAGCAAAAAAGTCACCACAACTGCTCCCGTAATCAGTGGAAATCGAGAGAAAGACTTGGCTGAGTTAGCTGAAATACAAAAGAAAATATACGCCGCCAAAAAGCATTTACGCCAATTGGGCGAATTGGAAGACAACAGTGATGACGAGGATTTCATAAATTTGAAAGAAGATGGTACTGAAGAGGAAGTTGAAAATCTTAGTCCAAAAGCGGTGGAGGCGGTATACACATTATTTAAACCTTTATTTTTGGAATTTCATTAATGTTTTATCATATTTGCAGCCAACACAAACAATAACGGAACAGCAAGGTACAAAACGACGTAGTCCAATTATTTTTGATGCCGGCGAAAAGAAGAGTGATGAGACAAAATCGAACGCGAATGAGGCATCTGACAGGTCGGCACATTTTACACCACCACCCCAGGCGAAGTGTGTGGTTACAAAACCGAGCAGCACCAGTGAACTGCAAAGTACTAATAATGTACGTAGCAGTCAATTGCTAGAAAAACAGCATAGCCAAGAACGTGAAAAGTCACGAAATCGCGAACATGAACGTGATAGACACGACTCAACCGTTGAGGTGCCCAAGAAGCCAGTACATGAACGGTTGGGCATACGTCCGCCAGCAGTTCGTGAAGCGCAACAACAACACCAACAAGCGCGACGCACGCGTGAGGATAAACAACTCTTTGTACCCTCGTTCCGGCGAAAAGATAATGATAATGAACGCGATAGGGAGCGCGAAGGCGAAAAAGAACGTGAACGTCAAAGAGAACATGATAGAAATAGAGAAAGGGAACGTGAGCGTGAACGGGAACGTGAACGTGAAAAAGAACGGGATCGGGAACGCCAACGCGAGCGCGATCGTGTCCGTGAGCGTGAAAGAAGTCGGCTGCCAGCTCGAGTCCGCGGTAGAAGTGAAGATAGGCGTAAAGACCATGATTTAGAACGCGAACGTGAGCGCCCTAGAGAGCGTGGTCGAGAACGTAGTCGTGATACAGTCGAAAATAGGCGTAAAGGCAGTGTGCCCCGCATGCGACGGTCATTATCGCCAATATTACGACGCACCACAACCAATAATGAAACGCGTACACTGCCCAACATAACGGTATCGGCTATTGTGAAACCAAATTATGCCAATAAGGGCATCATTGCTGAACAGAAGCACGACGAGAAAATGAACTCATCAACAAGTGCAACGTCTACGGAAAGCGATGGGAGTAGTGACGATGAAGAGTCTAAAGTCTCGCACTCGCAACAAACACAGCGGCAACGCATCGGCTCACGTGTTATTGTGGCACCCGTGAAGCCAGTGGAATCCTCCGAGGATGAGGATAAATCATTGAATTCAATTATAAAAATTAAACCTCGCGCGCCAGTGTCACCAAGTAAGCAGGCTTGTAAGACATTACTTCTACGCGCCGTCGCCGAAGCACAACGCTCGACCATCATAAAGACACGCCACAAAGAAGAAAAGGCAGTGTCGAACAAAGTGAGCAACATCGTTCAAGATCCAACAGACGAGCGTAAATTGTATACCAAAGCTTATCGTGAGCGCTTGAAACGCGGTGGCAAAGTCACTTCCACATCGGCAACAAGCTCCAATTTGTTCAGACGCGCCACACAAAATCTTGTCATCAAGGTGGAAAGCGATATGCCGTTACAAAAGAGACGACGCGCACAAATCGACGAGATGGAGGTAGAAGAGCAGGCGCATAGTGATGCGGAAGAGATAGAGGAGTCCGAAGAAGTGGAGGAGAAGTACGTGCCGGGCACGGTGTTCCAACGCGTGGACTCCAACATCAATTACATGTATGTGCCGCAAATGATACGCATAAAGAATGAGGATCAGGAAAGCGAAGAGTAAGTTTTAAAATTTTTTTCCGTTATTAATGTTTTTCGTACTACTTAAAAACTACTTTTGTTTTACACAGCTCCGACGAAGTTGCAGACGAGGGGAACGGCAATGCGCAGCAACCAGCCGATAAAGCGCAACAAAGGAAAACACAATTTGTGGTTACGCTTAATGGTGAGTTAGACTCTTTCAGTCGGCGATTAAGTTGTAATGTGTTTAGTTACGGCTACAGTTGACTTAATTGATTTTTCGTATTCTCCATTGCAGATGAGAAAGCGGCTTTGAAGTTCATGTCGCGCGCTAAGGCTGCCCTGAAGCGTGCACGTTCCGAATCGCCATTGCAAGAAGTGTCGTCATCCTCCTCGGTGGCGCGTTCCAAACGTGCCGAAGCTTCGTCAACTACAAACACAACAACAACAAAATCAACACAAGCATCACGACCACGTTCGGGCGCACAAGAAAATGAGCACAGCCGTCGCGCCAGCATCAAATCACGCCTCGCAGCCAAAGTAATGCCCTCGTCAACGGTGTCACGTTTTAGCGATCACGAATCATCCAATTCATTGCCGGCAACACCGCCACTAAGACGCTCCGATTTAGTCGAAACTTATCGCAAACCAAAAGAGGTCAAAAAGATTATTATTAAGAATGATACAGACGATGAGGAGATGAGCCCAAAAAAGTTATCCTCCACCGTTGTTGTGGGCAATGGCAGTCAACAACGCAAACACAAGCGCACACACAGCATGGAGCGTAACCAACAGCCCGAGCGTTCAACCACGCCACCAACGTTGCGCAAACCCGACACGCGCAAGGAGTCACGCACACCGCCCAAACGCAAACGCAGCTCCAACAGCAGCCAGTATGAGGGCAGAGCGCGTGCCATGGACGACAGCGATATTGATGATAATGAAGTGCGGGAGCAGCCGGTACATAAGCGCCGTTCCAGAAGCGACGATAGCACACGCATGCGCGAAAGGGGGCGTGAACGAGAACGCGAACACGAACTACACAATCGTGAGCGCGAACGTGCAGCCTCACGTGATTATTCCGCTGAGCGGCATAGCGGCGAGGAGCGACGCAAGATCTCAACGCGTAATGTGGAGGCGAAAAAGTACGACAACATTCCGTCGTGTAAGTAAATTTTTGTTGTAATTTGAAGCCAATTTCAAAGTTGAAATAATATATATATTTTTATCTTACAGTGAGCTCGGTCACCTTGGACTCGTCTGCTGGGCGTATTATGAAAACGAAGGAGCGCTGTAAATACCATCCGAACTGCACCAAACAATTCTGCGACTTTTATCACCCGACTGCACCGTGTAAAAGTTTCCCGAATTGTAAATTCGCCGACAAATGTTTGTACTCGCATCCGCATTGCAAATATGATCTCGCTTGCACAAATCTGGATTGTAATTATGCGCACAGCGGTCCCAGGGATCCGGCGCAGCTGGTGCCACAGGCGCCCCCCTTATGTAAGTTTATATTTATGTATACTTTCAATCGTCGAAATCGCATTAATATAGCGTATAGCTGCCATACAAACTGAACGCCATACAAACGAATAAAATCAAGTTCTTGTATGGCTTTGTATCTGTGAAAAAGTGTTGTGGCTTCAGTGCAACCGAATTTAATATTTTTTCTTTAACTCAAATTGTCAAATTAGAAGCAACAAATTAATTATTTCTTCTTCTTTCAGCTTCACATGTCGTGCCTGTGCAGAACTATAAATCGATTTCAGCCACAGCAGCCGCCAGCACTACAATGTGCAAATACTATCCAACTTGCACAAAGGTGGGCTGCACCTTCTACCATCCCAAGCCGTGTCGCTTTGGCAAAAATTGCATTAACAAATTGGAATGCAATTTCTATCATCATGAAGTGCAGAGCAGCAGCAAATTTAAATGGGTCGCGTCGGTTGTTTAAACCCAGTGTCATCACTTCTAACGCATACATTTAGTAATTCTACTCTCCGTTTCTTTTTTTAATATTTGTAAATTTAAATGTTGTGCAGCAATGCAAACCAATTCATATATACCGCTACTATATTTATAAATTAAACGCTGCGTAGTTATGCTATACGCAAAAAAATAATATAAAAACACAAATATATGGAAAAGAATTTTAAATTATTAAAAAATGATATTCTCGCATAATAAAGATTAAACTGAAATAACAAAAAATATAACATTAACTCGCATAAAAAAAAAGTAGTATAGGTGCAAACGCATAGAATGTTATACATCTGTATGTGTGTATAAATAATTATAAACGCATGGAGTTTCGCAGTAAATTCTTAAATTAGTATGTATATTAAACGTTTTTTGATTTTAGGGCTTTTCAAGTAATTATAAATGCAGTTAAAATTAAAATAAAAATTATTAAGCAAATATTTGCATAATACAAATAGTGGTTATATTTTGTGCTTTGTTGCTATTTCTTGCGAAAATTAATGCTTTTACTTTTTTATGGAAAATGTCAAAATGTTTTAAAAGAAATGTTGAAAACAAAAATTTAGGCTTTGTTAACTAAGCCGTGCAGACTTGTTATTGCTGTTGGAGCTACAAAAACTATTTCTCCAATGCTTTTAAAGACTGCTGCAGAGTTTGCGGACAATGACCGAATTAATCTAAACAGCAGCTTTATTTACGTAGTTTGTTGTTGCAATGGCAGAAAACATTCGACAAAAATTTTAGCGTTAATTATTTACATAAACTCAATATTTACGCTTGCAAATGCAATTAAAATCCACAGTTTTGCTTATTATTGTCATATGGCACTCCGCAGCTGCTCAAGGTCAACTTCGTTACAGTTTATTTTGACATTTTCCCTTTTTTCCCATTCTCAATAAATGGAATTAAAATTCACCCACAATTTATACTCACCAGCTGGTTTACAAAAATTCCAAATAATTTACTTATTTACTAAATTCATGTTAATTGCATATATATCCCTAAATGTGCAATAAAACAATCAAAACAATAACAACAAATATGATTATGAACAAATTAATGGAAATAACGAAATATTTATGATCTTCCAATTTCATAGTGAACATGAGTACTAGTTAATAACAAGGTTGTGTATAATTTAGTTATAGTTTTTTTCTTACTATTAACCGTTACTTTTCTACTGAATTTATTGAAGGAGTATCTGCACATACATACACCTACATATATTTACTTAATCAAATGCATACATAAGCATTTTGACATGCACTGCTTGCCATTAAATGGTATCCGCATCGCTTTACACAAGGTTTAGCCGCAGTTCTTTATCTTGGACCCACTACTAATAATATGTAGTGCACTCAGCCCTACAAAGTACTCGATATACAATAAATTAGAAAGAAAACTCCTAATAATCACTCGCATTTCAGTAAAAGCAACTTCGTATGAAAGATTCTCTAATACTTAGTCTTGCCATGAATTCTGTTACTAAGTTTATAATGTAGAGTTAATAATAAGCAAAATGACAAACAACAACAATGTACGCGAAAAATGTTATTGGAATGGTGGTCACCATTCAGCTGCTGTAGTGCTTTGGTGGGGAGTCTCCTCCCCGGAAAGGCGTTACAGCTGTACACTTCTGTGGAAAGGGGGTTAAAATTGGTGCCAAAAAAGCAGCAGCAGGATGTTTCAGAGGGTTTAAACTATACTATCTTCGATCCAATGATCCAATGCTCCCTGGATCTTCCAGCGAATTCCAACACAGTAGGCAGAAATCACTCAGCAGTGGCTTGCAAGCAATATTTCTGTTTTCACAGCTGCAGATGATTGACCGTCTGGAGGTGCAGATTTAAATTCATTGAACTCCAATCGATGGTTAGAATTAGAGAAGAGAGAGCCTCTTGTGGGGCCAAAATCCCTTTTAAAGACTCTCTCTCAGTGAATGGCGTACTTGGAGTCGAACCACCACCCATTGCAGACAAAGAGCTCGAGTTGTCGAGAGAAACGAGAGTGATCCATGCGCAGCTTCCTTTTGGCTACTTTTGCAGGTTAAACTCATACTTATCCACCAACCTCGACATATCTAATATATGTACATATTATATGTTGCATGCTCCACTAACCCTACTCATCTTAGGGAGAGGGGTGTCCCTTTGGCCCGAGCCTGTCGAAACAGCCCGTTTCTTGGATCTACCTTTGGATGATGTCGACAACAACTTATATAATCAGTACCAACCTAATGGGGATAGGTACCCGTTACAACAATAAGAACAACATAGCTTTACTTAAAAATTTTCAAGTCACTAACTAACTCTACGAGTTTTAAATTGGCGCCGCTGGTGCTTTGCTTTCAACCCATCGAATATAACCCTCGAAATTCCATATTACAATACAATTGATCGCAATGAAATAGAGAACCTGAACCTAAAGCTCAGTACCTATGGTTCGACCCCGTGGAAACACGGAAGCATCGTCCTACTCGCGTGATACTAACCAGAAGTAGGCGTAAAATTAATGAAAGGGTTTCCAAGTTCAAGTAAGGAACCAATTTTCTCTCTGGTTTCATGCAAATTATTGAATTTATTAAAATGACAGACTGTGGAGAGCTGAGGGAACAATAGACCACAAACCGCAGCGCAAAACTGAATTCTTATCTGTCTATGTATCCCAGCAGAATAAATCTCTTATCAAAAGCTATTAATTTCATGTAAGATCCTAAAATATTTATGGCTTCAAATTTATATGATTCTTAAAGCAGTTGCTAAGTGGACCCATCACAACTCACCCTTTTTTCACTGGAAGGCTGGATATATCGTTAAAGAAATATTGCAAGAGCTGTTCAAGGCTGAGTGAAAACTTTTTAGGTTAAAGTAATTCCACTTTCAGTTCTGGTTCAGGTTGATATTCTTAATGGTAAGGTTTTCATATCGGCCTCTCTATGAGTCCGCTAAAAAAATTGATCTGCAACTCCGGCGATCTTCCAAGTGCTCGATATCATTAGCATATTTAATTTAAAATAGACCTTGATCAATGCAGTACCCTGTTGTTGTAGTGGCTGCTGAGTTAACAGTCCTTGGCCGTATAAAAACTAAGGTGAATTCCGATTCGGTGACACGATTTTTTTCCAGCGACCGTTTACTTGACATCTCTAACGATCCAATCTGGAGAATACATTGGTTTCCAACTTTTCAATAACATTTTTTATAAAAGACACATTAGCTTTAAAATAGACCGCAGTCTCAGCGAATTCCCGTTACTCTAGTGGCTGCTAAGTTAATTGTTCTTGGCCTCATAAAAATTCGGTTGAATTCGGATTATGTAAACCCGGCTACTGAGAAAACGGCAGCTATTTCCGCTATTCGTCCGCAAAATTTCTATCCGTTTTTTTGAGAGAAGTCATTGGTCGATTAAAAACCCTGATAAATTCCAACTATATAAACCTCAGTGCCGAGTAAACGACGGTAATTACCACTTCACAGTCGCTAAATTGCTTTCGAGTGACCGTTACCTTAAGATCTGTGGCGTTTCAATCTGGAGAATATTTGTTCTCAAACGTTTTAACTTTCAGCCTATCGAATGCAACTAAATAAAATGAACGATTTTAATGTTTAAAGGTCTTTATTAAGTTTAAATATAAATTAGTCGATTTAATATAATACAGTCTCTTAAGTTAACGTATTTAAATATGTATGCATGTATTTTTAATAAATGTATGTATGTATAGTATAACATAATAAGTAAACATACGATAAAAAATCTAAATAACGGTAACGCGAATTGAATTAAAGGTATACGATTACACAAAATAAGGCCACCGAGTGGTTGTTGTAATTGTAGTCGTGGTATCTAGCTTATCGCGCATTATGTATTGGAAATACGCTAAATTATGCTTATAATTAGTTAGACAAATACATAAATTTGATTTCAAGAGCACTTTTGTTTGGAAGTCCACAGTGAGGAATTTGCTTTACACAAATGTTTTTTTTTTTTTTTTTTTTGTTTTCTCGCAATAATGTTCAACAATTAAATATTTTGTATTTTGTATGTTATTTTTAATTTTTGAAATTTTTAAATTATTAGTTTTTGAATTTTTTATTTATTTTTATTTTAATTTTTGAATTTTTTTAATTTTAATTTTTAATATTTAAATTTTGTATTTTTTTATTTTAATTTTAATTTGAAATTTATATATATTTTTTTAAATTTAATTTTTAAATATAAAATTTTTAATTTTTTTAAATTTTAATTTAATAAATTTTATTTTTTTTTTAATTTTAATTTAATAAATTTTAATTTTTAAATTTTTATAAATTTAATTTGAAAGTTTTTAAATATAAAATATTAAATTTTGCTTTTTTAAACATTAACAGTTTAGTTATTTTTTAAGTTTTCTTCGATTATTTTCTAAATTTGTTTTAAATATATATAAATTTTTTTTAATATTTTGTATGTAAATTTTTTTATATAATTTTTTTTTTTTTTTTTTATAATTTTACTGCTCACTTGGCATTTAAACACAATACTGAGGTTTTAAACCTTACAACGATTTAACTATAAATATTTTCTTTAATTATTTTTTATGTTTTTTTTCGTGTAGCATTATAAATATGTATGTATATGCCTATGAAAGTACGCTGTGTTTGAACTGAGCACATAAACAGGTTGTCTGAGCTAACTAGTTACATTATATCAAACATATATTTTAATTTTATTTAAAGTTAAATAGTTTTTAATTTATTTATTTATCCTAAATCTACGCCAAAATTTCCAAAAATTGACACCCGTTAGCTAAATATTACTTTTCAGGCCAGGGTTGTATTTTTTAAGCAGCTTTACTGCTTATTACTTGGCGCAAGGATAGGACACGCTGGCTTCAACTCGCTCAAAACGAGCGAATGCATGAAATTAAGAGCAAGTGTAATATTTTTAAAGCGCTTTATGTCTTCCAAGCCGCTTTAGTGAGCAATATTTCATTATTAGTACGCTTAAACACTTATATCTGGACTCCTTACTCTTTAAACTATACTTAATGGGCGGATAAAGACTTCATAGTAACGGTTTTACTGCTTTCATACATAACTTACATGCCAAGTCAACATTAACTATAAATAAAATGTAAACGAAAACGAAAGCTAACTAACTTTCAACGACTAAATTAGACGCTCCTCTGGCGGTGGCTTCAGCACATTATCCATTTCCAGACGCGGATTACAGTATTCTTGCGCGCTGGGGCTGTAGGTGCCGCGCGTCGCACGCTTATTGCGCGCCATAACCAAGAATGTGCCCAACAGCGCCGCGCCAATAAGCAACAACACCACCAACACGGGTATAACAATGATGGCGATATCGGCCGTGGATGGGCCCTCATCTTTGGCGGCCATCTGTGTGTGTGTGTGGAAAAAATGTTAAATTTCAAAACCCAATTAATGTTAATGCTCACACTTACCACCAGCGTGCAGTCTTTGCCCTCATAGCCGGCTTTGCAGGTGCACGTATAGTCCGCTTCATCGCCGCACGCCTCCAGGCAACTGCCACCATTCATGCACGGTGAACCCTCACCAATCTTGCACGGATCGGTAAAGTTGCAATAGACACCGCAGAAGGAATCCTGACAGATGCATTTGAATGAACCCGGTAAATTGATGCAGCGTCCCAAACCGCCGCAGTACTCAATGCCCGAGGCACACTCATCGATATCGATGTCGCAATTGTTGCCCTCAAAGCCGGTGCCGGTGCAGTTGCATAGATAGGCGCCGATGAGATCGTGGCACATGCCATTATTGAGACATGGATTGGATTCGCACTCATTGATATCCTTTTCACATAGGTGACCCGTGTAACCCAAACTGCACTGACACTGTGGTGTCTGTAAAATAAAGTTTAATAAATTTAACAATGTATGTGTATATCAAAAGTGGCATATGCTAGACTTACGTAGGCATCGGCGAATATGCAGAGACCACCATTTTGACACGGCGTCGTTTCGCAGAACGGCACATCGCAATAAGGTCCCTCGAAATCAGGCAAGCAGTTGCAGGTGAAATTGTTGTTGGTATTGGCATCTGTGTTTAGAAAAAAAATTGTCATAAATTTATTAGGTAATAACACTTGTTTTAAAAAATCTTAATTTTGTCGGTGTATTTTGAAATATGGCAACCCTTCTCTCGAAAATTTTTAAAATTGAGCTTTTTCAAATGACTTCCGGCAGGCTGCCAACCGCTTGGAGCAAACCTTATAATGTTGTCACAGTTCATATTTTTCGAAAAGGTGGCAACACTATTTTAAAATATAATTATAAGAATGAATTGTCGAAACTTTTGGTAGGCTTTTTTTTGCTTGGATTTTCCTACATAAATTATAACTCTAATACAACAAATTCCCCATGTTCAAATTTCCGGAACCTCCCTCTGTCTTAACTAATCTCTATTATTAGACTAGACTCATGTAGGATAAAGCCCATTTTGGTGAATTTTTGAGCTTTTCTTTAAACACGAGCTATCCGAACTGTCAGGACCCCAGCGATTTTATATTTCATTTTCTCCTTTCTACTTCCTCGGGTTAGGAGAGTCAATAAGTCTTCAAGATTTTGTGGAACCTCCTAAATCAAAACTTTTACGAACTTTTTATCTTGTTGCCTTAACTGAGATGTCTAGTTTTCGCAAAACTAATAGATGGTTTTGGATATGAAATAAATTTACACTTACTAAATCCATCTTCGCAAGTCGAACCGTTGCGGCAGGGCAAATTATCGCAGGTGACCTGCTTCAAGAAATCACACTGCACACCCGCATATTCCTCCGCACAATCGCAATGGAAGGCGGCAATTAGGTCCGTGCAATTGCCACCATTATGACAGGGCTGTGAGGCGCACTCATCAATGTTATGCTCACACAAGCGACCGTCGTAGCCCGGCAAGCAACGGCACTGGAAGTCGGCCACTTTGTCGATGCAAGTGGAATTATTCTCACAAGTCGCATTCAGGCATTCATTTATATCGGTGCCGCAGTCCTCCCCCTCATAACCAGGCAGACACGTGCAGGCATACTGCTCGGACGGTGAGCTACAGTATCCACCATTCTTGCAGTCCGTATTAAAGCACAGCACACAACCCTCATCCGGCTTGGTCGAATTGAGACGGAATTGTGAGTGAGGCTGCACCGAAACGTTCTCAGTACGTGGATACATCTCAGCGTTCGAGAAGTAAGGCAACAAGAGATCGCCAACGCGTGCCTCACCCAAGCAACCCTTGAATTGAGAGCCTTGCTGTGCTGAACTGCTGCCACGCGCTTGCCGACTATCAGTGGGCATGCCACCGAGATAGACCTGAGTGTCACTGGAGAGTAGTTCTTGGAAAGCCTGTTGATCGATGTCTGCGGAGAAGGCGGGCGACGGATCGACCATGCTCTCCCAACCCTTCCAACCGCCCTCGAGTTTGCCGCCTTGCGCGCGTAGATAAATACGGTTCCAGCTGTTGAATAGAAGCAGAAAACTTTAAATATAATTACCAATTTATTTCCTATAGTTCTAAAGACCTACCCAGGTTCGTTCGTCATCTCCATAAGGCTGGGATCGGATGTATCTTTGGTGAAGCGCTTGGTATCGCCAAATGCCTCTTGATTCAACTTCCAAGTAACCGTCACCTGTCCTTGATTCACGCCGATTTCAAAGAAGCTCTCACCATTTTCTATGAAGAATAGTGTGCCGCCAGCCCGTGTTCTATACGCAATCTCTATAACCGGTTGCACTAACATTTTCGGTTCATCCGGCATTTGCTCTACGAAGTATGTGAACGCCAAAGGATTCTTTTCGTTGCCTTTAAATGTGATGTTCGTCAGACACTCATAGCCATCGTCGAGATTCTGACATTTACTGTTACCAGGACACTGGACCAGTTGACAGAACTCAATTTCTTGACAATTCTTGCCCTTATAACCATTCGGGCAGGTACATACATAGTCATTCCAAGTATTCCGACAATCGGCATTGTGTTTGCAGGGATTCTTACGACACAAGTCATCGGTTACTTCACCTTTCAGTACCGATGTACGATCGATAGTAACCACACCGAACGAGGGCGGCAAGAGCAAGTCATCTTCATTCAAGGGATACAGTTCGACAATCATCGTATGTGAGCCATTGCTTACTTTCACATCTTGTATGATACCCTTGAAGTAGTCCTTCTCATCGACTTCATTATTTACGACATTCTCTTCGGGCGCTGCTGACGCTGGATCTGTACCAGTAGTTGTTGGTGCTTGTGTTTGCTCGCCAACTGGTGGTCCACCGAGGTAGAGCACCTGCGCATCGAGTAAGCCCGTGGAGGAGAGCGTTTTACGGAAGTACTCAGTGCCATTGAGTTTAACCTGTACGAGCGTCTGATTACGCACCACTTCAATGAGATGATTGTAGCCGTTATCAAGCTTATTGCCACCGACAGTGTAGGCCTCGGGTGTGCCGTTAAATTGCATTTTTACCAGCAATTCGCCGCCATGCAGTTCGGCGGCTACATATGACTCGCCAGTGTCAGCTTTAAAAAAGAGATTTTTGGTTTTAAAACGCTCTCAAAGTTAAGAGAGTTGAAGAGTGGAAATTTTATTAACAGGTTCAAAGATTTGTTGGGTATAGAAAGAAATTATAAAAGGATCTTAGGTAATCTAGGGTAAAAATATTTAGTGGTATATATAGTATATATTAAGGTTATGTGAATGATTGGATTGGATCAATAAGTTTCAGTACTTTGTTGGTTATAGAGTCTTATTATGAATTCATGGTGGTTCACGAAATTCCCGAAACTCACGAGATCTTTTAATTTTTTTAGATGCAACCAAGTAAAGACAGATCTTTAAGAGTTTCACTATCGATAGTAGCCTAGAATAAGTGGAAGGTAGCTAAGTCCTTTTAAAGTTGTCTCGAAATAGTGCAGAAGTTGAAAGGAGAGGCTGATACCGCCGGATAGGAATAAATCTGTTGAGTTCGCTATGCTTAACTTTTAACTTTCGAGTACTCTTGGCTTGACAATTTCAGATCAGATTCAGTACTCTGTTAAAATCATTATTTAAATTTTGGCTTTTAATTCGTGTCCAACTATAACCAGTTCCACTGAAGGTGGCTCCAAAGCAATGTTTTAGCTCACCTTTCTTAACATCAAGAAAAAGAGAATATGAATCGCAAGTCTTTATATCCCAGAATGCTGAACATAGCAAAGTTATGAAGGCATCGACCCACATGATGTAGAAGTTAGGTACACTACCTGAATGAGACTGGCATTACAACTTTACTTATAGCTTTCGGTGCCTGGCCTCAGAGGGCAAAGCCTGAATTAGATATTCCATATCATAAATCAGTGTTTTAGGATCTCATCGAACATCGAGCTACTTCTAGTCCATCAGTCCGAGTTCTGTGACCATCGGAAATAGGGGAAATGAAGTTTTTAAGTCTCAAGTTCACCATTAGACTACAAAACCTGGTGGAACACGCATTCTCCGGTATTGTTTTTAGTAGTTTTCGGTACTAGCGCGTATATATATGTAATTTAAAAATCGACTTGTTCGATTTGAAATAGTATGGTTTTGATCTCAACAGAAAAGCTCTAATCAAGTCGAGTATAAAGTAGCTGTAGCTCTTATTGATCCAACTCACATCATCTGTGTATTTAGAAACAATTAATAGACGTAAATACTTACTTGCTCCCTTTGGTGTGATCTTCTTGGGATCGCTGCCCAAATAGAAGACCTGACCAGTGGGCTCGCGTGTGCGAATAAACATGGAGATATCAAGTATGGAGCGTATGGCACGACGTGCCGAGTCGTTCGTCTCCACAACAACAGCAGAATGTGTGGTGTTCTCGTGGCCAAATGTGGCGGCAGTTATGTCTGTGGAAACACAAATAAAAAGAGTTATGCAAAAATTGGCAAACCCTTAAATCAAATTCAATTTAACCCACTGTATTTGCAGGTGTGTCCGAAGTGCGGCCGCTGACAAGTGCACGAGAATGTATGCCACAAATCCGTGCATGCGCCATTCGAATGACACGGATTCGGTATGCATTGCTCGCTGCGCGGACAACCGGCCTGTATATTCGTCAAATTCGTATCTATTTCGTTGCCTTGCTCCTCGGGGAAGATCCACTTGCCGTTAACGACAATATCCTGCATGCAACCGACAAAGCTTGACGGACGATGCGGCAGATGGCGTAGATATGACTTCAAATTCGGTATTGTGCCACCCAAATATGTGAGCGGAAATGACGGTTGACTGCCATTTGCGGTCTCATACGAACCCACGGGAAATATGGCTTGCTCATCGTTTGCTGAGAGCACGAGATGCGACGTGTTAATAGCCACGAATACTTTATGCCAATTGCTATCGTTCAATTTGGAGCCGATAAAGACGCCTTCCCATTTATTGAGTAGCGAAGAGTGTAAATTCAGGCGACCGTTAATCAGTTCCAATATATAGCTAACGGGTTCATTATGTCCGATAGATGTGCCAAAAGCTAGTACACCGTTGGGTAATGTGGTTTTGAATTGTAGATTTATATCGTAACCCTCCTCACGTTGCGTCTTCACCGTTATTAAACTACTCACAACCATTGAAATCGTTGTTGTCTTCTCACAAATATCTCCTTGGAAACCATGTTGACACGTGCAGTTGAAGAGATGTTCGGTTTCGTTGACTAGATATGGCTTGCAGTTGCCACCATTTTGACATGGTGCGCTCAAGCAACCTATCAATGGCACCGAACAATTCTTACCGCCGTAATTAGCATCACAATCGCAAGTGTAGTCGTTAATCTCATCGATACAGGTGCCGTGTGCGCCACAGGGTTGATACCTTCGGATGTGAAAGAGAGGTAAATGTTAAATTCATATAAGGCTTTTCAGGTAAATTATTTATGGTAAAGCTGATCCCATATCCCCATCATAAACCTTATTTTTAGTTAGGACCTTGAAATCATCCAGCAGCGCACCAAACTCTTGAGTATGCAAACCCTCACAATAAAAACAGATATCAACGAAGACCGAAATTAGATTTGTAGTTACTGAAAAATAGAGGGTTTGTCCGGAAAGTAATAGGACTGAGTTCATTTAAAAGCATATACCAATCGTTACAACTCTTTCAAAATGGGTTCCTTCTGCATCAATATAGCACTGCCAGCGCGATTTCCAAGTATTGAAGGCGTCACGGAAGGCATTCACCGGAATAGCTTTGAGAGCCGAGTTGCATGTTGCTTGGAGCCCCTCTGTCGTCTCAAAATGCTTGACTTTCATCGGCCTTTTCAGGCAAGAAAAAAGTCCGGGGGCCACATCTGAGCTGTATGACGGGTACGGAAGCGTTGGGATGTCGGCCTTGGTTAGGTAGCTGTTCACAAGAAAGGCGGTGTGAGCCGGGACGTTGCGGTGTTGCAACTTCCAATCGGCTGCGATGTCTTGTCGGCTTGCAATATTCACAGATTCACGTCGCGGGAAAATGTTTGTCTCCAGGTGCTCGAAAACAACTGACCAGACGCTAGTTCGTTAGCTAGAAATGCCCTCTACCGAAACCATTCGATGCGCGCACGATCCAAAGTACTCGCGGTGATAGAAACTCATTCCTATTATTTTCCGGACAACCTTGTACCATCCGTTTGGATTTAAGAACCGGATTTACAGTGATTCAAGTGAAAAATGTTGTTATTCATAGAAAATGTTTTATTAAAAAAATATATGATTTATGAGTTACGAGTTTGAGCCCACCAGTCTCGCAAACGAACGGAACCAAGGTTTCAATAAATGAACCACAGAGTTACGAGGACGAGGCCTTCGGTCGCGATCGAAGTCGCAAACGAACGGACGGAAATGAGTATGGATATACGAAAAGCCATGTGGCGAACTGGGTATATCTGAGGTATCTCACTTATTTCATGATCAGATGTCCAGAACATGCTTTATTTATGTTGGAAAACTACCAAGTAGGTCCTCCTAACGAATGTTATGGACTATTTTATGTGAGGTATTATATCCAGATCACTTAATATTGGAGGGATCTCACCGACTTTTTCGATTCGTTACCAGTAATATTTCCATAACTCCATAATTTCCAAATCGTTTGAAGGAAAGATTGATTGAAAGTAACAAGGAGAGAACTGAGAAGTCATTTTTTTCTGATTTTGAGTAATATTTTGTACATAAAGACTGATTGGCGAGTATCAACTTGCCTGGTGAAATAGACCAAGATTACGCCAACAAAATTTTTAAGCTTAACAAACATTCGCCTATTCTTCACTTCAGCACTTACCGGTCGCACTCGTCGATATTGGTCTCGCAATGTCGGTCTTCGAAGCCCGGGTCACAATCACAGGTATACGTGCCGATCTGGAAATATTAAAAATTTGAAGAACCTTGCTTTATACAGAACTATTCTTAAAACTTACACCATCGTTACAGGTGCCATGTTTGCCACACGGATTCGTTTCACACTCATTAATATTGGTCTCGCAATTCCTGCCCATAATTCCTGGCACACAAACGCATTCATAACTGAAAATGGTAAAATCAAATAAATATACACTCCCTCTGCCTCTCACATTCCTCCAACCAAACTTACCCGCTCGCATTCTGATAGGAGAATTGGCGACTAAAGAACTCTGGCAATTCCATCGTTTGACTTAACGCATACAATGTCATATTCGAACGTTCCAAACAATTACCGTTATACAAGCACGGATTACTTTCGCATTCATTAATATCGATTTCACAATTCTTGCCCCTGTAACCCGGATAACATTTGCAACGGTAATCATTTATATCGTCTATGCAAGCAGCGCCATTTTGACAGGGTTGCGATTCGCATTCATCGATATTTAACTCACAGAGTTGGCCCTCATAGCCCGTGTTGGCACAATCGCAACGAAAGCCGCCCAATTCGTCTATGCAATGGCCGCCATGTTGACAAGGCATCGAGATACAGTCATCGATATCGTTCTCACAGTAGCGGCCCGTCATGCCGGGTATACAGGAGCAGGTGAAATTGTTGATCATGTCGTTGCAAGTCGAGCCCTTCGTACAAGGATTGCTGTCGCATTCGTTGATATCGATTTCACAATTTATTCCAGTGTAGCCGGGCTGGCAAACGCATTCGTAGGCGTTGATCTGGTGAGAGGTCACAAATTTGGCGTAATTAACGGAAGTTTTGATTAAATTAGAGTACTACTCATTAGGGGCAAACATTTTTAGTTAAGTGTACGAAATTCCAGGGAGCAGTGATATGAGGGAAGTACATACAAACATATACAGGTTGAAGATATTGGGTTCAATGAGCTATGACAAGATACTAAACTCTCTTCTAACTAAACTTTGTCTTATAGTATATATAATACGTCGAACTTGTACACGCTTGGCGTCTATCGCTCATAGCCAAATAATAACATTTTTTATTAAGGGTGATCCATTTCCAGGTTCCCTACTTTTTTAAAAAAACTTTAAATTTAATGTGGAAATATTATTGTCATTCGAAAGAACATTCTTTTGAAGGTTATCTCTTTCAAATGTTGGGCACGTCTCAGATGGTCCATCCGTTGAGTCCAATTTTCGATGACTCGTTCGAGCATTTCGACTGGTAACTGGCGAATGTCATACGTGATTTTTTGCCCCAAGGTCTGAATCAAAGACGGATTGTCCGGTCATACTTTATACATCCTAACAGAAAAGAGTCTAACGGTGTAATATCACACTATCCCAAAACGTGAAATTATCTGCTCGCCGAAGTGTTCTCTCAATAGATCCTATAATTGATGCGATATGTGGGAAGTGGAGCCGTCTTGTCGAAACCAAATGTTGCCGAGATCACGAGCCATCATTTTTGAAGAAATATAGACCGATGACTCCACCTTCTCACAAACCACACCGCAACGTTGTTTCTAATGTATGAAATGACAGATTTTGAATCTCTTCAGATTGCTCTTCATCCCAAATGCAGCAATTTTGCTTGTTTACATACCCAATAAGCCAGAAATGGGCCTCATCGCTGAACCACATTTGGTTACTGAAAAAAGCACCACTACTTGGATCACCCGTTATTAATGTTTTATATTTATGTAAGACGGCAGTCAATTCAAAAACCGGTTATTCTTTTTGTCAGCTATTTTCAAAGATATTTTTGAGACGACCTTAGTTTTCAGTATCCTCGAAGAAATTGAATATTAGATCATTGGTCGGCCAAAAAAGTGTGGTTCTTTTAGACTAAAAATCAATATGTAGCAAATACAGATCTACTGTCATTTGTACAGCCTGACTTTTTCTTGTGAGAATCTGAATGACATAAATTAGATCAATGTTGTAGAGAAATTGAAAACTTGGTAATTTAAATCATTGATTCCGTTGATTTAGAGTTCTGTAAATAGAAAAGAGGGACCCGGAAAGGATATGCGATACGAGCTCTGTGATGCAACAATTAAAAAAAAATTGCTGTAGAGTTAGGATCACTCTGACAATACCGGGTCCGTGGGGAATTCTTCCCAATATACCCCCGTTCTCGGTCACTACCTTGGAGAAATTTGTTCGATGTTCGACTGAAGTTTAAAGATATCAAATTATTAACGCCGTGCAAAGTTGACATTTGTCAAAATTGACTGACTTTGTTGAAATTATCATAAGGTGAGTGGTAACCTCAATTCTTAACCAATGTTATGTGCTTATAATATTGGTTCTCTATATCAGAAAAGGCTTGTTTAAAGGCGTGAAAAGTCAGCTGGGGATATTTTGGTCCGCGTTTAACTAAGTTTACTGGAAACAGCTTACAAAAAATCAATGATCATTAAATATTTACGAACTATTGGATAAGGGGCTTCTTCTAATGTATTATGTAATGAGAAGAGCAGTTAGGAAGGGAAGTTTACGACCTAAAGGTACTACAATGTTTACAACTACATACGAATATACATTTCCTCGATTCAAATTACTGGAATGGACTATACCAGCAACCCACTGTTGCTACAAACTTCAAATCTCAACTGGACTCACTTGTCTCAAAATCCGATGTTTTCCATATTTAAAAAAGAATAGCTAAGAACGCTTTAGAAACGCACGGCACAATACAAAACACAGAACACACACTTACCTTATTGTTGCAGGTCGCGCCATTCTGACACGGATGACTCAAGCACTCATCCACATCCGAGTCACAGTGTTTACCCGTAAAACCGGGCGTACAATAGCACTTGTACGAGCCCTCTTCATTCTTACAAATGCCATTGCCGCAAATATTCGGATCCAAGGCGCACTCATCCACATCCTTCGTACACGTACGGCCCGTCCAGCCAGACGTACAGCTGCAGGTGTACTCGCCATTCGACAGATCCGTACAGACGCCACCATTGCGACACGGCTGTGCCGAGCAAGCCGTGCAGATCTTATTCTCCGGACAAACGCACTTATTCAACTGACATACCATTGGCTCTAGACAATTGACCGCCGTACAAGGTTCGGCTTTCTCGCAGCGATCGCCCGAAAAGCCACCGGCACAATAACAATGTGTGCCATTCATCGAGCAGGTGCCGCCATTCAAACACTTGCCACCATTGATGCAATTGACTGCGGCGCTGATGGGACTGTTGCCGACGGCGCCGCCGCTGCCGGTCAATGGCACATTCGTCGGACCATCTGTGACGGGCAGTTCGCAGTTGTAACCTGTGGTTGTGGGAGAAAAGCGCAATTAGTCAAGCACGTTCGGTGTGTGTGTGTGTGTGGCGGAAGTGTACAGATATTTTACTAATTTTTTTTTGTTCAAATTCTCTCTTGTTTTTTAGGGTTAATGCTAACCAAGAGCAATTGTTGTTGTTAACACTAGCAAACCAAACGCCAAATTAACTATATTTACGCTCGTTAAGTTATTCGGCAGTGGGGACTTAAATACATTCAAGTGGGCGGGGTGAGGTGGGTCAAAAATAACAATAATACGAATAATTGCGAGCAGCACTACATGCATACATACAGCTAATCATATTTATAACATTCGTGTGTGTGTGTTTGTAATTATAAATTAAGCTACAAGAACAACAAGTCTACCAACATTACAACTACAATTATAAACGGTAAATAAAACAGTGTTTGAGGTTAAGTTATTTGTAGTGAATTTGTACAGGATTGTTTGTTGTTGCTGTTGTTGTTTTTGTTGTGTTTTTTTTCTATTGTACATTCTTTGGATATTGCATTTGCATGTATTATATACATAGTATGTAGTATTGTAATTGTTGTAATGTTCCAAACCTGTGTATCCACTAGCACATAAACAAGTAAAATTTGAAGCACTGCCACTACAAGTGCCACCGTTCAAGCAATTATCGGGGGGGCATGCTTTCAATTGAGCCAAATGTGATAATAGCGGATTATGTGTGGTTTTTGTTGTTGCTGTTGTTGTTGTTGTTGTTGTTGCCGTGTTTGTTGCTATATTTCTAGCTGTTGTCATTGTTGCGATTGTTGTTGTGGTTGTTGGTGCTGTTATGTTCGCTGTCAGTTGTCCTGCAGTAGCAGTAGTTGTTGTTGTTGCTGCTGCTGCTGCCGCGGCGGCTGTTGTTTTTGCTGCATTAGCAACCACCAAATTGGCTGTTGGTGGCGCTGCGGTTGTTGTACTTGTTGTTGTGGTCGTCGTTGTTGTTGTTGTTGGTGGTGGTGGCGGTGTTGTCGGTATTGGTAAACAATGGCCAATTGGGCCTAAATTAAGATATTAGTGCCAATTGAAAGGAGATAGTACAAAGTACATGCACCACAATTAGTTTCTATAGAAATTCGTATGTATGTATGTATTTATGTATGCATGTATGGTGTGTGGAGTGTATGGTTTGTTGTTGTTGTTCATGTATGTATGCATATGACAATGTGTGTTTGTGTGTGATAAGCTTGCAAAGTTTCTGGGAGTAAACATGCGAGGAATCTAACAAAATCGTTCGCTTGGCTAACGGTAACTAAATGAGAGCTATCTGATTTGTGTGCACTCTTGCATAAAACAGCTGATCTAGAAAAGTGTTAACCTGCAATCCTTATAATTTTTTTTCCTGAGTCTTCACTGAAAGGTTCTTATAAGTGGTTTGGCGGCGTATATTGGAGTGGATTGATTTACAGGCAGCCAAAAAAAAAACGAAAAAATTTCTATAGAATATCCCCACAAACCAATACGACTGTGTAAATTGACGTAAAGCAATGCCAAAAGCTAGTAAGTAAGGATCGGTAAGGACCTCTCAGAGCCGTTCGATAGCAAACGAGATTTCAGACAAGGCGACTCTCTTTCGTGGAACTTCTTCAATCTACTCTTGGTTAAAACTGAACACTGAAATCGAACTAAATAGAGAATGTACCATCGTCTACGAGTATAAGAGTGTAAAGCTGCTGGCGTACGCCGATGTTATTGATATCATTGACCTCAGCACCTGACTTGATTATTCCAGAAGAAAGCATAAGGATCGAAGCAAATGAAACTGGCAGTGAACGAGAGCAAGACCAAATATCTCCTGTCATCAAACAGTCGTCACACTCGCGTTTTGGCTCCCACGTTACTGTTGACACTCACAATTTCGAAGTCGTAGATAATTTCGTCTATCTTGGAAACAGTATTAACAACAAAAACAATGTCAGCAATCCAGAAATCCAAAGTGGAATAACTGTTGCCAACAGGTGCTACTGCGAACTGAGTAGGCAATTGAAAAGTAAAGTCCTGTCTCGACGAAGAAAGACCAAAGTCTCTAAGTCACTCATTATTCCCGTTCTGCTATATGGTGCAGAGGCACGGACGCTGACAACATCTGATGACTAGACGTTACGAGTTTTCGAGAGAAAGGTTCTGTGAAAGATTTATGGTCCTTAGCGCGTCGGCTAATTTGCATTCGATGGAACGATGGGATGGACGACGACATTGACTTAGTTCAATGAATTAAAAGACAGCGGCTACGCTGACTAGATTATGTCGTCCGAATGAACGAAAACTCTCCAGCTGTAAAAGTATTCGACACAGTACCCGCCGGGGGAAGCAGAGGAAGACCTGGCGTCGCATTGCGAATAGTAGTAACGACTGGCGTACTGTTGTTAACTCGGCTTTAACCAAGTTAGCGGTGTCTATAGTAGTATAAGAAATTGTATGTGAAAGGCCAAATGTAAAAAATATCGATAAAAGGATGAAAATCATCGTCCGACTGTCATAAAAGCACTGTTTTCATTGGTCTGACGCTGAATTTGGCACAAAAAATAATTGGGAAACATTTGAATAAGGTTGGATATAAAAGAAGCTCAATGTTTGGGTGCCGTACTAACGCTCAGAATAGTGAAAAGTTTCCAGTGTGTTCGGGGAGATTGGCAGTGAATCATCTACTGCGATCTTTTCCCTACGGACCCCTAAAGTAAATAATCGCCGAGAAGTGGTCAGTAGAGGACAACAGGAGAGTTATTAGGTTCCGCTATCAGGACAACGTCACACTTTGTTAGTGACTCGCCAGCAGCTCCGGGAGCTTGGTTGTGATATCTTTATGTATCTATAGTTTGAATTCGGCACCAAGTGATTACTATTTGTTTCTGTCTATAAAAAATGATTTTGATGGTGAAAAATTCACATCAATAGAAGCCTATGAAAATCAAACGCACCAGGTTGTTGCCAGTAGTGACGAATGTAATGTGTGTGGCATTATGTAATTACCTTCAAAAGGGAAACAAGTTATCGAACAAAACGGTGCCTATGTGATATCCCAAATTAGATAATTCCGACTATATGAATAAAACAGACTTTTCAGAAAACTACTAAAAATCAATATACATAGATGTCATGGTTAGACTAGAAAAAGGCTCTTTCCCCATTGAGGTCGTTTAAAATAATTTTTGAAAATTATACCTTAAGTCCCTTCCAGCAAAAAGAAAGTAAGCCTTGAAGGCAGGATTTCTCATTTTTACAAATAATTAGCGTTGCCAACTAAGCGAACATTTGTTAGTCCTCTTGTTTCTTGTTATACTCAGTTTATATATACATAGAACCACCAAAATTTTGGAAATACCTAGCTTTGGATATAAATATACTGATTTAATTCAATATAAAGCTCTTAGCTGTACTATAAAATATATACATATAAAATATATATATATATGTATATATATATCAGTATTATTGATTAAAAAATACAACAATTTTGTGACAAAGCTTTCACAGTATAGCGAGTTTCATTGACGACGGTGTACTGATGACAGGTGCCAATCTTCCAAAATTATTCATTACCGAACCAAAAGCACGATCGAGGTTAGCGGTCTTTGCGGGAAACTTCGAAACTACTAAGGAGTTTTGATTTGCCTCAAATTTGGTATTTCTAAACAAATTTCGTGTCCAGAGTCGTTGGGAATGTTGGAAAACGCTGATTCAGTTTTATCAAAAGCAGAAGCCTACGAAAAGTACAAAACCTTCAAAGGTTCGCTGAAGTCATGCTTCGTTCTGGACGATCTTCGACTTCTTCTACTGATGAAAATATTAAAAGAGTGAAAGATATGGTGATTGAAAATCGCCAAGGAAATGTTAGAGAGATGGAAAGATATCTCTCGCGAATCCGTTCGAATGTTTTTGGTGGAAATTTTGGGTATGAAACGCGTTCTTGCTCGTCGCGACAGAACTAAACTTTTTTTGAAAAGGGTACCGTAAACAGGTCTCTTTGAAGATGCTTGATCGTGCGACTTCTTATCCCACGTTCATGGAAAGTATTATAACTAACTGCCAATGAGACATGGGCTTATGAGTTTGACAAGCAAATCAACATCGATCGAAATAGAGGAGAAAAAAATGAGCCGAAACCAAACAAAAAAACGCTAAAGCCGCTCAAAAAACAAGGTGATGCTTATTGCTTTTTTCGATATTCGTGGTTTGGTGCATCTTGAATTTGTTCCGGAGAGACAGCCGGTCAATAAGGAGTTCTATTTGGCCGTATTGAGTCGTTGGCGTGAGAACATCAGTCGAATATGCCCAGAATTGTGGAAGAACAATTCATGGATTTTTCACCATCGCAGCGAGCCATGATTGCCACCGAATTCATAGCCGAAAACGCAATGAATAGCACCACCGTATTTACCAGATTCGGTTCCGTCTGATTTTTTCTTCTTCCTCAAACTGAAATTAACACCCGTTGTCAGTCAAACGAAGAGATAAACAAAATTCACTGAAGGAACTGAATGCCATACCAAAAAGATGCTTATTGGTTTCGAGAACTGGAAAAATCGTTGGTATAAGTGTATTACAACTGGTGGAGGTTACTTTGAAGGCGATAAAATAAATATTGATGAATAATTAAATATTTTGCGTTTTAGAACTACAGTTTTTAGGTACTTTTTTGTCACAATGTAAATGAATTTTAAGGTCACAGTTCGAGATAAATTTTGGATTTCAAAGCAATCGGCATTAACCGTCACGTTTTTATAAAAAAAACTCATTGCTAAGTTGGCCGTAGAATTGAATTAAATCAGTATCAGAAAAAATAATACATAACATATAAAAATATTTTTTTAAAACCACCAAAGCAGAAAAAATATATGTACATACATATGTATAACTTGCCAATAAACCACATCCATTTATACAAAAATTAATACATTTTACTTGAAAATACTAAAATAATCTAAAAGCTCTATAACAATAATGCTTGAAGGAGTCTATAACAGTACTTATATATTTTCACAATATGATTTTTTTTCTTTTCGTACTTAATTTCAGCTCACAGCGTTTCTTTTTTAACCAATCGGGCGGTATATAGCGCTTGCGCTTCTCACCCAAGCATTCCCACTGGCTGAGTGCATCATACGATTCGTTGGGCGAGATGTTAGTATCAGAAGAAGCTTGGCATGCCAGAAGGAATATTTAAAATAACTTTATTTTATATTTCTTACTAGAAAATGACAGCGCTGAAGCTTATGGTAAGCTACTTAAATAGTTCTAATATAAAGAAGCGACCTTTAACCCACTTTAACCATACCGAAAACCCTTACAACTAACTTATTTCAAATAAAAATATAATATTTTACTTGCTTAAACTAAACCCACATATTCTGCGCACACCGATGAAATGCGTGCAATGCGTACGAACGAAGGCGTAAAGAAAGGCAAATAAACCGCCCACTGGCGAGACTTACCCGTTGTGCCTGGCTTACATATGCACTTCCCTCCAATGCACTCCGAATCGATGGGACACTGCGGACACGGTGGGCTCTGCTGGCACAGTTCACCGCTATAGCCTGGCGCACACTGACAATAGAAGCCGATCGTCTTATTCACGCAGGTGCCGCCGTTCAAACACTGTTGCGTCTTGCAGTTCGTTGGCTCCTCACACGTCTCACCGGCCCAGCCATCGGGACACTGACATATGAACCAACCGTAGCGATCGTAACAGCGACCGCCATGTTTACACGGACTGCCCTCGCATTCGTCGATATTCGTTTGACAATTGGGGCCCGTGAAGCCGGTGTCACGGCAATCACATGTGAAGCCATTCACCAAATCCAGACAACGTCCGTTATTCAGACAAGGTTGCGAAGCGCAATCGTCCACATCATTCTCACAACGCGCACCCGCATAACCTTTGGCACATTCGCACTCGACTTTCGTCGAACCCGGCGCTACAATGCAAGCGCCATTATTTAAACACGGATTCGGTTGGCAGGCGGGATGTACATTGATTTCCGTTTCACAATTGCGTCCGCTGTAATTCGTTGTGCATTTGCACTGATAATCGCCGCGCACGTCTTCGGTGCAGTTGCCGCCATTCGCGCAGGGATTACGCGCACACGGCGAACCGTTATCGATTTGACAATTCTTACCCGTGTAACGTGGCGTACAACGACATTCGTAACCATCATTTAACGGTATACACTGACCATGACTCATACACGGATTATTTGAGCAATAATTATCTTGTCCAAGCATGAGTGTATCATGATCGCCACACGGACCGGTACTCAACGGACAAGGACCGTAAACGACATTCTGCACAGAGCCATTGATGAAGAGCAAACCGGGTCCATCTTGTAGACAACCGCTAAATGAGTTGCCCAATATTAAAATAGCCGCCTCATTGCCGATATCTTGATTAGTCAGAAATTGGCTGTTATACGTGGAATTCGCTGTAATTAAAGTCGGTAAAGTAATGAAGCTTGTTACATAATAACCACAATGTATGACATGGTGTCAACGTAATGCGTGTACTTACCGAAAACTAACGACGTGCGATCGATGTACAAATAGAGATTGCCATATTCGTACTTGAACTGTAGCGTGTGCCAGTGATTGTCGAGTAAGTGGTAGGGTAGCTTAACATCTAAACGGTTGTTGGGGCCAATCACCGCCGGACCGGCCAGTGAGACTTGCAGAAAATCACTCAGCACAGTGATGACGAAAGAGTTCTTATTATATTGTTGAGCTAAAATTTCACCACCTGTAAGATGGCGGGTAATAAAAAGATGTGTCAGTTGTATTACTTGATGTAAGTAGGAGTCGTTCAGAGCGTGCAATTTTTAAAGTCTTACTCACCGCGACAGGAGCGAAAACTTATGGCGGAATGATCCCAAATTGGCATCGGTGTGAGCAGTCGCAGGTAGGCCGAACCATTGAAATATGCCTCCGTACTTGCAACACCGGACGAGGCGGCGTGCACTAATTGAATTAAACCTAGAGCTGCAAAGAAAGGAAATAATAATAATTAGTTTTATATGTTAAAATTATAGTATTTATAATACAATTGAAAATAACTGTTGTGAACTCTAGCAATCAAAGAGCGTCATTTGACACACCAAACCAGGAGGACAGAGACAGGATTGCGACACACAATGTCATCTCGGAAACGAACTGTCAAACTTTTATAGTAATTGTAAATAAAGTTTTTCGCTCTTTCCATTCATGACATCATGAACCAAAGTATTCCGCTATTAAATTCAATTCAAAATAAAGTAAGTATTTCTCTCATTCTTATGCACCTCTATCCTGCCTCACATTGTCTCAACAGAGCAATGAGACTTTAGAAATCACAGTGGATTCCTGAAACTATTTAAGAAAATGATTTTGATTGGTCAGTTTATATAGCAGCTATATGCTTTAGTGGTATGTTACGACCTGAACAATTGGCTTGGATATTATCCCGCTGCCTTATTCCATGCCAAATTTCATGAAGATATCATGTCAAATAAAAAAGTTTTTATACAAGCCCTTTTTGGTTTTTGATTCTTCAGTTTGTGTGGCAGCTATATCCTAAAATGGATGATGTCGTGGTTTCGGAGCGATTCTGAGCAGCTTCTTGAAGTAAGTTTTATATTGCTCTTTCAAAACTGAGCGACTTATTCGCAAATGAACATATTCATAGGGTTGCCGAAGTAATGTACACTGCTCAGTGTACAAAAATATAAACGAACAAAAATTTTATTTAAGGACAAGAAACATTCAAATCTCAATATGTGGTACTCCAAAGTATAATACGCAGAAAATATGAGAAATTATTATTATTAATTTTTTTTTTTTTTTGATGTTAAGAAGATTTGGAGCTTCGAACCGCTTTATCTAGTGTTTCTTCTCCCAACTTGGCCGCTATAAACTTGTGTCAACGTTTTTTCCAATCCTCGAAACAGTTGCTAAAATCAATTTGACAGTTTGGCAGGTCGGAAGGAATCCGATAATAAAAGAAAACTCTCTACATAAACCTGATTTTTGACCTGATTTAACGTGGTTTTTTCAGTTTCGCTACGACATGCGGCCGATATAACGTCTGTTTCCGTGTCGTAAGCATAGATCCGAGATCCATTGCTGACATCCTCGTAGTCAGAAAGCATTGTTTTACAGTCATTAACGCGACGATGTCTTTCGAAAACTTTGAGTAACGTTGGAACCAACCGTGCTTTCACTTTTCTTAGGACCAAATGATCTTTTAAAAGGGTTTTCACTGATCGCTCCGATATTCCAACGATGCCAGTAAGATCTCTGACTGACTAAGATTCTCAACCAATTCCTTTATTTTATTGACGTGTTGATAATCAGTTGATTTTGACGGTCGTTCTGGACGTTGGTCGTCGTCAATGAGTTCTCGAAGCTATCTTTGAATGACTTGTACTAAACAAAAACACTTGCTCGCGGAAAAAAATTTGCTTTTTTCAACATTCTGAATGTTTCGGCACCAGAAATTTGATTCCGGGCACAAAATTTAATGGAACTTCTTCGTTGAATAATTTTACTCATCGTAAAAGTCGTCGAATGCACTTTGTGTACTCCTGAAAGACAAGCGTATACCAAACACTAATGATTAATTTGTTGTAATATTTGGCACAAATCTCACTGACTATCATACCAACGTAGAAAAAATATTTCGGTGAATGGATCTTCGAGCAAAATTTAAATTAAAAAGTCTTACTAATTTTTACCCACAGTATTATCTCGCAATAGAAAGCAACTCTTCAAATATAAAAGCCTTTTTATAGCATTTTTTTTGAACTAATTCAAACTTTTATGTCAAACTATTATTATTATTGCGAATATTATTAATGAAACAATTTTTTAGACTAGTCAAAACTTAGTAATATTATAATTCTTTTAAAGTTAGTAGCCCATTCCACCTAACCTAACCTAACCCCAACCTTTTAAGTGGTGTCATTGCCTCGCTAAAAAGTTTTGGGCTATTATACCCCTAATTATTTTACATATCGATGGAGTTAGCCTCTCTACCTTTAATTTGTTGCTTTTCATTGCTTTTTTGTGAAAAATTAGATGGAATGGGATTTAAGAGAGGCTCCATGCATAATGACACAGTGGCCCAACCAATGTGCGAATTGTCTTTATATATGTATATATGTATATGTTTACATAGAAGTGTGTTTGTTCATACTCATACAACTACAAATACATACAGACGCTGCCATTTATAGGAAGCACACATTTTAAGCGACCTATTGAACTAAAAAGGTGATAAATGTCAGAGCGACAGAATGTCACATGAAAATCGCATTTACTAAGAGTGCAAAATAAAATAGTGCATTTGACTGACATAAAGGGTGATTTTTTAAGAGCTTGATAACTTTTTTAAAAAAAAAAACGCATAAAATTTGCAAAATCTCATCGGTTCTTTATTTGAAACGTTAGATTGGTTCATGACATTTACTTTTTGAAGATAATTTCATTTAAATGTTGACCGCGGCTGCGTCTTAGGTGGTCCATTCGGAAAGTCCAATTTTGGGCAACTTTTTCGAGCATTTCGGCCGGAATAGCCCGAATTTCTTCGGAAATGTTGTCTTCCAAAGCTGGAATAGTTGCTGGCTTATTTCTGTAGACTTTAGACTTGACGTAGCCCCACAAAAAATAGTCTAAAGGCGTTAAATCGCATGATCTTGGTGGCCAACTTACGGGTCCATTTCTTGAGATGAATTGTTGTCCGAAGTTTTCCCTCAAAATGGCCATAGAATCGCGAGCTGTGTGGCATGTAGCGCCATCTTGTTGAAACCACATGTCAACCAAGTTCAGTTCTTCCATTTTTGGCAACAAAAAGTTTGTTAGCATCGAACGATAGCGATCGCCATTCACCGTAACGTTGCGTCCAACAGCATCTTTGAAAAAATACGGTCCAATGATTCCACCAGCGTACAAACCACACCAAACAGTGCATTTTTCGGGATGCATGGGCAGTTCTTGAACGGCTTCTGGTTGCTCTTCACCCCAAATGCGGCAATTTTGCTTATTTACGTAGCCATTCAACCAGAAATGAGCCTCATCGCTCATCGGACACGGACGCGAAACACATTTCGAACCGAACACTGATTTTGGTAATAAAATTCAATGATTTGCAAGCGTTGCTCGTTAGTAAGTCTATTCATGATGAAATGTCAAAGCATACTGAGCATCTTTCTCTTTGACACCATGTCTGACATCCCACGTGATCTGTCAAATACTACTGCATGAAAATCCTAACCTCAAAAAAATCACCCGTTACAATAGGTACTTACATACATACACATCTACCCACATATGTAGCAAGTGTTAAGCTTATTGTATAACTCATGCGACAGTGCGTTCGTACTAATGATTTTTCTCCATAAACCGAGCAGAGTTCTTTTCTATGCGCGTTATAAGAAAGAATTTTGTTTATGGTCTAAACACAAAAATTAATTAAAATGATTCGAAAATCTATAGGAAATATAGTGGATCATACAAATGAAACATCGATATGAGAGTGCTAGAGCTTTTTCAGACTAATAGGTCATTTTTAATCTTCGAGAAGGTACTTAACTGACTAATTAATGGCTACACTTAGTGTGAAATAAGAAAAAAAAACTTCTTCATATTTCTGAAATTTTTATCTTTATTAATAATGTACTAAAAATTTAAATCGTTCCTCAAATAGTTTTTGTATAAAGCCTTCTAAAGCGTAGCCGTCGCTCAGTTCAATCAGCTTCATCAGTTTACTTTAAATGCGTTTTTCTAAAAAAATCTATTTGCCGATTTTTTTACCATAGTTACAACATCTTTACATCTAGTAGAGAATTTGTTTTTAGGCTTTATCCAATGAAAAACCCGGAATGACTGCAACAGTGGGGTACCTTTTTCAGCGCCATCGGAGTTTACATATAACTTGAAAAATATTTCAATTCTTTCAAAAATTTTACTGCACCTTGCATACTCTGATTTTTGCTCTACTTGCACTCCTGGTCTCTGAGAGAACTCAACAGCAACCCAACATGAGGGACCTGTGGGACAGCATTTTAAGCTCCTTACGTATGTAGCTGCAGACGAAACCATTGGTTTTCGTAAAGGTCCAGGCAACAGCAGGTACGACGAGGAGTGCCGTGTCACAGCGAAGAGAAAACAGTCTGCCTACGTCATAATCGACCACAAGACGTGCGAGATGGGATAGATACTGACAGTTGAATAGGGAAGCGAGACGCATTTGCAGACAAAAAAACAGAGAGACCGAAATGCATGAATATGAAGAACTTGACAAGCTGCCCGACAGGGGTAATGCTCGAAAATTCTACGAAAAGATGGGGCGCATACTCATGTAGAACCCCCAGAGATGATCTGCTGACAGAATATACTGAAATTATGGGGGGAAAACTTCTTCAACCTGCTGAATGGCAGTGAAAACATAACACCTAGAGATGGTGAACCCGATTTGCCAATTCATGACGATGGAGCAGACGTTCCATTGCATGACCATGAAGAAGTTCGAATAGCAATTACCCGCCTGAAGAGCAACAGAGCGGCGGGGGCTGATGGATTGCAGGTCAAGCTGTTCAAATACGGCGGTTAAGAACTGATAAGAAGCATGCATCAGCTTCTTTCTAAATGTGCTCTGCCCAATCTACAAAAAGGGAGACCCACTCAATCTGCGTCAACTACCTTGGGATAAGCCTCCTTGACATCGCGTATGAGATTTTATCGAGCGTGTTGTGCGAAAGATTAAAGCCCACCATCAACAAACTGATTGGTGGACCTTATCAGAGTGGTTTTAGGCCTGACAAATCAACAACTGACACGAACCATCTCTTCGTCGATTTCAAAGTTGCTTTTTTGGTATTCCCGCAAAACTAATACGGCTGTGTTAACTGATATTGAGCAATAGTAAAAGCTTCGTCAGGATCGGGAAGGACCTCTGCGAGCCCTTCGATACCAAGAAAAGGCTACTGCTTATTGTGCGACTTCTTCAATCTACTGCTGGAGAAAATAATTCGAGCTGCAGATCTGAGTAGAGAAGGTAAAATCTTCTTCAAGAGTGTACAATTGCTGGCATATGTTGATAACATCCAAATCATTGGCCATAACAACTGCGCCGTTAGTCCTACTTACTCCAGGTTGTACAAAAAAACGAAGCAAATGGGTCAAATGACAAATTCAACGCAGAATAACACTTGCCAACAGGTGCTTCTTCGGACTGAGTAGATAATTGAGAAGGAAAGTTCTGCTTCGACGAACAAAGGCCGAATTCTTTGTTGTTCTCAAGTCATAATCCCGCAATGCCTAAAGCTGGCTTTATCTTGAAAACACTCCTTATCTCATGGCTTCTTAAACGATAGCTTTTTATATTTAATTGATTGAAAATTGCAGAAAAATAACTGTGTTTCGTTCTTTAGAGAGAAAAAGTACTAAATTTTCTTTTGACAAATTTTCAAGCATTGAAAGTGGATTGATACGGAGATTAAACATTTGCAATCTGTCGAGAAAATGCCATTCAAGAATCCACAAAGCGTCAAAATATTCTGAAAAAGCTCTCTAAGAGTTAACCTACTATTTTTATGGTAAAATTTAACAAGTTGCGGCTTTTTCTTGAAAAATTTAAGTAACGGGTGGGCCATCTAACGTTTTAAATTTGAATTATCTATATTTCGACATTGGAAACGTCAAATACCATTTGGAAAGTGACAGATATTCAGTAAAAAGTCTAAAATTTACGAAATGGGTCGCTATTCACTAGAAGAAAACTGGGAAATATTGAAAAAAACCGAGGATGGTCAATTTTACCGAAAAATCGGACGAGGCTCATTTCCACCTCGATGGTTACGTTAACAAGCAGAATTGTCGCATTAGGGGCACAAGACGGCGCTACGTGTCATGCAGCAAACGCTACACTCAATCTTTTACGCCCTATCTTCGAAAATCGCATAATCAGCAAAAGAGGTGATGTTAATTGGCCTCCCAGAAGCTGCGATTTAACTCCGTTGGACTATTTTCTGTGGGGAGCTTTTAATGATAAATGTTACGCCAACCATCTAGAAACAATTCAAGATCTAAAGTACAAGATTCAAGCTGCTGTAGCTGCCATAAGGCCTGAAACCATCGAGAAAGTGCTCCAAAATTGGGTGGATCGGATAAGCTACTGTAAACTCAGCCAAGGTCATTTGTCCGAAATTGTTCTCCACAAATAAATTTCATAAAACAACCTTTTAAATAAATGTTAGATCTTTGAAAAATATCAAGCCGTTTTTTTTTTTAACTTTTTAAATTTAAAATTTTATATACTATATTTTTTTTTTTTTAAATTTTATATTGATCGCTTGCTGCTCTATTTCTATAGTATTTGTTTGTGCTTTACACCACTTGTTTGTTCGATTCGCTAAACCTGGGTGAGTGAAATGGGTGAATGCAGCTTTTATACTGCAAATAATTACATAAATTAATTGATTAATTGAATGTGGCGAGAAAATGCGTTATTATGTAATCCATATTGACATATTGAAATCTACATATTAAATTAATTATATATTTAATTATGTAATTAAATAATTATATGTTTGCTTAAAAATTGGTATTATTTATTTATAGCAAATGTTTACCATATTAAATTATTCCTTTTGTGTTTCTACAAAAAGCACATGTAAAGTAAATAACTATATATATTTACATTTAGAACTGAATATTTTTCACCAATTGGCTATTAATAGCCTGAGTATGCAAATGACATTGGAATTTTTTTGATAAGAATAGAAAGCCACACAACTGGGCTACAAGAGTTTTTTTTTTTGCCAAACAACATGAATATGTATGATTTCCAACTATTTATGCATGATTTAGTTTTATAGGTATATACTGACATTTCTACTTCAACGAAATATTATTTTTTGCACGTACGAAAGTTGATAGTTCTAAATATGAATGTATATGTACATTAGGGTGATTCAAAATTTTTTTTTTTCGTTTGGTACTCGGAAAAGTGGGTTCCTAGACACCCCTAAGAAAGCCTCTCAAAAAACCTATGAGTTTCATCATTTATAATGATTTTTTTTCATTGAATTATAAAATTCATAAGAATTAATAAATTTTTCCAAAAATAATCAAAATTTAACTGTTAATATCTTTTAAACGGTTGGGTTTACGAAAAAATAGTGGAGACCTTTTTTGTAGAGCATTCAATTTTCTACAAAATCCAAGGAACAAGATATTTTTTCAAGTAGTTGGAAGCGAGATATAAATTTTTCTATCTGATAATAACAAAAAATAGAAAACTGTATGTAGCAGGACCTTCCCGTTAGAATTAAGAACTCATGCTTGGAGAGGCTTTCTTAGAGATGTCTAGCAACCTATTTTTCCGAGTACCAAACGAAAAAAAAATTGTTTTTTTGAATCACCCTAATGTACATACATAAGAGTTGTTATAATATGTACTACTACTTCTGAAAAAAAAACTAATTGCATATATTTACTTACATATGTATAATGCGTATTTATAAAAAATGGAATTAACTCGTGAACATTTTCGTGCGATCATTTTTCACAACTTTCGACGTGGATTATCACGACAAGAGTGCATCGATGAACTAAAATCTTTGTATGGCTATGAAGCACCATCCTATAGCACTGTGAAAAACTGTTACAACGAATTCAATCGTGGCCGACGCTCGATCAAAGACGAATTCCGTGAAGGTCGTCCAAAAACAGCCGTTGTGCCAGAAAACATCGATGCCGTACGTGAACTGATAATGCAGACCTTCAGATAGAGGCATGCCTATGCATTTCTCCCACCAGCATACATTCGATATTGCATGAACACCTGCCCGTAAAAAAGATTTGTTCTCGTTGGATCCCGCACAATTTGACAATCGCTCAAAAAAAGGCTCGTGTGGATTGGTGTAAAGAAATGCTGAAAAAATACGATCGCGGTACTTCAAAAGACGTTTATAAGATCACCACAGGTGACGAATCATGGATCTATGCGTATGAGCCCGAAACAAAACAGCAATCGGCCGTGTGGGTCTTCCAAGACGAGCCAAATCCAACGAAAGTTGTTCGTGGAAGAAGCACTTCGAAGCAAATGGTCGCCTGTTTCTTCGGCAAAACTGGTCATGTGGCGACTGTTTCGCTTGAGCAACGTAGGATGGTCAATTCTGAGTGGTACACCACCATTTGTTTGTCTGAAGTCTTCGGAGAAATTCGAAAAACGAACAAGAGAAGACGAATCATTGTGCACCATGACAATGAGAGCTCTCACACATCGGCTCAAACCAGCGCCTATTTGACCGTCCGCCGTACAGCCCTGACTTGGCACCCAATGACTTCTTTTTATTCCCACACATCAAGAAAATAATGCGTGGTCAACGATTTTCGTCGCCAGAAGATGCTGTTGAAGCATTCAAAAACCATGTTTTGGAGTTGTCTCAATCGGAGTGGAAAAAGTGCTTTGAAAATTGGTTTGAGCGCATGCAAAAGTGTATAAGTCTTGATGGAGAATATTTTGAAAAACAATAAAACCATTTTCGTTGATAAATGTTAATATTTTCATTATTAGGCCAGAAATATATATAGCAACCTTCGTACAAGTAAGTTTGGAACATAAAATCTACCATAGACGGAAGCAGCAAAGCGTTGGCGAAAATGTGAAATTTCATTAACCAAAGCAACACTAACTTGCAAAACTACTATATGTATATAGATAAATACATTGTACATATGTATGTTCTGTACATACATATACTTATGTATGTGTAAGAAATTAAAAGCAGAAATTAAAAAAATAAAGTTGAAGAAATAATCTCCAAATCACGTTCATAAGCTTATTACGGTAATTTCAAACGGAAATGAGCAAAATAAAACCACCGCAAATTAGAACCAAAGAAAGTTTGCAACAATTTTTTGGCTTTTATGCTTTTTTTGACAATAAAAACGTGTAAATATATTTAAAGGAGTATTCTACTTTAGAAATCAAATTTTGGGCAGTTTTTTGAATTTAATTTAAAAAAAATCAAAAATATTTTTACTATCCATTTTTTTATGGTGTTTTTTTTTTATTGCTATCTTAAGAATACAGAAAAAAATTTACAAAAAAACATTAAAAATTAAAATAATTAGAGGGGGGGAGAGACAGGTGAAAAAAATGGCGCATCCTGGTGACATTGATCCTGACTCTGCTGGTGGTCTGAAAAACGAAAATGAAAAGAACTTCTTAATAAGTAAGGATGCTGTTATAGTCTGGGAACACGAAAACAAATTTTTTTGAAAAATGGCGACTGCCTGAAAATAAAAGACATTTTTTACGCTTTTTTTTGAAATTCCTGAGTTTATTTAAAATATTAAAAACAAAAATTTTGACACGATGCTGGTAGGAACGATAAAGGATTATATAAAGAAGGTTCGCACAAAATTTCAAGTAAATCGGTTGTATAGAACTTGAAATAATGCCGGTATCGTGTGGAAAAAAGTAGTTTCGAGAAAAACGAGGTTAAAAGTTTAGGAGACAATCGGCTGTATCTCCGAAAGTAAGTCGAATTTTGAAAAATCCTTCCAAGGTCATATTTTTGAAAGTCTAAACTTTAAATAGATGAAAAAATAGAATTTTTCAAAATTCTAGAGTAGAATATCCCCTTAAACATACATGCAAGTGTTTAGAAAAAAGTTTAAACTCTAGCTTATGTAAGTACATAACAGTTCAATTGAAAAGTCCTCGGTCTACCATAGTGAATCACATCGTTCCCTTCAAGGGAGATACACTGCTTATAGCGACCCTCTAACTTTTTATTGGCATTTTTGTAGGACATTTGTTCTTTGCTTCAAAAAAGGAGTCAGCTCCGGCGATCCCCCTTCATTAAAGGAACATTTCTTACCAGCGAACATTTTTCTTTAACCCTGAGGACAGGAAATAGTCGGAGAATACGGTGGGTGCGAGAGCAATTCGTTGGAATTCATGCATTTTTGCCATCGTTTGCACAAACTTGTGACACGATAAATTGTCTTGGCGATTAGTCGTTATTGAAGATCCTACCTCTTTCAAGGTAGCTTTGAAGCGGGTTCAACGCATGCAGTCTACTCGGCTGACTGTCCATTGGACTTCTGAGTGAAAAGATGGAGCCACCTTTCATCCATTATTACACATCGACACAAAAATAATGCTGCTTAAACATCTTCAAGCACTGCTCCGAATCATGAACTCGTCGTTTTTTTTTTTTTTTGTTCAAAAGTGAGCTCGCGCCGCACCCACCTCCCACAGAGCTTTCTCAAGGCCAAATATTCTTGAATGATATAATGTACAAGTCTGGATGATATCTTTGGAGTGCTTGCTATCTCGAACAACTTCAGTTTACGGTCATCCAAAATTATTTTGTGGACTGTTTTGATGTTTTCGTCGGTAACAACCTCTTTTGGGCGTCCACTGTGTTAGCCGTCTACGGAGCTCATTTCACCACGACTAAACTTAGCGTACCCATTCATGATGGTTGACTTCCCTGAGACAGTGTCCCGAATAACGTTAACAGGCAGACCATTGTAATAAGTCTATTGGCTGCCACGGAGATGTTGTTGCATGCCATTGGCCTACTTTATTAGCGGGTATGATGCTGTCATACGCTTTCAGATTATATATTAAACCGATAAAGCTTGAAGGATCGCACTTTGACAGTTTTGAATATGGCCTCTGCGATGCCCCAACTTCTTAAATGAGAGTAACTTAGTTATGGACTTCAGACTGTCACAAACCTAACTCATTGCTCTTGGTTGACTCAAAAAGAGGTACTCAAGGTACTTCAACAATAATTTCAAGTAGTCAGAATAATTGAGAAGGAAATTCTGAGATGAATCACGTTAATATTATTCCATAAACCTTTGACAATAGCGATCGGACTAACATTTTGGACATACCGCATTGGTACCAATAAGACAGAAGGTTATATGAGGTGCTGTTGTTTGGCACGGAAATGAAACACCAAAAGACAATGATAATAATGATATCTTTGTTGTTGTGAAGTCAGCAAAGGCAACTGACAGAATAAAGTGGAATTCCATTTCCGTGTTGAGGTTATGGACAATATCCGCCTTGGAACTCAAACTTTGGCTAGACTAGCTTGATGTAAATCCCAAGGCGGATATAACCCATGAAAGGATATGAAAACACATAGCGCAAAAAGTGGAGGCATATTATGGAATTCGTCGTTTTTGTAATGGGGAGATCCATTATGACTTTGACCATGATAGTATCGATGGGTGGAAGTTCTATCTGCTACAGTATTTAGCAAGATTTTCACGATAGCCACATTTACTCACGTAACAGTTTGCGGATCTATTATCGAATATTTCTTCTGTGCCTTGTCTACATGTCATTGAGTAAGAAAGGAAGAAGGCAAATTTATAGGTCTGCAATGTCTGCATGCCAGTTAGGAATATAAGATGCATAGAAATACTGTAGTAAAAACTGTAAAAAATTGCCAAAAAGACACTTAACCACATAGCCAAAAATTAACTTTCTTCTAAACTTGTTGTTCCGCTTTTCGCTAAGCTCGGCCACTTGCTGTCCACAGCTCTCACCGCCTCTGCTTGCACTCATGCCACACGGTGAGTTCAGCGCCATATGTGGAGCAGTGAAATGTGTGCTAAGTTGTGGATAATGTCGTTGTGGATGAATGGAGCGAACCGTGAAACACGAAGTCTAACCTTTAATCGCAACATCACCACAACAATACTGCAATATATAGAAAGCAATAGTACGATGAGACGGACTAACAATGCTGGCGAATTTAACTAACCTCAAACCGCATCAACTGTGGGTGGGTCAGCGCTGAGCCGCTGAATGGGCGAACAGGGTGCCATTAGCGGGTATATAGCGGGTGTGAAAGGTATTTTACTCGCATGTATAAGTAATGTGGATTTGTTGCACAAAAACAACGCCGACGACGGTGGGTCAAACAAGTCAACAACAGAAATCCAATGAATGTATCGAAAGTTGTGTGCTCGTCGACCCAACTGCCCTGCCCTGAATTTACAGCAGAGCCCTCTTGTTCATCCGCATGGCTGTCGTCAAAGCCGGCCACTCATTTGCAGCGCCATTATGAGGCCATCGATCAGATTCGCCGTGTTGCCTATTTGTTTGGACGCCGACTCATGTTGGTGGCGTGTCGTTTGTCGTTCTCTTGGTTCGCTAAGCCGTTCTACAGCTAAATGGACAAGTTAACAATGCTAATGGAGCGCGTGTTTGTGGACGGACAAACAAATGTCGACATATATGCTTTTGTGTGTGTGTGTGTATACGAATGTATATGGGCCTCTGTTGCAAATCTGTTCATCTAATGGCAACGGAAGCTCATTATGCGGCCATAGCAACACATTCGGTTATTAGAGGTATTTACTAAACGCTCGTCTGCACATTAGACGAACGCATTGTGCTGTTAGTAATGCACTTCGGCTGATGCTCACAACTCGCATTTTAAACTCATATACGAACATACATATGTATGTATATGTTTATCTATAATTAATGTTCTAACTTCGGCATAACGGCATAATTAGTAGGAGACGCATGTAGTTCCTGAGGTAATAAATGTTTTTCGACTGCTTGGTGGCTTTGGCTCGGGCTAAAGCTGCGAAGAGTATAATGATTAATCAAAATTGAAGATCTATTAAGTTTAATTATATATTCTGTTATAGAGCTTGTGCTCAGAGTGAGTTCTTAAAAACTCATTAGATCATTAACCTCGAAAGAGTTACCAAAAAAAAGGCAATATCCTGAGATACTACAACTCATACGACCGATTTCGATACCCAAATACTTCGACCAATAGATGCGGTATAAAATGAACAGGGAGTTGGAAAATAATTATGTTAGGTATATGAGGGCTAAGGGAAGTGTTGACCTGATTTTACCCAGTTACGGCATAAATTATAGTTCGATATCTTTAATTTTTGGACGTAGGATGAAATAACTTGGGATCATTCATACATTAATGTTCGATTGCACAGTAAAATGAAAGAATTAGATAAAATTTATGAGAAGTAGGCGAGGTTGTCATCCATTTTCGTCCGTTTTCACAGTGTTTAATAGGAGTGTTTGGGTAGCCACACGAACCAAATCCGTCAAGCTGTTGAGATATCGGATTTCAGTGCAGGCAGTAGTACGGACGTAGTACGAACTTTACGACGACCCTCGCACATCTGTGACGGGACTGAAATTAAATTTGGAAAATAATTAAAAATAATGTTATCGTACTGATCAAGAACAGTGAGGTCAGGCTAAGTAAAGTTAAAGGGCCGATTCCAAAACAGAATCCACTCGGACAGCTAATAACGGCGGTTCATTTCGGTACCTAAATACTCCTAAGTATTGTCCGAAAAGCATATTAAAAACCACTTTGCGGTTTAGTTCGCTGAAGATATGACTGCCAAGATTTTTTACCCGCAGTCTTCCTAGGCAATGGTGGAAAAATGCCTCGATATGTCAACCTAATTTTCTTCAGTATAACTGTGACGGTTAGCCCCGTTAAGATGAACCTTACTACTTGCTAGAGCAAGTATGTAGTGCAGTGAACTTCCTGCACTCCGCACTAGGCAAGAAGGATCTCACACTTGAGCAGGAGCTAGTTGTTAAGCAGCGCCTGCTAAACTCACACGAAGTTCACAGGTGAAGCACTACAACACGATAGGGTAACGGCGACCCAACTCCTTGTAAATCCAATGTAACCGGGACAAGGTGTTCTCTCTTGCGATATCATCGACTTTGCAGTTTCCAACGATTCCGCTAGGTCCGATTACAAAGCAGCTTCATACTATCGATGCTCCCTAACTAATTTTGAGCGCAGGGTGAGAAAGCTAGCCAAAGAACCCGCACTTTTTCGACGGCTCGAAGTGTTTTTATTTGTAGCATGGGCCCCTTCCATCAACTCAAAATCCTATAACCGACTTATTTCATAGTAATAAAAATAAACAATTATCTGTTTTCGAATAAATCTGAAGAAAATGTTAACACTGAGAAACTAATGTTCGTCGCTTAACATTCTGCTCTTCAACGTATATCGGTTTTAAGAGATAATATCACGTTTTTTAAGGATATGCCGCTGAAGTTATAACAGTCTGGCTCTTAGTTTACTTCATATAACGGGTGATTTTTTTGAGGTTAGGATTTTCATGCAGTAGTATTTGACAGATCACGTGGGATGTCAGACATGGTGTCAAAGAGAAAGATGCTCAGTATGCTTTGACATTTCATCATGAATAGACTTACTAACGAGCAACGCTTGCAAATCATTGAATTTTATTACCAAAATCAGTGTTCGGTTCGAAATGTGTTTCGCGTCCGTGTCCGATGAGCGATGAGGCTCATTTCTGGTTGAATGGCTACGTAAATAAGCAAAATTGCCGCATTTGGGGTGAAGAGCAACCAGAAGCCGTTCAAGAACTGCCCATGCATCCCGAAAAATGCACTGTTTGGTGTGGTTTGTACGCTGGTGGAATCATTGGACCGTATTTTTTCAAAGATGCTGTTGGACGCAACGTTACGGTGAATGGCGATCGCTATCGTTCGATGCTAACAAACTTTTTGTTGCCAAAAATGGAAGAACTGAACTTGGTTGACATGTGGTTTCAACAAGATGGCGCTACATGCCACACAGCTCGCGATTCTATGGCCATTTTGAGGGAAAACTTCGGACAACAATTCATCTCAAGAAATGGACCCGTAAGTTGGCCACCAAGATCATGCGATTTAACGCCTTTAGACTATTTTTTGTGGGGCTACGTCAAGTCTAAAGTCTACAGAAATAAGCCAGCAACTATTCCAGCTTTGGAAGACAACATTTCTGAAGAAATTCGGGCTATTCCGGCCGAAATGCTCGAAAAAGTTGCCCAAAATTGGACTTTCCGAATGGACCACCTAAGACGCAGCCGCGGTCAACATTTAAATGAAATTATCTTCAAAAAGTAAATGTCATGAACCAATCTAACGTTTCAAATAAAGAACCGATGAGATTTTGCAAATTTTATGCGTTTTTTTTTTTAAAAAAGTTATCAAGCTCTTAAAAAATCACCCTTTACCATAATAGTCGAGTTCGTTGAGGACTTGACTGTGCTCAAAAAATAAGGTGACATTTGAATTTGAAACTGCGCGCGTCGAAGGATTTGGAGAGTTATTTTTTTTTAGGTTGGTAGTACTGTCAGTCATATTTGTGTCAAATTTCATGTCAAAATATGCATTAGTGTTTGAGATGCGTGTCGTTTTGTGAGCTGCTAAAAGTGAGTTTTTCGCTTTTTGCGATATCGAAGTTTGTTGAGCAAAGAATTTGCATTAAATTTTGTTTACGGAATCAATTTTCTGCTGCGGATACGTTGAGGATGGTGCAGAAAGTCTTTGGAGATGAGGCTATGTCTCAAAAAAATGTTTACAAGTGGTATAGTGAGTTCCAAGCCGGCCGTGAACGTGTCGAAGATGAAGAGCGTCCAGGGCGACCATCAACCTCAACCGACGAAGCTCACATTCAACAAATCAAAGATTTGGTGTTGAAAACCGTCGATTAACAATTAGAGACCTTGCTGATGAAGTTGGCATATCGAAAGGCTCAGCCAATACCATTTTGAAGGATGCTTTTGGCTTCAAGCGCGTCAAATGTTGACTGGTACCGAAAATATTGAATTTTTTGGAAAAAAGGCGTCGCGTTGAAATGTGTGAAACGATGCTTTCCGACTACCAGGGTGTCATAAAACGCATTATAACTGGTGATGGGACTTGGATCTATGCTTACGACACCGAAACAACCGATCAATCGAGCGAATATCGTGCAAAAAGAGAGCCGAGACCAAAAAAATCGCGCCAAAGTCGTTCAAAAATCTAGGTCATGTTGACTGTTTTCTTCGATTATCGTGGTGTTGTGCATTATGAACTCCTTCCAACCGGTCAAACGGTCAACAAGGAATATCATTTGAACGTTATGCGTCGTTTGCGTAATGCTATCCGCCTAAAAAGGCCGGAATTGTGGAAAGACAATTCTTGGTTTTTACACCACCATAATGTCCTCGTAATTCGTGATCATTTCGCCAAAAACACAACCCATATCCTTCCGCAACCACCGTACTCACCTGATCTGGCGCCGTGCGACTTCTGGCTGTTCACCAAGCTCAAAAGACCACTTCGGGGATAACGGTTTTATACGATAGAGGAGGTTCAAGCCGCAGCGAAGACGGAACTGAAGGCCATCCCGGAAAGTGACTACAACCAGTGTTTCGAAGATTGGAAAATCCGTTGGCATAAGTGCATTGCATCGGGATGGTATTACTTTGAAGGGGATGAAATTGATTTGGAAGAATAAATAAGAAATTTTCAAAATAAATACAATGCCACCTTATTTTCTGGGCACAGCTCAAGATCAAACTTTACTTGAACTGGGTCATAGTAAACCGAAGTGCCTGTACGTTTCCATCTCAGCTTTTCATGTTCAACTTTTGACAGTTAGGTGCGACAAAACTTTTTTTTTTCGACTGATACAATTTTTTTTTGAGGCCGCACTTCGGTAGTCTAAATTATGCTTGAGAGAGAGAAAACTACCCCTCCAACTTTTTCACAGTTAACTTCAATCTTTTTTAAAAGCAGAACTTCGTTAGTCTAAAACTATGTTTGAGCGAGAGAAAACTCCCCCTTCAAACCTTTAAGGGGGTATTCTAGTCTAGAAATTTAAAAAACCGATTTTTTTATATTTTCAAAGTTTAACTATTTAAGAATATGTGTACAAAAGGATTTTTCAAAATTCAAATTATTTTCGGAGATATAGGCATTTTTCTGACCCGGCATCCAAACTGGTTCGGTCGGAACTAATCTAACAAAAGACATTAGGGAAACTTTAAACGCGTTTTTCTCAAAACTGACTTTTTCGGAACGATGCCCACGATTTCTCAGGTTCTACTGGACCGATTTTTATAGTCTTCTTTATAGGCTTGTCTATAGTTGGAACTAGCCCCATCCCAAAATTCTTATTTTTATTATTTTTAAAAAATTCGAAATATTAAAAAAAAAAATTTTCAGGCAGTCGCCATTTTGTGAAAAAAATGTTTCCCACTATTCCGTAGTTTCGACCATTGCAACATTATTCTAGATTAATAATCTTTTTTTTTTGGTTTCAGATAACTAGGAGGGTTGAAATCATGGGCATGGTCACGTGGAAATTTTTAGAGACCCCCCACTTCGTCAGCTCATAATTTTTGAATTTTTTTACTTTTTTTAGTTTTTAATTTTTTTCTGTACTCTTCAAAAATTAATAAATAACTAATAAAAAAAATTAATACTAAAAATATTAATTGCCTTTTTTTACGACACTTTAAAAATTACCTGAAATTCATGCTTCTAGACTAGAATACCCCCTTAAACATTCAACCTTGACGGCAAATTTCAGAACTATTTCGAAAACTATTCAAAATTGGAAGACACTCTAAAGATATTTTTCAACTTCAAAACAGCGAGTTAAATCAAACACCCTGTATACATATGTATATATTTACACATATGAATACATATTTGCTTATTGTAAATAAAATTATCATGACCTAAAGGGTGATTTTTTAAGAGCTTGATAACTTTTTTAAAAAAAAAAACGCATAAAATTTGCAAAATCTCATCGGTTCTTTATTTGAAACGTTAGATTGGTTCATGACATTTACTTTTTGAAGATAATTTCATTTAAATGTTGACCGCGGCTGCGTCTTAGGTGGTCCATTCGGAAAGTCCAATTTTGGGCAACTTTTTCGAGCATTTCGGCCGGAATAGCCCGAATTTCTTCGGAAATGTTGTCTTCCAAAGCTGGAATAGTTGCTGGCTTATTTCTGTAGACTTTAGACTTGACGTAGCCCCACAAAAAATAGTCTAAAGGCGTTAAATCGCATGATCTTGGTGGCCAACTTACGGGTCCATTTCTTGAGATGAATTGTTGTCCGAAGTTTTCCCTCAAAATGGTCATAGAATCGCGAGCTGTGTGGCATGTAGCGCCATCTTGTTGAAACCACATGTCAACCAAGTTCAGTTCTTCCATTTTTGGCAACAAAAAGTTTGTTAGCATCGAACGATAGCGATCGCCATTCACCGTAACGTTGCGTCCAACAGCATCTTTGAAAAAATACGGTCCAATGATTCCACCAGCGTACAAACCACACCAAACAGTGCATTTTTCGGGATGCATGGGCAGTTCTTGAACGGCTTCTGGTTGCTCTTCACCCCAAATGCGGCAATTTTGCTTATTTACGTAGCCATTCAACCAGAAATGAGCCTCATCGCTCATCGGACACGGACGCGAAACACATTTCGAACCGAACACTGATTTTGGTAATAAAATTCAATGATTTGCAAGCGTTGCTCGTTAGTAAGTCTATTCATGATGAAATGTCAAAGCATACTGAGCATCTTTCTCTTTGACACCATGTCTGACATCCCACGTGATCTGTCAAATACTACTGCATGAAAATCCTAACCTCAAAAAAATCACCCGTTACATTTAGTTAAACAATTGTGATGTGTTTATAAATGGTCATTACCGATATTTTTAAGTACGAGAATTCAATAAGCAAAAAGCCTAAATTTATAAAATTTTTTTTTGAAAATTAATTAATTTTTTTATTTAAACAAGTTACTTATGCATTCCACCTGCCAGTTGTGAGTGCTTCAATTCATGAACATTCCTAAACAAATACAAATGTTGCCTTGATACAAATGTATGTAAATATATAAATATGAATGAATGTATATACATATGTATGTTTTGAAGTAAGTGTGTATGTTTTTATGTAAATATGTACACATATACCACCTTTAGGTATGACTGTATGTACTTAGTGGCTAAAACGTGCAGCGTTCCGAGTGCCACTTGCTATGCTGAATTTAAGCTGATTGAAAATAGTAAAGCGCTGCCTACGAGCACTGCATCGCAATGAGCCGTTATAGCGGCGTTTCACTATCGGGTCCACAGTTTGGTCATATGCTGACATAATAAACGCACCAAAAAGGGCGAAAGCCACAGCGAAAAAATAGACCTTTCTGAGGTTCAATAACCAAGAAGAAGTTATTTTATTTAATTTTTTTTCTTTAAATGCTAATACGGCGAAGGCAAAATAAAGAAAGTTATGTGTAGAATGGTAGATATACGTATGTTTGTATGTCATATAAAAAGGTGCTTTGCTCTTGAAAAAAGGCTTACTCACATTACAACTTTTGGTAAACCGAAGACAATTCTGACAGCATTCGAAAAGAATTCGATTATGATATAACTATGCGATAACATTGAGAAATTTAGGACTGATGTGAAGTACCGCTTATCAGATGTACATACATATACATACCTATATATGTATATAGAGTATACACATATTTATATTATATTACATTTACCAGCTTTGACGCCGACGGCAGGTCTAGAACAATTAGAATGTTGGGAGAATTATCGAAAGTGGCACACGGGTGCCTACTTATATGCAAGGGTGTATCTATAAGCTTATGTACATATATATGTATGTATGTACCCATGTATATATGTATGTATATAGTATATTTGAAGGGAAAATATTGCATGCATTCTTAATAAGAAAATGTAGAGCAAGGCAAATTTATATGCCAGATAAAAATAAGTACCATTAAATTAAAAATCATATTAAGGTGGTTCTTAAAATCAAATTAACAATTATATTAGTCTCACTTACACTTAAACTCAATTCAAAACAAGAACTATAAAACCCTTCACACATACAAAATATTCGTCAGTTTGTATGATAGCTATATGTTATAGTGAACCGATCTGAACAATTTCTTCGCAGATTTCATTATTACCTCAGGTAATAATCCATGTCGAATTTGGTGAAGATACCTCGTCAAATGAAAAAGTTTTTCATGTAGGCACTGGATTTCGATCGTTCAGTTTGTATGATAGCTATATGCTATAGTAATCCGATCTGAATAAATTCTTCTGAGATTGCATTATTACTTCGAATAATCCGTCATGCAAAATTTCGTGAAGATATATCTTCAAAAGAACAAGTTTTCCCTGCAAGCGCTCGATTCCGATCGTTCAGATTTTAAGGTATTTAATGCTTTAGTGATCCGATCTGAAAAATTTCTTTGGAGATCGCATTATTGCCTCAGAAAATACCTCACGCCAAGTTTCGTGAAGATATCTCGTCAAATGAACACGTTTTCCTAACAAGCACTTGATTTCTATCATTCAGTTTGTATAACAGCTGTATGTTATATACGATATAGCGGTCCGATTTCGACAACGTTGAAACGGTTCTTGAAGAGAAAGAAGGTAGCAAAATTTCAGCGATTCAGTACCACCCTAATATGCATGGCTACATCTTTCTAAATACATTAGTATGCATTTATAACTCATAACTTGTTCTGGGAAAGTCAACAGCCTAATGCACATTCTTCCCTTTCTTCTACAACACTTTTTCGTAACGAAGCTGTGAGCTTAATCTCATTGCTTCTAATAATTGGTGGAAGCTGCATTGTTCTTCGTTGATTTGCTGTTTGATCTAAAAATGTTTTAAAATTATGGCTTAATGTGTGATTTTACGAGGGTAGCTTTAAAAAATTATATGCCAAGGAAATGAAAAATATAGGGTGGGTCATCTAACGTTTTAAATTTGAATTATCTATATTTCGACATTGGAAACATCAAATACCATTCGGAAAAAGACAGATATTCAGTAAAAAGTATAAAATTTACGAAATGGGTCGCTATTCACTAGAAGAAAGCTAGGAAATATTGAAAACTTGTTTCCAAAGTTCGTTTGACCGAGGATGGTAAATTTTACCGAAAAATCATCTTTTCGGACGAGGCTCATTTCCACCTCTATGGTTACGTTAACAAGCAGAATTATCGTATTTGGGGCACAGAAAACCCACACGTAATCGTCGAGAAGCCAATGCACCCAGCACGGTGCGGATTTTGGTCTGGTGGAATCATCGACCCATTTTTCTTCGAAAATGTTAACCGAATTTTTCTTCAAGCAAATTGAAGAGGAAGACTTGGACAACATTTGGTTCCAGCAGGACGGCGCCACGTGCCATATAGCAAACGCTACACTCAGTCTTTTACGCCCTATCTTCGAATTTAAAATTTTACATGGCCCACCCGTTATAAGTATTAAATATTTGTATTAAATACTAATATAATATAATTTTAAGGTTGATATACACCACAATGAATGGGTTGAGAGGTACCTCTAATGGCTGATAAAGCTCAATGAAAAAAATCATTATTCAACGTGAAGCTTTCGAAATTGTCTACGAGAGTCTAACACTGTCTGGCAAAAGCTTTTCTTTAATCTATTTAATTTTTAATCCTCAGTGCTAATGGTTAATATATTAATTAGCATATAGTCCAAAAAGTATATTCATTTCCTTCCAGTATATTATTTTGAGAAAGAAAGATATACCTTCTCTGAGTTGGAATAACGGCTTGTGCTCAATTTTGTGAACTAAAAAACAAAAACAGTTTAGACAATTATAGGGCTATCTTGCTAAATGTGAAAGTTGTTCATAAAAGAACTTGATTCCGATCGTTCAGTTTGTATGGCAGCTATATGTTATGGTGGTCCGATATCGGCCGTTCCGACAAATGAGCAGCTTCTTGAAGAGAAAATGACGTTTGCAAAATTTCAAAACGATGTCTTAAAAACTGAGGGACTAGTTCGTATATATACAGACAGACGGACAGACAGACGGACATGGCTAAATCGACTCAGCTCGAGATACTGATCATTTATATATATACTTTATAGGGTCTCCGACGATTCCTTCTGGGTGTTATAAACTTCGTGACAAATTTAATCACGAAATCCAAAGATTCATTCGTTTCGAGAGATATTGGGACACTTTTTGGAGCATATGCTGATGTCTGGTTCCTGGTTTACTTCATTTATCATATTAGTCTAGTTCGTTGAGTATGTGGCTCCGACATACTTGTACGCTAAAGATCTGAGATGATCAGGACTCTTGATTTAGATAACGTTGCAAACAGAATCGATAAATATTTTTCAGAATTCCGATTGTTCAGTTTCGAATGGAGAAAAAAATCAGAGGGGGCCACATCTGGCGAATATGGTGGTTAAACTACAAAGTCCTCAAATAGAAGGGGAAAGAGATGACGGCTAAATATTTAATCAAATTTTAAACATTAATCCTATAAGTTGGGATGATGATATGCGTGGCGTATAGCGACAACTCAGGATCAGAGTCCCATATTTTTGAACACTGATTTTTATGTAGAATTTAACGAGGAATCGAATGGAAAAGTCGATTTTGAAAAAAGTTGGGGGAAAAGCACAAAAAACCTCGTTTTTGGAAAAAAAAATGTTTTCTTTTTTGGATTTTGAAAATTTTTTTGGATTTTGAAAACATTTTTATCAGAAAGCTGAGATTTTTTTACATAAAATTGGATAACTTAAAAATTTTTTCACCCAATTTTGAGGTCGTTAAAAATAAAAAATAGTCATTTTTTTGTTTGATCTCAATTTGAATTGCGCACCATAAAACAATGGAGCAACTCTGACCACTAAAAAGTTAACAGATATTCTTCTTTTGGTCTATGTATATATGTTATTCTAAAGTTTGGTCGAAATCGGAGAACCACGGATACAAAACCGTGTCGCCAATTGATGGAATGGCCCATATACTTGTATAAATAGCAGTGCCCTTCCCTTTTCGAAAATGTTCTTGGCTTCGTTTTTCCAACGAAGCTCATTCCGTTGATCATTGATCATTTTAATATTTCGCTGAACTAACTATTATAGCAATAAACACAATTTTCAATTAGGCCCATTATACCCAGCGCTTTTGGCAACCCTTGTATTCACCTAAAACACATAATTAACGGTTTAATAGCCGAATGCATTGCAACTAATTTCAGAGAAAAGTTCAATTAGGTTCAACGTTTGTACTATATGATATATTACGTAGATACGTTGGTTAATTAATAAAATCGTTTTCTCCTCACTCAATTAATCTTAAACCCGTTTTCTTTTTTAATCCGGAATATGTTTACGTCAACAAATTGTGGCAATGTATCAACTTAGTACTCTAGAAGTGTTACAAAGAAGTTGTTGAATAAGTATGTTTCAGAAGAAAAATATGACTGGATTGTAAAATACAAAGTAATGCAGTGTTTTAGCGTGAACTTTTTACAGCACACTATATCACCTACAGACCGGGATGGGCCTTCTGTTTCGATTATTCCTTGACCAATAAGGCTCGCTATATGTTGGCGAATAGAACATACCACTGGCATAAATTAAATATACCAGAAAATCCAAATAGAGTTAGAACAGCGGTTAAATAGTTACCAGCACACTATCTTTTATTGGGAGTGAAAACTGCTAATAAGAAATAAAGATCAACAGATCAATTGAAAAGTCACTGGGTTGACATATATGTACCTACCATATCTGTATCAGAAGTATATCCGTACGATTTTTAGTTAGCCGTAACCTTCACGCGTGTATAAATTTGACAATTCTTGGGACATTAGTTTGTGAACTGTATCATTTTGAGAGAAGCAACTATTGTTATTGTGAAAAAAATTCACAAAAAGCGTAATTTTTTGCGTTGTTAAAATATTGCTTTTTGAAGAGGAAAAAATGCAATTGAAGTAAAGTCTAGGAAAAACAACCATCAAGGATTGATACGCTAATACCATGTTCAGACCGAAAATTTGAAAGGATTAGATTACAATTAAGCCCTAATCAGCTCGCTCTCACTGTCGTTGGAAATATTAAAAAACAGCTGTTTTTGCCATTCATGAATTCACATCGTTTAATATTTATCAAAAGAAAATATTGTCATATAGTATTTTGCAATAAAAGCCGTATATTTTAAATATTTTCCATATAATGGAAATAATGGACGCATTTTTTCATTTAGCAAGTCGGTTTTTCAGGTGAAATTAAATTCATTGTTTTAAAAATAATTTGTTTGTTTACATTTTTTTCCCTTTGTTGTGTCTAAATCAGCTGTGATATTGTAATAGATTCCCAATGCTGACGAGTAGATGGCACAAAATCAGTCTTCAGATCGCAAAAGATCGCTCGCATTAATTACCTTCGACTAGTTTTACCGTGCGATTATGTACTGTGATACAGTCTCAAGTCTCTAAATTTGAGATTTTAAGTTAGAGACAATTTTTGAGACTTGAGACGATTTTTCTATTCTGTAAGTGACAGTCACAAAATCTATTACATTTCATTATTCAGAGATGTTTTTAAATTTGAATGAAAATAAAAACGTCGATAACAAATATTAAATTTTCTATAACATAATCAAAAAACATAATCATCAATAAAAATAAAAATATATGTTGACTTTGTTTCATAATATTTACGAAATTTATGTAAAATTTATTTATTTTTAACTTTTTCCTGTTTGAGTTGCTTACAAAATATAAAAAAACGACAATCGATTAATATCTATGATGATCTCTATTCAGTATATTCAAAATGGCAGACAAGAGCTCTTTTTAGTTTTGTGACTTGCTAACTACCAGGTCTCAAATTTTAGGCAATAGTTTGAGACTAACGCTAGAGACTGTTTAGTGAATAGTAACTAGTCACAAATTGAGACTTTACCTCAAAGTGTCTCAAATTGAGACTAGAGACTGGTTACAGAATCCCGCTATTAGTAACGTTTCGTACACCTCTGCCCACCGAAAGCTTTATCAGCTAAAATTAACCTAACATAGAGTGGCATAATTCAAGCCGCCATAAATCAAAAACTTAAAAAAAAGCCATTATTTTTGGAGTGAATTTTCGATACTAAAGTATTGTGCCATTCAAAAATGTAATCATTGTGAAGTAAACAACTTTTACTTTAACGGTATGTGCATTCAAACAGAAGTTAATGGTTATTTTTGGCAATATGCACTATAAAACCTTATATAATCTCGCAACACAAAAGGTTTTTGTAACTGTGCTTTAAAAATTTGCATAATTTGTGTTGGAATCTTAAAAGATCAACTGCAGTTTGTAAAAGTAAACCAAGCCATTTAAGCTAGTGCAAATAACACGAATGTGTAGGAAAAGCAAACTCAGCAGAAATATGAACACAAATGAGAAGATAAAATAAAGCAAAATTAGAAAAAAATGTTAAACAAAAATTAAACAAATTTAAAAAAAATAAAAAAAAATTAAACGAAAATAAAAATACAAAGTATATGTATATTAAAATATTAACAATACAAAACATGAAAAAATGCAACTTCGATTGCACCGAAGCTAAACACCCTTAACAAGTGCATTTCTTATAGCTTAAAAGTTATATGTTACAGTGGTGCGATCTGGACAATTAGCTTGGAGATTGTAGTCTCTCCCTTGACAATAATTTTTGATAAATTTTGTAAAGATATCTGGCAAATATAAAAGTTTTTCCTCCGAAAAGTTGATTTTTTATAGTTTGGTTTGTACAGCAGCTTTATACTCGTACTCTAACGGGTCACCCAAGTAGACGTACTGCTTTCAATAGCCTTTTTTGACAGATCACGCGTGAGTCGTGTCAAGCTATCATGTTATTTCTGTTCAATAATGTTTGGCATTTCATCATGAAAAGACTTACGCCAGCAACGCTTTAACGTTTTTAAATCGTTCGACTTTATTACGAAATTTCACGTTCTGTAAAGAAGGTTTTTCGCGCGCTTCCCGTCAACTTATGGTCACAATAATCGGGCCACTGAGCGTACTATTCGCAACACCGTCACTGATCTTGAGACCCAGCACTCATTATTGGGAAATATTCGGCCGGATGGACTACGTCAATAGACGCACGCAGTGAAGAAAATATACTAGCCGTAGCTGAGAATGTACACAAACACCGTGGAGAGTCGGACTGACGTATGGGACGACTTGGCGCATTTTACGTCAAGATCTTAAATTGAGAACGTACAAAAATCAGCTTGTGCAAGAACTGAAGCCATTTGATTTTCATAAGTGACATCGCTTCGATCCATGGACTCTTGAAAAGTTCCAAGAAGATCCGAAGCTATTGAGCCGAATTTTTTTTTAGCGATGAGGTCCATTTCAGATTCAAATTTCAAATTTCAATGCGTATGTAAACAACCATAATTGCCACATTTGGGATCAAGAGCAACCTGGAGAGATTCAATAACTGCCATTTCATCCAGGAAAAACTTGTGGGCCAGTGGAATCATAGTCCATATTTCTTCTATGTTGACCGTTATCGCACCATGATGACCGATTATTTGATGTCTAAAATTGAAGCTCGTGATCTCGGCGACATTTAGATTCAACAAGACGTCGCCACTTCTTACATATCCCATCAATCAATGGATTTATTGAGAGATCACTTCGGTGAGCAGATAATTGCACGTTTTGAGACGGTCGATTGACCACCGAGATCGTTTATTATCACAGCGTTAAACTTTTTCCTGTGGTGTTATGAAAAATCTAAAGTCTATGCAGACAATCTCGCTTCGAATCAGACCTTGGAACGAAGTCACGCGTCTGATTCCCCAGTTACCAGTCGAAATGCTTGAACGATTCATCGAAAATTGGACTCGACAGATGGACCATCTGAGACGTATCCGCGGCCAACATTTGAAAGAGATAGTCTTCAAATTATAATTGCCAAATAATGTTCTTTCAAATGGTACTAAACATTCCCCATTAAATTTAAAGTTTCTGTGTTTGTTCTTTAAAAAAAAAAATAGGGAACATCGAAATGGGTCATCCCTGATATGTATTCTGTAGGGGTCCGATATCGTTGGTTCAGTAAAATTAGTACATACATACATATATTCTTAGAAAGTAAAAGACATGTACAATATTTCGATGCGAGATCTCAAAAACATATGGTATCTACAGAGAGACGGATATGGCTAAAACAACTCAGCTGGTCACAGTATGATCGACCAGACGTTTGCTTTTTGTTGTTACAAATTTTGTACCAAACTTAATATACCCTCTGTAGGGCATAAGAAAATCTAAGTTTTATAGGTACATATGTGAGTATGTATGTATGTTTGCTTACAAATTTGTACATTTTGTTGAATATGTAGTGATTTAGTTTGTTTCATGTTCAGTGAACAGTGATATTCATGGGTTTCATTGTACCAAATTAATGGTTTGGTGAGTTGAAAGTATTTGGGATTTCAATTTACTTTGTAAATAAATATATTTATATACATTTCAGCATATGTATAATATATATATACCAATGTATCAGACGAAATTTGTTGCTTGCAATGCAATTGCATGCCGCCGAATAAATAAAATCGACATGCAATGCTTGTGAACATCTGATTAGAAAGTAGCGCTTGTTGCAACCTACGATTTCGCATTGTGGCACGCAATACAATTTATGGTTACTCATTCATTTAATATGCACACTTTTAAACATACATATATATTCTTTAAATAAAAAGCTTTATTATTGCCAAATTATGTCTTAATTAATGTCTCAATTAAGTGAATATCACACCGAGAATAATAGATACTTCAGTTCGTAAAAGTGACTATGAATGACTCCCCGGCGACTTCGTTTTCCGCGAGCTTACTTGACCTGTTCCCACCCTCTTCATTCCTTTACGTTCCTAATCTTATAGATGGAGGTTTGGCCAAAGCCTCGTTTCGGAGTACAGTAGTGATTCCGTAAAGAATTGACCGCTTACCTCAACATTTTGGATCTAACATTACGTTCATCAATACAGACAGTGCGTTCGAGGTTCGTTTCCAAATGTTTAATATATTTCTCTTAAATGCGTCGGAAAGTCATGGAGCTCGCCTGGAAAACTTCGTGGGGTTCATTAAGCAACGTTCTGTGAGCTCCCGCAATTAGGTCGAACCAGTTTTGATAGGAATCGTAAAATATGGATCGTACCGAAAATCGGTGTTATTGAACACGTTTCTAGCTACCGATATCGTGCGGCTGAGACTTGACAGTTCATTAATGCAGTTCAGTAATAATTATTTATCTAAATTTACTGGATAAAGTTGTTGCAAAAACCAAAATTTTTAACACTGTTTCAAATCCTACACAACCAAGCAGGTTTGAATTAGAAGACGTAAATTTAAAGATCACATTATGTGGGATCCATATACTTATCTATTAAGGATTCCGAAAGGTACCGGTGATCCAAGTAGAGCTACTTTTTTCAATAACCTTTTTATAGTATGACAGATCATTCGTGAGTCATTGTCAAGCTGTCATCCAATTTTTGTTCAGTATTGTTTGGAATTTCATGATGGAAAGACTTGCGCCTGACCAACGTTTACAAATCGGTCTAGGAGCGTACTTTACACAAAATCATCATCCATCTTGAGACCCAGCATGCATTATTGGATAATATTCAACCGAATAGACCACGTCCAGCACGCAGGAAAGAAAATATAGCAGCCTTAGCTGAGAGTGTACACGAAGACTGTGGATGGCATTAATCAATGGATTTATTGATAATTTCACGTTTTGGGCCAGTCGTTTGACCACAAAGATCAAGGGATATCACACCTTTAGACTTTTTTCTGTTGACATATTTATGTAAAGTCTAAAGTCTATGCGGACAATCTGTTTCGATGCAGGCCTTGGAGCAAAACATCACGCATGGCATTCGCCAGTTAGCAGTCGAAATGCTAGAGTCTATTTAGCCGTGTCTGTCTTCATATATGCGAGCTTGTCCCCCAGTGTTTGAAATATTGATCCTAAATTTTACACACAATCTTTTCTCCCCAAGGAGTTGCTAATTTCTTGGAACCACAGATATCGGATTACTTCGGCAAGTATCTGCCATCCAAACCGGCCGATTAAAACTTTTTTTGACAAGGTATCTTCACAAGACTTATCTTGGATTATTACCTTAGGCATCGCTATAATCAACGAACAAATTGTTTAGATCGGATTAAAAGATCGAGACATATAGACATGTATTCAAACCTATCTTTACAATGTCCTGCAAAATGAAGAAGAATATTGACTTTGGAAGTAATAAAATTTTTACCCTAGCTGAAAGAAGCAGAATTCGGTGACGAATCCATATTCCAAAGACCGCTGTATTTCATTGAAAGTAATTTTAAATATCAGACTTTTTACGAGACCTCTGAAACCTTTAGCTTTGTAATAAGACTCTATGCAGATTGGTGTGTATGAGATAACAACTCTTTAGCACCGGATTTCACTATTCCCGGAGTACTGTTACTTTTTGTAAAAGCTCGAATAGAATAATTTGGAACAAGGGTGACTTTGCAACCTCTACCAAAGAGGTTCGAGTACTTTTGAGGTTAAAAAAAACTGACAATACAAGGCATCGCGAATATTGTTAACGGAGTCTCTAAATCGTGACTTCCGAAGTTAGAGAGCACTTCATTATTCAAAACTACGACACCAAGAAAAAATAACCCAACTGCAAATGATTGGCACATACCCACGTGCATATCTCGTTTATGAGCAACAATATTTGCTCCAAATTTCGTATGCGTCTGCACAATCCGCTGCAAGCAGTCGACACGAATCTGTCATATTTTAGTTTTTGTTTTCATTTTATTATTGAGTTTTGTTGTTGTTGTCGATCGCGCTAAGTTATGCGGGCGCAGCATTTGTGCCATTTGATTCATCGGCTCTTTCGTGCAGATAACCGCTATAAGCTCATAGCCGCGACCAAGCCGTGCGTATGGAATGTGCAAGAGCGGCGCGACGGCGTTCGGGTCGAATGACGCGACAAAGAGCGGCTTTTGTTTATGCTACGCGTTCAAAACCTGTTTTTATCATTTTGTTTTCGGCAATTCGCTGCTTCGCAGTCCCAAGCGAAGTATGTACATATGTGTGTCTTTCCAAAGGTTGGCGAGCTAAAAGGCGAACTGACGATCAGGTAACAACTAGGTACAATGACTGATGTTTACATACAGACACTATATATGTATGTAGTATGTATGTTTGTAAGTGTTTAGCATTTTCAGGAAATGAATCAGCGGTAGACCTATGCATCTACAACAACAATTTTAAGGTACCAAAGAGCAGAAAACGCGTTTACAACTGGAAAAAACAACAAACAGCATAATGAAAACAATGTGGAAACCTTGGTTCAGCGCCCTTTATAGCGCAGCTCTATCCACCATATGCGTTCGCGTTTATTGACACAGCTTGTACATGATTCGATACATACATACATATACATATGTTTGGGATATACATATATGTAAATATGTATATACCTGTGTTCCATGAAAAAATATTACGCTCTTTAGAAGCCACTTATTAGAAAATTAGATTTAGCCAAGCAGCAGACACGCTTTATTTATCTGATTTTTCGAAGGTGTGTCAGAATATGTGGGTTACAAATAATCTCAAACATGTTGAATTTAATCTCACGGAACATGTTTGGGATTCTTTATAGAATGTGTGGAAGTTATATACCCTTTATGACATATTATTTTGTAAAATGATGAACCGTGCCGATCCAATTCGTCAATATTGGAAATGACTAATATATTGAAGCTATCGATTGCTATATTCTATATGGTAAGGTTGAGCTGGGTAAAGCTAAGCTCAGGTCGGGGTCACAGTTGGTGGATAGCGGACGGCCTATGCTTAGTTGGTTAGCTGCGAATAATACGTAGTCTCCGACCAAAAGCTGCAGGAGAGGAGGGCTTGGCACAAAACGCATCATGGGCCCAATGAACCTGCGGCGAAGAGGCGAAAAGATGCCGCCTTTAAATAAGCGTCCACAACCCCCACCGTGGTTGCACCGAGGGAGAACGTACCCACGAGAGGGAAGCAACCAAGCGACGAGGGAAGAATACAGCGAGCAGCACCAAAAATGCATAGACTTCGACGAAAACCCTGGACAAGCGCACATCAGAATCGAGGCCAGTAAGATTCTGATTATGGAGTACTGGAAATGCGTAACGAATTAGTTTGACAAAGTTCTGGTGAGGACAGTATTCTATCACCTTAGTAGGTAAGAGTGACATCTTACCCAAATGGCTGGCAGGGTAATATTGTTCTCACCTCCAACTCGTTAAAACCCTGACAGGTCTTCAAGTACGTTCAATGTACGTCGTCATAATTTTTTGGCCGTACAGGTGCAGTTAAGACGAGCTCCTGATTCGTGCCCGAACCTGGCTCTGAACATAAGCTCCATAAGAACTTGTGTCAACGCTCACGTGGCCTCCCTACTTGCATAGATAACCTCGGAGTTCACAAAAGGCAACTGTTACAACGAGACTCAGAGCCTGAAGACTCTTACACTAAACGAAAACTGTCAGGCTTTTTTTTATCATAATATCATCAAATTTGCATAATTGTTCCTCATATCCGGAGACATCAGTATTTGGGGAGCTCTCCTTTGGTTTGTTTGATGAAGAAGTAATCTAGTTAATGCCAAGGGCTTATTCTCTCCGTATCGCCGATTTAATTTACTGGTCCATGCTAATACTTTTTCCATTCACGTATTCTCTTCAAGCATTATCTTGTTTTATAGCACTTTGTATTACAATATTGTTTTGTTTATTAGAATAGATCCTTCTTAGCCGAAAAGGTATATAGCTAATTCGAATTATAGACGACTTTTAGAGTCCAACAGTCTTTATCAAATTTCTTTCTTTTGAAATGTAATAATCGAAAGAACTCAAAAACATCAAAAGACGATTAGAGATAAGAGGTCATCCGAAACATTTCTTAGAAAAGAGAGGAAATAGATTTCCACAAAGTTTATATATTTATAGATTACTAAATATGGTGCTCATTGGAAAATGTTTTTAATGGGTTCTAACAAAGAACTATCCGTTACACTGGTAGACGAGGTGGATTTATTGATCCACACAACTTTAGACTCATTTTTCAACATTTTATCGTTACATAAATGTAGAACAGGAAGTGATTGCGAAACAAGATTGTTTGAATATTTTGGCCCGACACAAGGTAAGAGAGCTAGAAAACCCAAAAACTTGACTAAAAGTCTCTTCACGCCTTTCTGCTTTCTGTTGTTCTTAACACCACGAATTTCGTTTATGGTTAGGGGTGGAAAGTACTTATACCCGGCACACAAAGTGAACAAGTGGACACAATTTTTTTATTCGTTGTTGGATTTTGGAGTATTTAGAATTTCCATTGAAAGCTAATTTTCAGTCTCGGTTTTGGCACTGTTATGGCCGGCGCTAAGTGCCAAATAGGTCTAAACTATTCTGGAGGTTATTCTCGATATCCGTCCAATACACAAACAAATGAGGTGTGAGGCAATGCTTACGGCCAGCCGGCTCATGATTTCAAGCTATTGGAGCCAGGTTAAGCGTCACTACGGACTTAGTGTCATACTCAATATTGTGAATGAACTCGGGTTAAGCTGTCAATACGACCGAGAAAAGGACACCCACAAAAGTTAAACACATTGTTTTCATTCCCCAATAGAAAATATTGAACCAAGGCTTCTGTGATCGACAGTACCAACAGTGAAATCTGCATATTCTCTGATGGATCAAAGCAGAAACAGGAACAGGAGCGTACACAGAAGGCAGATTCAAACCAAATTACTACAATTAAGTCTTTCAGGCTGAAATTCTGGGCATAACAGAAGGTGTCAAATGCATTTCTGTCCTAATCAGGAAGTTCATAAACATTCTAGTGGATAGCCAAGCGGCAATTAAGGCCACCCGTAGCGCCAATACTAAGCCTTATGAGTGGATTCGGAGGAATGTAAAGATTGCGCGAAAGATAATAAAATGATGGAACATTATCTATGCGAATACCCAGCTTTCAGACGAATAAGAAGGGCCATCCCAATACTCCAACTTAAGAGATACTTAGATAGAGAGATATCATAATAATCATCTGCGGTTCGGCACTCAAGCCCCTCCCTTTTAACTAACCAACCAAGTGCTATAAGTGAATATCACGTTGACAATTTGGTATGAAAAACTCGATTTTTTAGGTTTGAGATTCTATATATCCGCTGTGATCCAAGGCTACTTAATTTAGAGGTGCGGGTTTCAATGAAGCTATGCTTTTCTAGAAAATACTAATTTTTACACGTGTTACGTGATTTATACTAGACTTCATCGGGAACCAAGTTTGTGAATTCTGGTAATTTTTTACCTAAATAATCTTTCGCACTGTGCAATGTGTCCAATATTCGGTCGACGTAATCGCCCTGCAGAGTCGGTTATTCAAACGACCATGGATCGCTCCAGTGGATAACTCTTATACATGATGCGCATCCTCCGACACACCGACACTGTACAGTGCGCTCCGAAGACGCTACAACTGCTGTGGAGCAGAGTACCAATGAAGACTCGAATGTGTCCATCCGTTATCACGCGCAACAATTGGAGCCGCGCCCAACCACTTTATGGAAGACTTTGCAGAAGGATCCAATACGACCAACAAAAATCAACTCGTGCAAGAACTGAAGCCGAGCGACCATTAAATGAGTCGCACGTTCGGTGAATGAACTCAAAACAAGATTAGCCATCGAATTAATAACTCAAAATCACGGCCTGGCAGAACTTTAGAAGCACTGTTATCCACATTACAGTGAGGAAATACTTTTATTCCTCGGATAGCTTCTAATAAGATGCCTCATAAATGTACATACATAAGTCTCAAGATCATAAATCTGAACGAGATGTACCATAATTTATTACTGTGTTACTACTTATTTATTATTTATTAGCTTGTAGTGAATATAATGTTCTAAGAAGTCTTTAATTAAGCTCGCAACAAACTATCTACCTACAAAATTCACGAGATAACAATACCGAACATTCATCGGTAAATACATACGTATGTATAATACGTTGTTAAGTAAGTGTATGAAATGGATAATAAATCATATTGTACAATAGAAACTGAAGCTGTTCATATATATCTACAGGTATCTCCATTAGCAGTATATGCTTAAATACTGTGTTCGTAACTATGTACACGGTTATCTACTGAGGCTTCTAATGAATTTTAAGTGAAAACCGGTCTAAACAAGCAGTATCGCTGATCGTATGACGCATTGCCGACAAATGAAGGAAGTGCAGACAAACACATACACACACAAACATCTGGCTTAAATATATAACAACAAAAATAACATTTGTAAAAAATTATTTCTATGAATATGAGTCTGCTGTTGCTTTTATGGCTGCTGTCAGCCAGCGCTACGTGAATACGCCCATAAATTCTACGCCAAGCGGACTGGATGCCGAAACCAAACTCGTAAGCTAACAATAGCAGTCAGAAATAGCCTTTTATATTTACATAAAATGCATATATATGTATGGATATATATGTAGCCATGTATAGGTACATACCTAGATATTGTTCAGCACTTTAGCAAGCTCGAAACCTCCCGCTTAAGAGTTAATGAGCGCAGCTTTTACGCTTATTGGTATTTTCACGCTGCATTTGTTAATTTTACTACAACAGCTGTGATTTCTACAACAACATATTATACTATTTTTGTCAAACAGTAAACAACAAACAAATAAGTTAAAAGAAAACTGTTAATACACCCCCTAGATGTATTTCCATGATATAGGCTCCCTGTTGGAAAATTTTGGCCTAAAAAATCGTCGGTTAGAGTCTGAACATCTTTTTACCGATGTATAGTATGTATGAAATTCAAGGAAATCCGAAGATTTAGCTGCCTCTAGCTCTTTAGAATATCGCTACTACCTGCTGGTGATAAAAACGGAAAATAATAGAGATATCATCCATTAGAAGAAGACTTTTTCACTTAATGCTCTCAATATCAATTTGTGACACTAATCCAAAATATCGTAAGCAGTTACCAATCAAGATTGAAGATTCTAAAAGTTTCCTAAATAAATACTTAAGAATGCTAACGATTTGACAGTCCTTAGTCGGTTAAAAAATCCAGTCCATCTAGTTACATACATACAGTGTCAAATCTTTGTGTGCGATTGTCTTGTTCCCGTTTAGGTAAAGTTGGTGTTGGTTGTAATCGAAGTCAGTTAACAGTAGAACCAGGAACCGTGCCGTTTCGGCGCCGTCGGACCATAGGGAGTTGGGTTCGAGGAGTGAAGCTCGACTTTAAGAGCTTAATCCGTTGCAGTATCCAGAATGAAGACTCGCAAGGCTCAATCTAGATTTTCGGGGCAGCTCGATCTCTTCATGTGCAAGTGCGCCATTCAATGGGAGAGCGTCTGAGATCTGGTCAGCGTACTGTTCGATGTAATCGACATAATCAAGGAAAGATCTCTTGATGTTATTACGAAGCGAGCCTACGACTGTCCCAGCAGAAATTGCCTGGGGAGAAGTGCATAATTTTCCTTCACCGAAAGCATGCGGGCCTTGCTATGTACATAAGTGTTCAATAGCGGACATCAAAAGGCATCCTGTAACCGTTCAGAGTGCAATATTTTAACACGTCTGAAGTTTCCTCGTCTGCGTTTTAAAGTCAGTCAGTTTTGCTGGCGTTTCAATATCCTCCTGCCTTTCGATTTCTTTTTAACCTAATAATCCAACTGCCGGTGCCTGATCATCGAGGTGTTAATCCCACTATTCTCTGCAGGTAACATTCCATTATAATTCACTTTAAAACTAATTGTATAGAACCGATTAGGCATATTAAATGTTTTATTTTATCGGAAATAGGAGACCTGAACTTGGACGATAATTTATTTTAATATAATGGCAGTATAGACCGCAATTCAAACTAATTTCGGAGATGGGATCTTAAATTGAGTAAATATAAGGTTGTCAAATATCTCCCTTTCGCTTATTTGCTCTTTATTCAATGCTTTATAAAAAGTATTACAGTGATCGGATTTAGTTCAAATATGCGCCGTTTCGTTCGATAATCTGTTTTCATCTAGACGGCAACTTCATAATACCCCCTTCCTTATTTGCAAAGAACTCGGACAGCCACTTTTCACAAGCCTCTTTTGACTTCAACTTTACACCACCAAGGGCGTTCGCTATGGACAGAAACAGATGGTAATCACTTGGCGCTTTGTCTGGACTATATGGTGAGATAAAACCTCCCATCCGAGCTCCCGTAACTTCTGCCGAGTCATCAATGAAGTGTGTGGTCTGGCGTTGTTCTGGTGAAACACTACACCCTTCCTGTTTGACAGTTCTGGACGCTTCTGGTCAATCGCCTGCTTCAAGCGGCCCAGTTGTTCGCAGTAGATGGTAGAATTAAGCGTGGGTGCACCTCATAGTGGATGATTACCTTCCAATCCTACCAAACACACAGAAAAACCTTCCTGGCAGTTAATCCCGGCTTGGCCACTGTTTGAGATGATTCACCGGCCCCCAACCACGACCGTCTGTATGCGATGCATTTTTCGTCGCCAGTCCCCATCGGCTTCAAACATGGGTCGAGTTCATTCCGTTTCAGCAGCATGTCGCAGTCGTTGATTCGGTTCAGAAGGTTTTTTTGCGTCAAATCATGCGGCACCAAAACATCAATCTTTTTTGTTTATTCAGCCTTCTGCAGATGGTTTAAAATAGTTTGGTGACAAACTCCCATTTTCTGGGCGATGTCACGAGATGCCACATGCCGGTCTAACTCGATGTTTTCCATGTTTTGATTGGTATTCGTCGCCACAGGTCTTCCGCCGGCTGGCTTATCCATGGTGTCATTTTCACCCGCCCTGAATCGTCGAAACAATTCCTCCGTAGTTCGAAGTAGTATCACATATAGCCATATTTTAAGCCAATAACCTCGGCTTTGTTAACTTATTTTCAACAGAACAAAAATAGTTCCGAACTTCAAATCAGTGTTGATATAGATTGATATAGATTCGCAGAGATTTTCCAATAGGGTATCGTGTGAACATAGACAATCACGTGCGCTTCGCTTTGTAGCGGTATTGCACATCCCAATTAACTCACATATAACGTTTCATAGCATCACAGTCACATGTCATCGTTCGGAAAAGGCCGTCATAACAGCCATGCGACATCAATAGCAATGAAATGTAGTAAAGTGTAAAAATTTAATTGAAGAGAAGCGAAACAAACGAATTGACGAGCAAGAAATCGATATTCGCTTGTAAAATGTAAAATGAAATGCATACATATGTATGTACCACATGTGAGCTGCGTAAACGATAAGGCCGTCATTAGCCGCAAATATGTACCGTTAACTAATTTTGTTGACGTAACGGGCAGAGTTGCGTTTTTCAAATGGGCAATAGAGTTATGAAATTTATGATGCAATGAGTTCGTCTCACGAGATCAAACAATATTTTCCGGGAGAGAGAGAAAGAGAAAGTAAAAGGTGTAATAAAGAGATTGGAGGCAGATATTATAATGTTTTCACACATTTAACTTTAACTACTTTGGCACTTTCATTCATTATATTAGATTCAGTCTCGACAGATTTGATCTAAAAGTTGTTAGTTAGCTTCGAGGGCTCTCGATAATAGCGGTAAAAAAATTTTTCTAATACTTTTTTTTATAATAATATTACCTTAAGCTCAAATATAAACCTCAGTTTCAGCGATAACTTATTCATTGTTGCTAAATTTCTTTTCAGCAAGCATTCTCCTGAGGTCTGACAGACAGAAAATACTCACTGGGACCAGATCTGGAAAATACGTTGGATGCGAAGTCCATTTCATGTATTTTTGCCATCGATTTCACCAACTTCCGACAGTGTGCATTGCCTTGGCGAAACACCTTTTTGTTTTTCTTCATTTCGTCGGCGATCCTTCATAATCTTGCCAACCGACTGTTACTTTTTTCCACGCTTTGGCGCGGATTCAACGAGTGCAGTCCACTCGGATGACTGTCGATTGGAGTTTCGAGTGAAATGATGGAGCCATGTTTCATCCATTTTCACATATCTCATAAGCTTGAATACCTCCAAATACTGCTCCGAATCATCAACTCATCGTTATTTTTAGATGAAAGTGAGCTTACGCCGCATCCACTTTGCACGGAGCTTTCTCATACTCAAATATTCGTGAATTATATGATGTACATGGTCAATGCTTGTTCTCGAGCAACTTCACTTTACGGGCAACCAAAATTATTTTGTAGACTTTTTTGATGTCTTCGCTGGTAACAGCCTCTTTAGAGCGTCCACGGCCTTCATCGTTCTTGGTGCACTTTTCACCTAGTTCAAAATTTAGTATACCACTTATCAACAGTTCTTTTGGAGCGGAGCCCAAATAGTATTGATCAATGCCAACCATGGCTTCAACAGTATTGTTTTTCCCAAAAATCAGTGATTTTTTAACACACAAAACTCTTTTTGAACCAATTTTTGTAAACTAACACAAGTTGCTTCACTCAAAGTGCTATATCTCGTAAACTAATAGGTTGACAATTGCCAACTTTAGAAACGTATCTTGTTAAATTAAGGGGTGATTAAAAATCATATGGATTTCATATTAATAGTACCATCTATGTATCAGCCGACGAACTTTTCAGCTCACCAGCTAGTAGTTCTGCTACACGTTCTATAGCTTATGGATAGATCTGTAACTATAGCACAATTAACTAAGATCTCGATAATGTAGTGAGGTAAATCTTGATTGATTTCAACTTTTCCTGTCAAAATCCTTAGATTCTTGGACTAACTTAAGTCGCAAACACATATTATTAGTAGCACTGGTCGAAAACTTCGTACCATTAGCTTCCTTTGAGAAGACATTTGCGCATCTCTCACAAAATAAAAAATCAACTGAAAGCCTCAGCTTTATTCTACCATCTTTTCCACCCAAGCTTGGCGAAAACCAGAAACACTATTGTAGGCATAAACGGCTAAGCGCAATGGAAAGTATCTGTTGTAAACTGAATTTGCCATAAAAAGTTGCATTCAGTGAAAATCTCCTTTCAGCATCAGCATCAAAAACAATTGAAGAATAGCAGCCAACATACATATCTACAATTGGCAGCAAAAATATATAGTAATAACAACTCAACAAGTGAAAGGCTCCTCTCTCATTATCACAAGTGGAAATGAGCAATTTCCACAACTCGGCTACTTGACATACTTGGATGCTTTAATTAAAACAACTTTTTCTTCAGCAACAATAAGTGCTAAACAGAAGGAGCATCTATGTACATATGTACGTAGGTATGTAACAGTGTCTGCTCATCGATCTTCTTCCTCGCTCGCTGCCGATCGTGCAAAAACAAAGCAGAAATAAAACCCGCCAATCGAGAGAAATTCCTACTCGTCGTACAGAGCATTTGGTAATACAACACTTTCACTTCGACAGCAGCGCTGAACGTTCCACTTCTAGACACGATCTCACGTCAAGTCGAGTCTAGCATGCGAATGCCTGTAAATGAACACATACACCTGAACCCATATATTTGTAAATACATACATATTTATGCAACTACATATATATGTACATACATAAAGATTTATGTACCTGCGATCGTAAGGCAAATAAATAAACAAATCACAAGCAAAGGATGAAGCTAAATCAACAATATGCGATGACGTCTGGCTTGGTGAAAAATTCTGCACATAGCAAGTGTAAGTGGATATCTCAAAAAGCGGTTGGTCGGCGCAATTAAACACCTCAGCTCAGCGTATTGTTTGGAGAAGTAAGAGAAGTGGTTGAAAAGTTAATCTAAATGGGAATTTTAAGGGGGTATTCTGGTCTAGAAGCTTGATTTTCAGGTAATTTTTAAAGTGTCGTAAAAAAGGCAATTAATATTTTTACCATCCATTGTTTTTATTGGTTATTTGTTAATTTTAGAAGAGTACAGAAAAAAAATAAAAACTAAAAAAAGTAAAAAATTTCAAAAATTATGAGCTGACGAAGTGGGGGGTCACTAAAAATTTAACCATACCCATGATTTCAACCCTCCTAGTTATAGGAAACCAAAAAAAAAAAAAAGATTTTGAATCTAGAATAATGTCGCATTGGCCGGAACTACGGAAAAGTGGGAAAAAAATTTTTTCACAAAATGGCGGGTGCCTGAAAAAAAAAGTTTTTTTGGATCACTTTTTCTGACTATTTCGAATTTTTTAAAAATAATAAAAATAAAAATTTGAGGATAGGGCTAGTTCCAACCATAGACAAGCCTATAAAGAAGACTCTATAAAAATTTCAAGTAAATCGGTCCTGTAGAACCTGAGAAATCGTGGGTATCGTTCCGAAAAAGTCAGTTTCGAGAAAACCGCGTTCAAAGTTTAGTAGACAATTCTAGTGAACACGGACGCCACTTAACAAAATCGGCTGTATCTCCGAAAATAAGTCGAATTTTGAAAAATCCTTCCAAGGTAATATTTTTGAAAGTCTAAACTATGAAAATATGCAAAAAAAATCTATTTTTCCAAAATCCTAGACCAGAATACAACATATATCTGACAACTGTATGTTGAATTTTGAGTTCGATACCAAGTTTTGGTAACATCAGGAGTCAATACCCGAATATGCATCCAAAATTAAAAGCCCCGAACCAACTACGTTTCTGGTGCTTGCAATAAAGGAGCAGCTCGGTGCTGGACTACCTTTCGTTAGTTCATATCTCATTAAGGTGACTGACCGTGGCTTATCGAAGCTAGTGCCCTCTCAAAGAAATTTGTGTAAGGCGTAATAACGAGTTTAAAGGCAGATATTACAAAACTTTTACATCTTGCAACTATTATTCTCACTTCTTACTAATCTTTAAACTACGTTAGTATATTTGGTACAATATCTGCAGATTTGCTCAAAAATAGACTTTCAAAATTTTACGAAAGAACACTTAGGATCTCTGACCAATATTTTGGACATCATAAAGGGGTTTTCAATAGCGCACTACAAAAGTAGACCGATAGAGAAAGCAAACGAGCTCATATCTTTCCCCATTTCTTTGACATTTCTCTTCAGTAAGGTTTGCCATTTGATCATGGAAGATATATGTAAGCTCCAACAACAAGATCGCTAAAAAAGGAATAAAAATGACAAGAATGATAATGGAGTTCTTTATTCGATGCCATTATGTATGAAACTCAATTTCTTTTGCATGGCCACCACGGCTACGCTTGCTGAAGTCCAGACGCTGGTCCCAATTTTCGACGGTTTTCAAGCATGAATCGGCCTATACTGGGCTTTATTAGCTTGCAAAAACTTATGTATACCGGCAGAACGTTTAAAAGGCGTAAAACGTTTATTTTTAAGCCTAAGTTCTTTGAGTTTTATCTATCAACGTAGACACTATATTGATTTCTTCTGTAGGGAAATTTTTTGAGAACGCAATTAGATTAGTTAATTTCTTATGTGTCGCAGTCCAAGAAGAAGTGCTAATCCTTTGGTTATGGGAAGACAGCCCTGAAAGAGGCTAACATTAGGAATATAAAAAATAGTCAGCAGAACCTGAGTTCGATCCAAGTTCTAAACCTACATCTTAAATGGTTTAAATGCGAGCGACCTTTGTCAGACAATTGCGAACCTTTAAGTTTAGTTCTAATCCACTTCAACTACGAACAAACCTCCAATTTGCCTTAAAACGATGCGAGGACAGGGAGTTAGCATGGCGCAAAAGCCAATTTTTATTCTTCGACAAATCCGGTCATTTCTAGCGGATTTCTTCGCGCAAAATTGCTTCTTCTTGTATTCTGGCGTACGCTGATAATATTGATATCATTGGCCTCAACAACCGCGCCGCCGTTAGTTCTGCTTTCTCTAGAATGGATAATGAATCGAGACAAATGGGTCTGGTAGTAAAAGAGAGCAAGATGAAATATCTAGTGCCATCAAAGAAACAGTCGGCGCACACGCGACTTGAATCTCACGTCACTATTGACATAACTTCGAAGTCGCAGATAATTTCGTCTATCTTGGAAACAGTATTAACACCAAAAACGATGTCAGCCTCAAAATTAAACGCAGAATAACTCTTGCGCTACTTCTTACTGTGTAAGAAATTACGAAGTAAAGTCTTCTCTCGACGAATAAAGACAAAATTCTACAAGTCACTTATCCATGAACGCTAAAGTATCTGATGAGTCGACGTTACGAGTTTTCGAGAGAAAGGTTCTGCGGAAGATTTATGGTCCTTTGCTTGTTGTCCACGGCGAATATCGCATTCGATGGAACAATGAACTGTACGTATGTTATACGACGACTTTGACATAGTTCAGCGAATTAAGAGACAGTGGCTATACTGGCGAGGTCATGTCGTCCGTATGAATAAGAAATACTCTAGATCTGAAAGTATTCGATTTTGGACCTGCCGGAAGAGGCAGAGTTGGAGAGGACTTGGCTGCACTTGGTACCTCAAATTGGCGCCAAATTTTGATAAGAAGAAATGCGCTGTAGTTAAAAATTTTAGCAAAACCTTCACTTAACTTGGCGCGCTTTTTTCGATCTTGGCTCATGCGGTAGCTTCCATTGGGATGATGACCTCTGGTTTCCTCCTCTTAACCATAAACCCATGATTCATCACCAGTTATGACCCTCTGGAGCAGATCTGGGTCGTCGCGCACTGAGTCCAACATTTCCTGAGCAATGTTCATGCGACGCTGTCTTTGGTCAAAAATTAACATTTTTGCCATAAAAATCGAAGACGAACCATAACGCGTCCTAACAAAATAGCTGTCGAAAATTAACAAATCATTCTAAATGAACGACCTTGCCAGCATTAGAAAGGGTTATGAGTTGGCAACAAAACAATCGAAAATCGAATCATAGCCCGCGTAAATTCAAAATTTTCGATACTTTTTCTACAAATCTCGTACCAGAAAGACATTAAAATAATACCTGGCTCCCATACTATGTGGATTTTTATACCCTGAATAGGGTATATTAAGTTTGTCACGAAGTTTGTAACACCCAGAGGAAGCGTCGGAGACCCCATACAAACTGAACGATCGGAATCAAGTTTTTGTATGAAAAACTTTAGCATTTGACAAGATATATTCACGGAATTTGGTATGGATTATTTTCTAAGGCAACAATGTAATCTCCGAAAAAATTGTTCAGATCGGCTTACTATAGCATATAACTGCCATACAAACCGAGCGATCGGAATCAAGGTTTTGCATGGAAAATTTTCGCATTTGACGCGGTATCTTCACGAAATTTAACATGGATTACTGCTTAAGATAGTAACATAATCTTCGAAAAAATTATTCATATCGGATTACTATAGCCTACAGCTTCCATATAAATTGAACACATAGTTACTAAAAAATATGCACCTGTGAAGGGTATATTAGCTTCGGTGCAGCCGAAGTTAACGTTTTTTCTTATTCCCATTATAGTTACTTATTGGCAGGGCAGAAGAGTCCCAAAAGAAACCGCAGTTAAATGTTAAATATCGCTCGAATAAAGCCAACAGTAGAACCATGAACAAATTCTTGTTATATTTAAAAAAGTTTCGTAGAAATTAGCTATAATTACACACACATTGGTGAAAATTGATATTTTCGCTTGGAAAAGCTTGAACGAACGGCGACTCAAGTACTATGCCTCAAATTGCGTAACCCATAAGCACCACAAACACCTCAAAACACTTCATCATTCAGCAACTTACCGTGTGTGAAACAAAGCAGCAACGCCAGCAACAGGCAACGGGGCGTGAAGGATGTTGTCAGGCGGTATGCGGATTCCGTGCGCGGCGTTTGCGCTTTTGCAGTCGCTGCGCAAGTGAAGTTCCGTTGCGCGCTGCTGCTACCACAAGCGCGCTGTGTCACATATTTTGCGCAACCTTGTTGCTGGACATTCGACCTTTGCCCCCTTGTCGTTGCCGTTGTCATTGTTGTGTTGGTTTTTGTTGTTGTCGACATAGTGCGGTCGCTGCTGCAGTCGACGGCGCTGCTGCACGCAGCGGTGTGCATTCCAATTACTGCAATTGTATTGCTCGCTTTGAAGCGCATGCTGCGCTTTGTTGTTATTGTTGTTAAATTTTGCAACTGTTTCGCGTTTACTATTACTACGTTTATAACGGAGGTGTAGGTGCTGTTGTTATAAATATTATTTCTTTTGCTATTTATTGCATTTAATTATTTGTGATTTTTTATTTATTTGTTCTTTTTGAATTTGTTGTTTATTTTAATTTTTTTGATTTGTTGTTTAATTTTACTTTTTATTTTTAATTTTAATTTTTATTTTTAATTTGTTTTTAACTTTATATTTTTAATTTTAATTTTTTGTTTATTTTAATTTTTTTATTTAATTATTTTTATATTTTGCTTTAATTTTTTAACTTCCATTGTTTCGCTTACGACAGCATTACACATAAGTCAGTCTTGAAGAACACACATTTCTAAAGTGATGAATGAGCCTACTCGTTATAAAATTGAGCGAGTAAAAAATAAATGTAAAAATGCACTAAAACACAAAATAATTTACGAACGGCAACGAAAAAAAAAATAGTTGAAAATTCAATATTTACTATTTTTGTTTTTTTTTTGCCATTATATATTTACATACATACATAATTACATACATTCTTGCTTCATACATATACACACTTCTAAGCAATATTGCATTCAGCCGCTGTAAACTGGTTTATTATTGTTGTTGTTTTTATTTTGTTATGCGCCAGTGTTGTTGTTGTTATTGTTATTGCTTTTTAAGTTGGTCTTAAAACCTATTTCGCCTCACAACACAACAACAGCAGCAAAAACAAGAAAAGTGCCAGCGAATTCGTTAACGATGACGGACTGCCGGGCTGCGCGAAGCAATAATTTTCGTTACCAACAATTCTTCAACACTTTTGCAGAATCTTTTAACACTTTTCTACAACAGCTTATTTGTTTTTCCAATACTAGCAATTATGTATTTACTTTTTCCCAAACACTTATTGAATTATGCATTTACTTTTCTCATTGAAACTTGAAGTGAAAATTTTCATTCTTTCATTTTTCCATTTATTAAATTTACACCTTTCCGTTTATGGCCGTTTCATTCGCACTGGCCCGAAGCGCTATGTAGCCATTTCATTTGCAATATGTGTGCTCACTGGCATTGCAACAACAACAACGCGCTACACTGCACTACACTACCACACACACACAAACGCGCACTAACCGCCACAATCTAACCAGTTACTTCACTTACGAGCACTTATGTTCACAACGTCCGACAGGTTCGAGAATCAAAGCGTAACTGAAGTTACAGGTTGTCGCGCTGCACTAAGCCAGCGGCTAGCGCAAACTGGCTACCAACATTCGGCGCGCACACACAAACAGGCGCTCACGTTCTGCCACACGGAAACGAGATAACACGAACAAAGTTTCGCTTTGTTAACAATGTTCGCCGCTAGTTAGCCAGTAACTTAGTACGCCAGTTAGTGTGTGGCTAAGAGCAAATGCAAAAGTTAGCACAGGTAAAGTTGGCTAGCCGGCAAGAAATCACCGCACACGCTTGGAAAGGAAAAACCGATTGTGCGCGCACATTGCTGGTAGCGTGTGTGGAAATGAGCGCGGTCTACAGGTAAGACGGCGGAGAGCGCGTGTGTTGAACAGGTATGCGAGCAAAAACAATTGGCTAAAGTCAATTGTGTTTCAACTGTCAAACTGAATGATACCGTAGTTAGTTGAGGGTTTGTGTCCGCGCTAGCGTTGATTGATCGATTGTGCGCGGCGGAAGTCGCTGTTTACTGCTGCATTCAAGTTGGATGGGGCGGATGTACAGTGGTGGCTAAAGAAATGGTACAAATCAAAACAGAAAGTTAAAGTTAAAGCTGACAATAACCGCTAATTACAGGCATGGCGTGCAGCAAGAAAAAATCGAGATGAAGCGAGGAATCCCGACCAACGAAGGCTTCAGAAAGCAAGTTAAATTGATTGAAAGAATTTTTTTGAATTTTGAATTATATTAACTTAAGTTAAACGTCACAGATTCACTAGTTCGTTCATATTCAGCGCTAAGCCACAGTATGTTTAAGAAACATGTCCACATAATTTCATTAAAATATAACGCAGATTGATGAAAATACTCGAATTTAAAAGGTTTAAGAATATTTTAAGAAGATAAAACACAACTGACCGCTATATTTGATATGATCGCCGTGGCAGGTTCGAATAAATTCCAGCTAAGACGTCCAGTTTGGATCACTTTTTGCAGCAATTCGAGTCGTTTGTCAGCAATAACTCCGGGTGCATAGCAAACATACTTTTACGCCAGCCATCTTTCTCTATGTTGACTTTGAGCCTTCTTTCCCAGTTGAAATTGGGGTCATGCAGTCGGTGTTTCCCCAACCTCCACTACCCATCGAGCTATGCCGGAAGGTTCTAACGGGTGATTTTTTTGAGGTTAGGATTTTCATGCAGTAGTATTTGACAGATCACGTGGGATGTCAGACATGGTGTCAAAGAGAAAGATGCTCAGTATGCTTTGACATTTCATCATGAATAGACTTACTAACGAGCAACGCTTGCAAATCATTGAATTTTATTACCAAAATCAGTGTTCGGTTCGAAATGTGTTTCGCGTCCGTGTCCGATGAGCGATGAGGCTCATTTCTGGTTGAATGGCTACGTAAATAAGCAAAATTGCCGCATTTGGGGTGAAGAGCAACCAGAAGCCGTTCAAGAACTGCCCATGCATCCCGAAAAATGCACTGTTTGGTGTGGTTTGTACGCTGGTGGAATCATTGGACCGTATTTTTTCAAAGATGCTGTTGGACGCAACGTTACGGTGAATGGCGATCGCTATCGTTCGATGCTAACAAACTTTTTGTTGCCAAAAATGGAAGAACTGAACTTGGTTGACATGTGGTTTCAACAAGATGGCGCTACATGCCACACAGCTCGCGATTCTATGGCCATTTTGAGGGAAAACTTCGGACAACAATTCATCTCAAGAAATGGACCCGTAAGTTGGCCACCAAGATCATGCGATTTAACGCCTTTAGACTATTTTTTGTGGGGCTACGTCAAGTCTAAAGTCTACAGAAATAAGCCAGCAACTATTCCAGCTTTGGAAGACAACATTTCCGAAGAAATTCGGGCTATTCCGGCCGAAATGCTCGAAAAAGTTGCCCAAAATTGGACTTTCCGAATGGACCACCTAAGACGCAGCCGCGGTCAACATTTAAATGAAATTATCTTCAAAACGTAAATGTCATGAACCAATCTAACGTTTCAAATAAAGAACCGATGAGATTTTGCAAATTTTATGCGTTTTTTTTTTTTAAAAAGTTATCAAGCTCTTAAAAAATCACCCTTTATATGTAAATTCTCCTGCTGCCAGTTCCCGCCGATTTTGCTGCGCGAAGAGGTCCACAAGTGGGTAGTACAAAGCTCCCATTATGCACAGCCCAGCGATCCTCTGAGTCATTTCCATTGGCTTCTGGTAGGTGGATTTTCGTATGCCATATGCATGAGAGAGGGAGAGAGCCCCCCGGTTGTGCCGGGCATGTGCCTACACCCATACTTGCTCACTCTGTCTTCCACGTTGTGCTTCCACAACAGTTGGCTGTCCAAGACTACCCTAAGGTTCTTGGTGCGGTCCTTGAGAGAGTCTTATTTATAGAAGAGAACCTCTATAGAGAAATTTCTTGTGAACTCAAACAGATCCGTTTTCTCTGGGTTCGACCCAAGACCCGCTTGCGAGAACTCATTTAGTTTTTAATAAAATGTGTGTGAAAATAAAAAGAGGAAAAGGAGGTTCGCTTCTTTTTTAAAGAAAAAACACAGGAACTTCAAATTTAATGGAGAATCTTTCTTATCATTCCTTGGTATTTATTTTTCCAACCGTTGAGTCCAATTTTCGATGACTCGCTCCAGCATTTCGACTGGTAACTGGCCAATGAAACGAGTGATGTTTTGCTTCAAGGCCTGCACCGAAGCGGGATTGTCCGCACAGACTTTAGACTTTACATATACCCACAGGCAAAAGTCTAACGATGTGATATCATACGATCTTGGTGGCCAATCGGCCGGCCCAAAACGTGAAATTATCTGTTCACCGAAATGCATACATTTACATACCCATTGAGCCAGAAATGGGCCACATCGCTGAACAAAATTTGGTTTCAAAACCTAGAATGTTCTTGGAGCTTTTCAAGAGCCCATAGAATGAAGCGATGTCGCTTGGAAAGGCGGAGCGGATTCAGCTCTCGCACAAGCTGTATTTTGTATGCTTTCAATTTAAGATCTCGACGTAAATGCGCCAAATCATTCCATACGTCAGTCCAAGCAAACAGCGCCGAATTGACTCTCCACGGTCTTCGTGTACACTCTCAGCAACGGTTGCTATATTTTCTTCACTGCGTGCTGGACATAGACTACGTCCAGATTATCAAATAATAAATGCTTTGTCTCAAGATGGGTGTATAGCGAATAGTATGCTCAGTACGACGATTACGTTGACCGTAAGTTGAGCGAAGCGCCGGAAGCACATTCTTTACAGAAAGTGAATTTTGAAAATAAAGTTAAACGATTTCTAAACGTTGTTCAGACGCAAATCCATCATTAAATGCCAAACAATGCTGAACAAAAATAATATGACAGCTTGACACGAATTATGCGTGATCTGTCAAAAAATTTTTATTGAATAAAATACCTCTACTTGGATCAGCCGTTATACCACTCGAAAGTTGTGAGTTTCATCTTTCATAATACGTTCTTAAATAAACAATCGGTTGACTATTAGCCAAGATATAAGCTAATAGTGAGCAACAGTACGGAAAATCGGATTTTTAAGCTCAAGACGAGATTTTAGCGGTGTTTGGAAAACTTCAAAATTGGATGTTCGTTCTACTCTATAAGACTTATAAGAAAAGTAACATAATTTCCCAGGTATGCTGACTTCATACTTGTTTGTAGAACTGTGTATTTGATCATAAGACAATGCTTGCGGGCCTCAAAGTTCTTAAACGGCGTTACGTATAGTCTAAACACCACGCAGTTTTAACTTTTTTTTTACACATACATCATATGAATAATCATATTATACCTGTTAGAACTCAACTTTCGTAAAGTATGGCAATTCTTCCTGCTTATAATTCCAATGCTATATAGTTGATTATTTTTAGAGTAATTCCCATGTTAATAAGGTGGTTTAATGTTCCCGAAAATTTATGATTATAACGGCTCTTTGCTAAAAGCCACAGTGAGCCACTAAAGAGGCCGCGCCATTCTTATCAACCGCTCGTTGACTTCCGCCAGTATAAAAGCTCAAGCCAGCAAGCGAAATGTTAGTCAAGCTTACGATCAGCTCTTCCGCAGTCATGTTTATATTTTACGTAGTCGCGGTTTTAACTTTTTCCGCCAAGCACTTGCAAGGTACGCCGGTTCAAAATGTCTCCAGCGCGTTTATCGACAAGCAGGGTCTAATTGATCTAACACGTTTCGGTGAACGCATTTACGGCCACCCCGATAAGGCGGCTGGTGAAAAACTCTCCAATCTCAAAGCGCACGAAATGCTGAATCCAGAGGAACTCGGTCCATACCTAGAGGGCGATCTGCTCATACCGCATGGCCAAAAACTCATATACCGCAATGGTCTTACAGCATACAGTGCACGTTGGCCGAGAGGCATTGTACCCTATGAAATAAGAGGACGGTTCAGTGAGCAAGAATTGGCGGTGATTGACAATGCCTTCCAGGAGTACCACAACAAAACGTGCATACGCTTTAAACCACGATCCAATGAGCGCGATTATGTTGTAATCACCGGAGATAACACCGGTTGTTGGGGAAGTGTGGGACGGTTGGGTGGCAAGCAGGTTGTGAATTTGCAGCCTGTTTTTTGTTTCCGTAAACCCGGCACATCGATGCATGAATTGATGCACGCACTCGGCTTTGCACATGAGCAAAATCGACACGAACGCGATAGCTATATACGGGTGCTGCGTCAGAATGTTAAGAATGGGAAGTTATACAATTTTGATAAGGCTTCTCCATCGGCGTTATACGGTTTCGGTGTACCATATGATTATGCAAGTGTTATGCATTACTCGAAGATAAGTTTCTCGAAGAATGGCCAGCCAACTATTGAGGTATTGGTAAGTTGACGTAATTTTGCTTGGAAAATAAGGTCGTCATGAATACATTGGCTTCAGAATATGTTTTTCCACATCGAGATTCCATAGGGAATAAGCGCCGTATTTATCGAGGAAAAAAAAAACAAAAAAGTGTTCTAAGTGGACGCTAAACAAACCGAGAAATCGAGTATTTATATTAGAACGATCGGTTATTGCCTTTTCTACTGTCTCCTCTATCGAAGGAACTGACGGACGCCTACTCTTTTGTACACGTCTCAGTTTTGTCATGATTGAGGCTGCGGCTTCGCTGACAGTTTTCCAGTTCTCAGTGGACTGACACATGAGTGTCGTGAAGTTTTACACCGTAAAATCACCGAGTGTAGTTTTAAGTTTTCCCCTGGACTTAAAAAGAAAGTGGCAATAAAAAGAATTCGTGCTCAGACTCTTCAAAGTACTCTGATCACGTCGGACAGTTCGGAATAATGTCGTAATGGAATCTGTACAAGTAGCTTCAAAACACCTACAGTATGTCCACTTAGTATTTGGGTTAGGTGGAAATTCAGGTCCCCATGTCGTCGGTCGATCCACGAATGAATGTCCGATATCACTCTGTGGGTCCACCGTTCTTTGAGTGGGGCTTGCCACAGCTGCTGCCATATAGTTAAGCTTTGGACTCTCTCTTCTCATTTGGCTCCTATAGACTGATAACTTGTATATCCGCTCGTATTTGTCACCCTGGATGTCAATAGGCATCAAACTGGCTATTACTTCGGAAGCGTCCTTCCATATTGTTCGGAAAACACTGATAACTTTTAGTGCCGACAGACCTTGCACTGTCTAGTATAAGTTTAATGCTTAGCGCCTGGATCTATATCGCAACGGCATATAACACAATCGATCTCATTACCTTTGCGAGTAAAAATCGCCGGCTGGAACGCTCGCAACCTCTACTGGCTATCATTTTTGGCGAAGCGTTTAGGATTTTATTCGCTTTACTTGCAGTGTACTCTAAGTGACCCTTAAATTTGAGCCTTGAGTCTGTTATTGCTCCCAGATACTTTAGTTGGGGCTGTGAATGAATCTTACACTCCTCTAGGGTGAGAGATATACTTTCCTCCACTTTTCGAAGAGAGACTGTGAGCTTTCAAGTTTTTAAAATTGTCAAGGTCTTGGACAATCTGTTTGGGGTGCAGTTTCCAGAAATAATAAAGTAGAGTTAGTAATTAATCGAGAAATTTACCCTAATCGAGAAATTACCCCAGATATGTCGCTGGTGGGTATTCTTAAATGCAGTTCGAGAATTATTTCATAAAAGTCACATGGTTAATTCTTAAATCTACAGGAAATTATTATGAATAAAAAATTACACAAAATATTTAGACAGTAAAACATTCTTTTTTCCAGAAACAAACGAGCGATTCGAACTTGATGGGCCAACGGATCGGTTTCTCCAAAGGTGACATCGCCAAATTGAATGCGATGTACAAGTGCAAAGCACATTAAGAAAATGTATCGATTTTTTTGTATTAAAATATGGATTTATTACGTTTCTATAACTACAATCGAAAATTCAAATAAACGAATGCAACTTTTCATAAATATATATATATACATGCATACATACATATATAATTTTTATTTTTTGTTAGTATTATTTTTATATTTTGTAAACTAATCTTCGCCTCTTTTAACTTTGCCTTAGCCAGATATGCTTTGTTTTGTCTTTCTTATCGCCCTCTGCTAATGGTGCGTCATATTCTGATGCTTACCGAAGTAGACATTATCCTTCATGTTGAGTTCGTTGCAGAGTGACGAATAACGGCGTATAGCCATAAATGAATCGGGATCTTTTTTCACAGTACGAGAAATATGAGAAATAATATGTAACAATAATTAGAAGACACTTAAAAAATTTCGAAAATGTGGTATTTTGACAAAACAACTTATATCGACTTATGTTTTTTTTTGTAGCGAGCTGTAATGCAGCTTTTAACTCGAATCGCCATAATAAAAAAAATCGTCGAGTTAGAGAGACTTTGACTTATGGAAGAAAATTTGTATGAAATTTGAGGTCCATTGCCAATTCAAGAGTTCTAGTTATGGAGCACTTCGATTTATAGAAGTTGAAGTTATAGAAATTCAACAGTATGTTGCTTTGTCAAAAATTTACCGTTACATGAATACATATCTTAACGGCTAGTTGCCTTAACGAGAAATTATATTAGTAAACAAAATCATGGATTGAACTCAGAAATAAAAATTGTTTGTTAAAACATAAAAAAGCATAAGTGAAAAAAGCCGATATTGATATTACAAAAACAAAAATCATTAAATACAATTTTTAGTACAAAGTTAATCTAGACTTATGTTTTGCTGCCATAAATATTTATTTTAAACTCACTCTTAACAAACTATTGTATAATTTAATATTTTAATTTGTTTATGATTAATGTTGCAAAGATAAAATTCATGATAAAGGCATTTAAGTTAACATTAAAATAAAAGTATTGTATAGACATAAAACAGTTTTAAATAAAATGTAAAATAAAAATATTTTAAAAAGACAAATTTTTTCAAAAATTATTTTTAAAAATTTTGTTTTCATTATTTTTCAAAACTATAATTTTTTAAATTATTTTTTAATAATATAATTTTAGATTTATATAATATGATTTTTAAAATTATTTTTTAAAATATGGTTTTCCATTATTTTTCAAAAATATAATTTTTTTCATTATTAAAAAAAAATAGGTTTCAAAAAAATAATTATCTTTTTTTCATTATTTTTCAAAAATATAATTTTTTAAATTATTTTTCATTATTTTTCAAATATATAATTTTTTTTCATTACATAAAAAAAAATTTTTTTCATATTTTCAAAAAAATAATTATCTTTTTTTATTATTTTTCAAACAATAGTTTTAATAAATTATTATTTTTAATAAATTATTATTCAAAAATATTTTTTTTCATTATTTTTCAAAAATATAATTTTTTAAATTATTTTTGAAATTTTTTTTTCATTATTTTTCAAATATATACGTTTTTTTCATTATTTAAAAAAAATATTTTTCAAAAAAATAATTATCTTTTTTTCATTGTTTTTCAAACAAGTTTTGTCATTATTTTTCAAAAATATAATTTTTTAAATTATTTTAAAAATTTTTTTCTCATTATTTTTCCAATATATAAGTTTTTTTCATTATTTAAAAAAAAATATTTTTCCAAAAAAATAATTTTTTTCATATTTTCAAAAAAAATAGTTATCTTTTTTTAAATATTTTTCTTAATTTTGTCCAAAAATAATTTTTTTTTAATAATTTAAAGTTTTTTGAAAATATCATAATTTATAATTTCCACATTATTTCAAAAATTATATTTCCCATATTATACTATACGCTTTTTGCAAAAGCGTTAAAGATCTGAGAAATTTGTTTCCATTATTTTTAAAAAAAATAATTTCTTTTTAATTTTTTTAAATACATTTTTTTTCTAAAAATCATTGTTTTAACATAATTTCCAAAAATATATTTTTCATATTAAACTATACGATTTTACAATCAGCTTTAAAGATGCGAGAAAATTATGAGAAATTTCAAAATAATAAAATTTTGAGGTTAGAATGCGGAAGAAATATTTTCCATTAAAAGGCAGTACTTTCAAAACAATATTTTGATTAAGTTCATTAAGAAATGTTAAGATTAAAGTTACATATTTAAATTCTGTTTTTTTTTTTTTTATTTTCAATGGAAATTAGTAATCTGATAATTTATTAACATAATTAGAAAAATTATTTTTCTTTGATGGAAACAATAAAAATTAAAAATTCTATCTTTTAAGGGGCAAAAAAAAAATATATATGTATATATATATTATAGGTAAAATTAATAGGGAAAAGTAAGAAAAAAAGTTTTAAATGAATAAAGTTATTAAAATTGTGGATACATAGACCAAAACTAATAAATAATATTTCATAAGGTGATGTAATAGTTTTGATTTACACTTAAAATTAATTTTTACTATCATAAGCTAAAAACAAACATAAAAAATTTTTGAAGTTCGGAAGAATTAAAATTAAAAAAAAAAAATTAAATTAATTATTTAAACTGGATTAACTGAATAAAGGCAGAAAGGGATACAAGACTCACGATCCTATCCTCAGACGCATACAACGAATATGCTGATGTCTCAACACCAGTGACAGCTGGTATAGCGTATGTAAGCGACAGAAAACAACCAAGGAATATGCATATGATGCGGAAAAACCGATCACAAGCTGAAAGACCATAAAATCTCACCGGGCTCCTGTCTGCGTGGAACAGAAGCGCAGTCTATATTCCAGGGTCTGAAAAGTGCGAGTTGTACAAGGTATGCTGACAAGAGAGCGCAAGAGTAGTTGGAAGACACCAACACAACAGCGATAATATGGCTAAGAGAAAAAAGAAGTCTTAAAAAAAAAAAAAAACAAACAGTGGAAGAGGAAATGGGTTTGTCTAGATATGCAACGAAAGCATAATGGTAATTAGCTGCCACCTGATCCCATCACAGACTTCCAAGCAAAGCTCAAAGCCATTGAAGATGCAGAACATATTTAGATTTAAACGCCAAGGCTATAGAATGGAACACACCGACAACAAATTCAAGGGGCTGCAAAATCCTTGACATGGCAGTTGGAAGACTACACAGGTAGCGATCACCAATATATGTATATTCTATCTATTCTATCTTGCGGCCACAGATAAAAGCCCTCGAGCATCAAGCTGGGCGAAACAGTCGACCCCAGAGTTATGGGCTGCTTCTATTAAGCACATCGTAAATACGCTGTTCCCAACCCACGATCTGGAAAGAGATTCACCAGCGTATTCGCAAGAGACTTTTTACTTTGGAGATAATGAGCACGACCAAAAGCCGCTCACAAGTAGAAGGAAGCTGCTCCTAGACACAACAGAGTCAGTGCTATTTTATGGCTGCGAAATATAGGCTGATACATTATACGGGGAACATAGAAGTAAAGTTATCGCTTAGGTGTAGAGACCATGAGAGGCGCCCCGGCGTGCCACACCGAATACACTGCCGATTCGTATTCGGTGTGGCTAGTAATAAACGGCTTTATCCTAATAGATCTACTCGTAAAGAAGAGAAGAAAACTCTGGTTATGGAAGAAACACGGAAACACGGAAGCGCAAAGGAAGATGGACCGCTAAATTGATTATAGATAAAGAGATGTGGTACACTTGTCGAACTACTACCTAATGCAGACGCTCTTCGATCACAGGTATTTCCGTGAATACCTGTACAATATGGGACAAACAGAAAATGCTGCGTGAGATGAACACCACTCGTTGAGGCAAACCATACCTTTTTCAAGTGCCATCGATGGAAAGAAGCACAAAGAACATTGCAATACAAGCTGGTCCAACTAAACACGGAAAATCTAATAGAAAAGAGAGCAGCGAAAACTGGCAGCAAATTGCGGGGATATATTATATACTGCCCAATAAAGAAAAAGGAAATGAACGCGGACGCTCTGGCTCCGGTTCCGCCATTCACGTATGTAGGATGACGATCGCTATATCGTGCGAAGGCATTTTAAACCCTACTTACAACCAAAAAAAAAAATATTTATGTATAAATAAACGGCTTAACTTTCTCAAATAACTTGCTATGAAATTCAAAAAATAATGTTTATTTATAAAAAAAAATAATAAAAATGTGTCATTATAATTAAAAAATACACTTAAATATGTAAAATATATATTATGATTAAAATATTAAAAAAAAAAATGTTAATAAAAAAGGAAAGAGAAAATAATATTTATATTTTAAAATATATGTATATTAGATAAAACTTTTCGAAGAATATATAAAAAAAATATATATTTTTGATTAAAAATGTTGCATAAACTTAAATTAATAGAAAAAAAAAATATTTAAAAAATAAAATATATGTTAGTTAAGACATTCCAAACAAAAAAAAAATGTAAAACACAGAAAAATGTTTTTGTTTCCGAAGAAAATATAGAAAAAATAACATTTTTCTTTAGAAAAATTTTACTTATAACTGTAGTGAATAGAAAAAAATAATATTTAAAAAGTAAAATGTAGATTAGTTAAAATATTGCAAAAAAATTTAAAAAACAATAAACAATTTTTTTTACGAAGAAAAAATAAAAAGTAAATTTGTGAATAAAAAATTTGCTTATAACTTCAGTCATTAAGAAAAAATATTATTTAAAAATAAAATGTATATTGGTTAAAATATTTCAAAGAAAAATTAAAAAAAAAATGTGAAAAATATTTATACAAAAAAAAAAAAAAAATTAAAAAAAAAAAAATTAATTAAAAATTTTATGCTGTAAAGTTTTTACAGCTTCCAAAGTTAAAATAAAAAAAGTTTTTAGAATTTCAATTTAGTAAACAGAAGTTTCGATTACGATTTAGTTTATTTAATTCTAACTTTAATTTTGAAAATTATAATAAATTCATTTTGTAGAAAATCGTTGACGAATATTAAACTGGCATCTTTGGCTATGGCGAGTGTCTAAAAATCAGCGGATAAATGTATGATTTATGCGAAAAACATGAAGAAATTTCAAAAATATTTTTTCACTCAAAAAAACAATTGTGTATACTGTAATATATATACAATATAAGTATATTAACTGTATAATAATAATTATTTTTTGTTTTTGTCTATGCAGTGAGTTGAACAAAAGCGTGCGTGCTTTAAAACATTTAAATATTATATATTTTGGTGCTTATGAATATATTTTGTAATTGATAAAGTAACTTTATACATAATTTAATATTTATGGATAATTAATATTTATGCATAATTAATATATGTATAATTATACAAACATATGTATGTATGTGCATATTAATATACAACAAATATTTTTTTCGCTTTTAAAGCAACAAAGTATTGATTGGATTTGTTAATGAGCAGAATTCAAGCAAAATTGTTATCACATTGTCTTCTTTAGTAGCCAGCAGCGTACTTTGGTTAATAATGTTTTTGTTTTTTGTTTTTGTTAAAACTATATGCAACGACATTAATGCGGTCTTATATAGGACACAGCATTATTTACTTTCGTGTGCTTGTTGTTGTTAGTACGTGGGGGCGGTATTAAGCGCACAGGGCAATCGGCAGTAGCCGGCCTACCTCCGCCGCCACTGGCAGCAGTAGCAGTACCTCTAAATCCGATACCGTTGAAATTGCCATGCTCATGATCCACGTTCGTGCAATTCGTGGCGATGCTGGTTGACGAGCCGTAACGCGAACGATTGTTGAGAAAGTCGGCTATATGCTGGACAATCAGATCAATGGCCACTGAAAGAGAATTTGAGTAGACAAATGTAAGTGTTATGCATATTTAATATGTGTATGTACAATTTTTTTGTATGTTAAGTAGTTAGTAGTAAACGTTTTTAGGTTTTTTTTTTGTTTTTACGAAAAAGCTATGAAAATAAAATTTTGAATGAGCCATAAACACATACATACTTTGTAGAAACGGTTGACTTACCTCGAGAAGGGTTTTATGGAGACAGCGTAGCTTTCTTAAAATGTGTCTGTTATGGGTGAACACTAGTTTTTTTTCAACAATTTGTGTTAATATATAATACAAATTTGTTTATTTTACTTATTATCAAACTACTTATAGTTATTTGCTGGTCACTACAATTAAAAAATAAATTAGTTACTTCACAAAAATTTACTTTTTTAAATGCTGGTTTGAGAACTCAGTAAAATTTAATAAAAAAAAAAATTGATTGATGCGAAAAGGTAAAAAACTCTTTGAGATTACTTAAAAAGAATTTTATTAAAAAAATATATAAAAAAAAAAATTATAATAAAAAAATAAACAAAACAAAAAAAAAAATTTAATAATAAAATAAACTAAGAAAAAAGGAAAAATCTTTGAGTAATTCAAAAAAATATACAAAAAAAGGTGATAAATTAAGAAACAAAAAAAAAAAACTAATATTAAAAATATGTACATTTATTCAAAAAAAAAAAAAATAATAATAATAGTAATAATAAAAATATGAATCCAAGTTTAAAAAAAGAAAAAAATATTTGAGAATAATTAAAAAACAAATTTGATATTAAAAAAAAACATACAAAAAATTTAAGAAAAAAACTAAGATACAAACGGGAAAAAAAGAATTTGAGAATACATAGTAACATTTCAAATATTTATAAAAAATTACATCAGAAAAAAGATTAAAAAAACATAAAATTTTTATTTTTTATTTTTTTATTTTATTTTTTTATGTATAAAAAATTACATCACAAGAAAAATAACATAAAAAATTTTAAAAACAAAATTAAAAAAATAATAAAACAAATTTTATGTTGACATGAAATTTAAAATTTATGAATTGACTAAGTTTTATAAAAACAAAATTATATATTAATATCGGCTGGTGACTGGTCCAACCTATCTTACCATGGCCGTTTGGGGTCAGTTAAGCCAGTTTGATTACCATCTAATGCTTGCCACCTTAGCATTAATTTCGGTAATGCTTAAGCATATTTTTGTTGTGGTTTTCGAAACTGTTTCTTAACTCTTAGGTGTTTTTCAGTTATAAAACCAAGTTGCTCTTTCGAGGACCAAATTTTCAGGCAAATGGTCAATTTGGCAATGTTTTACAGCAAAAATAAACACCTAACTATGCCAATATATACTAACAAAACGAGTTTTCTCAAGGCAAATCAGGTATTTGCCCCTTCATTTCATTATATATGCACATATATGTTATGAATATATAACTAACCTCAAAATAACTTTTTTAATACAAAAAACTAATAACTTTTAAATGAAAAAATTTCCTTTTTTAAATTTTTATTCATAAAATAAACTTAAAATTAAAACAAAGAGTGCGGACACACGCTTAAATTGCTTCCCTATAAAAACGAAAGCCGCATTCTTCGCATAAATCTTTTATAGCCAAATTATTATTTACTACCCCAGAAGTTCGAAAATGTTATACCACATAAGAATTAACTAGATAAATTGCATTTTAATACTACATAAATACTTTATTGAAGCGGAACTAAAATTGTGGAGTGCGATTCTAAGCTCTTTTTGAGTTTTAAGCTTCACAGTTATAGCAATAAAATATTGAAAATGTGTAAATATAGCTTTTCCACATATAATGTTAATATATAAGTATTTAGAAATTAAATATTAGTGGTTTATATATCCCTCAGATATGTATGTAAGATAACTCAGTAGTCATTGAGTATATAGGAAAAATCTATAAAAAAAAATATCAATGCTGCGCCTACAAAGTGCAAAATGTTCGAGAATATAATATTGGAAGTGTATTTATGAGAAAATATGTCGAGATAGTTTTGAAGTATATTTTTAAGAAAATATGCCGAATATTATTAAAAATTAATTTTTTAATATTTTCATCATTTGAAAGCATTATATTGATGTATTGTTATAATGTTTACCATACAAAAAATAGCACATTTAAATTACGTTTAAATTGTTTGAAATATAAATTTGTTAAAATACGCTTAAAATCGTTAAAACATAGGTTCATCTTAGAGAGTACGTGTGTTTATTTGGGTTAATGAATGGCAAAACGAATTAAGAGCGCTTTTATTTCCAAGAATATTTAATAAAAATGCATGTTTTTTCAACGTGTGATGGTTCAAATTTCAATTAAATTTTTAGTTCCAATGTGATTTAAAAATTGAAAATCTAATTTAAAATTTTATTAAAAATGTAAAAATTAATTTAAAAATTTAATATCCAAATTTTCAACCAAGATTTTGGAATTAAATCTAATTAGAAAATTTTTATTTTTTTTTTTTTTTTAATTCCAGATTTTTACTTGAAAATCTAAATTTTTATCAAAAGTGTTGTTTTTTTGTTGGTGTGTGATTTAAAATAATTTTTTCCAGATGTTTGTATTAAAAATTGAAAATTTAATTAAAAATTTAAAATTTAATTGAAAAATTTGAATTTTAATTTAAAAAATTGAATTTTAATTTAAAAAGTTGAATTTTAATTTAAAATTTTAATATCTAATCCTGGAACCAAGATGTTGGAATTAAATCTAACTTGAAATTTTATATTTAATTCAACATTTTTAGACGAAAATCTAATAAATTTTTGAATAAAAATATTCGCAAGCCTGTTTCGAACAATTTGTTGTCTATTATTTAATTAATATAATTAAAATAATTAAAATTAACAAAGTTAAATTAAAAGTTTTTAACAAAATTAAAATTTAAAAATTTTGCAACATTTTAATTTTATTAATTAAGTATTTATTTTAATTTTATTAATTAAGTTATAAATATGAATTAAAATTAGTTATTTATTAGTTATTTTGTTATTTTTAACAAAATTTAAATTAAAAATTTCTAACTAAATTATTTACTAGTTTTAATTTTGTTAATTAAGTAATAAATATTTAATTTTAATTAGTAATAAAATAAAATACTTAATTTTAATTATTTATTACTTAAATAACAGAGATAAAAATAACATTAGAAATTGAAAATTCAATTTGATAATTTGACTTAACTAATTATTTTGTTAGAAATTTTTAATTTTAATTTTGTTGATTTTAATTTTATTAAATAATTAGTAAATAATTAAATTTAAGTAAAAATAATTAAAAATAAGTAAAAATAATTAATCAACAAAATTAAAATCAACAAAATGTTAACAAAATTAAAATTAAAAATTTTTAGCAAAATTGAATTTAGCAAAATTTACTCATTTTAGTTTTTAATTAAGTAATGAATAATTAAAATAAAAATTTTGCAAAATTTGCTAATTACAATTTTGTTAAATTTAACTTTTGCTATTTTTATTTATTTAAATTTTGTTATTTTATAAAAAAAAAGAATAAATTTTAAAATGTTCACCAAATTCACAACAAATTTTAATATATTTAATTTTCTTCGAAATTAACACGCTCACAAACATTTTGCCAAGAGCTGCTGTTATGCTTAATGCTATGAAAAATTACAAAAAGGAAAGACAGCGCAGTGTTTAATTAATTTGCAGGCTATTTTTTTATATTGTGCGGCAAATATTTTTTGTTGTTTTCAACTTCAAGGGTGCTGACAGTGTGCTTAGCACACTCTCGAGTTTATATAAAGCGACACATGAACACTTGTGCGCCTGTAGGTATGCATGTATGTGTATTGGTATGTAAATATTTGCTCGTCTAATTAATTTGCCAATCGTTTTGATCCTATCTTATTATTAGGTATACACATGTATGTATGTATTTGTGTTTATTTTGGTTTGCCTAATTGTTTGTCTATTTAATTCTAGTGTTCGCGCACCATGCCGTCAGCCGTATTATTTATTGCTGTGTGCACTGACGAGTAGGCATTTAGGTTGTTAGTGCTGCCGCCGGGTCTAAGAATTTCTCCGATATGATGTACAATGAGATCAATGGCAACTGTAAGAAATATAACAAGTAACAAAAAACGGAAAACTGGAAATCAAGCACTAAACATGTTTTCTTTTTTCTTTTTACAATAACAGCTTTCTTTTTGCTTAGTGCAATTTCAAAAGATTAAAAAAAATACGTAAACAACAACAATTAATTTGAAATGATTAAAATAAATGATTTTTTTTATTTTATTTTATTTTATTTTATTGTTTGTAGATAACCTAGAAAAATGTAGTGTGTATGTTGTTTTTGCAATATATTAATAAAAGCCTTTAAGAAATAGGTTAAAATTAGCATAATAACAAACTACGTAATCTTTTAGTCGTTTTATAAAGTAACATAGTAACAACCGAAGAAGCGCAACTAAATGCTACATTTACATACATATGTATAAATGTACATAGTATGACTGTTATCAATTGTCACATAAATAGAAATGGCAAAAATAAGAAAATAATTTAAAACGAAAACAACAACAACAAAACCAGACAATATAAAACATTACTTACCCGTGTTATCAGCACCGCGCGGTATTATAACATCTGCGAATTTTTTAGTCTAGAAAAATGAGAATGATGGCAATTAATTAAAAAAATTTAAATTAACTGCATACATATTTTTGCGTGTCAATGAACGCGCATCCAGAAACTACTCACCGGTGAGCAGAACTCTTCAAAGGCAGGCTTGACGAATGTCATATACTGAGTCAGCACTGCGTCCAAATCGCGCCCACGCTCGTTGATATCACGCGGCACTACAAAGTTGTTTACACAAAATATGTTATATTAAAAAAGATAATTATAAGATTTAATGTTTATTTATCTATGCAGGAGTGTTACCTCTGCGCGCCAAACGCGTATCAGAATCCGTATCAACGAAGAGTTTCATGTGAAAGAGGTCGCGTATTTTCGGGAAGTAAAATACGAGTATGCCCTCGAATAATACCACATCAGCAGGGTATATAGTAAGCTTATTCTCATGATCGCTGTCATAGAAAGGAAAAAGAGATATTAAATAAATAGTAAAATAAAAGCGCAAGCAAAATGCCAAAGCTTACAGCGAATTTGATCGATAATCATAGCAGGGCACTTTCACTATTCTGCCCTTCAATATTTCCTGCAACGTGTCATACATCAAATTTTCATTGAATGCATCAGGATGATCAAAATTGAAGAGACCCTTCTTCGCTTTGGCTTTCTCAGCGGGTGTTAGCTCACGATAGAAGCTGTCTTGACTTATGGAGACAACCTAAACAGCGTAAACAAAAAAATAAAAAAAAAAATTAATTAAAATAACATAAAGCAAAAGCACCATGTGGTTGTATAAATACTTTACTTGTCGTTGCGCTTGATCCATGTCGGCTTGGCCTAGTTGAATCATGATTTTTTTGCATACTGTTGACTGCAAGTAAACAATTAAAATATAAACATTTAATTTCAACAGAAATGCGCCAAAATTTTTCAATTGTAATTTAAGATTTAAAACAAACAAGTTTGCAAACCCTAAATGCTTGCAACAATCGTGCTTCCTAGAAATTTCTTTAATTTTTTGCCGCTTAGCGAAAATGTACACACATTTATATATTTACATATGAGCATAAAATTGCTTATAATGCTCACAACGCCAAGTTATGCGTATGAATCTATAAGCCTTTTATTTCCCAACACTTCAAAGCCACTTCCATACAACTTGAAATGAAGCAGATTTACGTGCGTTTATCAGCAGCACCTTTGCGGTAACAGCTCCTTAGCTATACTCACTTTTCCACTGGCAGTTCCACCAGCCACACCAATCAGAAATGGTGTCTTTATATCAGATTTGTGCTCGCTATTCGGCAGCAGTAGAGTATTGTCGATATCCATAATGACTGTATGAATCTTCTATTGGAGCACAAACTTTACTTGTAACTTACGGCTTAATGTTATTCACTTAATGTCAAACAATTTGCAGTTTTTTTATTCATGCAACCGCATTGTGTAAAATAGCAAAACAGCTGATGTGCGCAGCGTTGCCGGTTTTGTTCGCGGTGAACAAAATATTGTGTTGCCACTTTAACAACGAATACAAGAAATGTTTAAGCAAAAACAAAATTAAAAAGCTTAATTAATTTCGTTGTTTATGGTAAATTAAACGTTTATATTTCAAGAAAATTAATGAAATCTTTTACATTTAACTAATTCAACTTCAAATAATTTCTTTTAAATATAAAAAAATATTCCAAAAATATTTTTGCAGTATTTTCTCAGTGTTACATGCAGCCCTGTAGCTATGCGCCAAATATGCCGTTTCCTGTCAGAACCGGCTGCTAAAAGTCTTTTAAATTTTATCGCGAGTGAAAATGTGCAATTAAATTGATTGTGAACTGTATTGAGAATTTTTTGTTGAATATAATGAAAATGAATGTATTAGTGCACATAAAAGCAACAATAATATGATGAATTGTGTATGTTGACTATATTCATGTTTGGCTTTGGTTGAGGAAGCCGCTCAATAGCATTTCAACCAAACGCCCTACCGCCTGTTGGATACTGTGTGTTAGGAAGGTAACTGAACATGTTATTCAGGATTTGCAATCTTATTTTCATTAAGTGCTAGTTGTAGCCAATAAAACAATGTTGCCGGTTGTGCATTTTATCAGCGTTCATCTGCAATCATTTTAGCGAGAGTCTCGAATGTACTTACGTGTCGGGTGTATGTATAAAGTGATAAACAGTTCTGGAATGAGATGACTTCAATAGCAAAAGAGTATTGAATTGTATTGATTTCATTCAAAATCTGTCGCGAGTTAGTGCTTTCCCTAATATAAATTGGATACCTGTAATTTGCAAGACTAAACTGAGTGACTTCGTGCCATGTGGCTTTGGAAACTATTTGTGTATTATACCTGTAATATTTAACAGATGTAAATTCGATTATTGTAATGCATTGAAATTAACAAAAAGCTAAAAGAAACATAATAAAAACACTAAAAATGTACGTTTTGTAAATAGTAACTCAGCCTTTGTGGAAGGCCCTTCTTATAACTAATTTTCATCTTAAATAGTGCCAGAAAGTATGGTTCGTTAACGTCTAAATTATAAATAGGTGGAAAATGAATAGTACCTTCGTGCGGGGGAGGTCTTTCGTGTAAGAAACTAATGATAAATTCACCATAGCAATTCGCAGTGTTTTTAAATTTAGTTACTTCAAAAATCATTAAAAATAATAATATCTGCGTTTACTAGTAAATATATCGCCATATTAAATCGTCTTCGTGCGGTGAAGACTCTGCTTGTGAGAAAAAAAAAATATTGAATGATATGCAACTGGGGAAATGCTGCGAGTTTAGCAACCATCAGAAGAGCTAAAGTTACATCAAGTACAGGTAAGTCGGTCACAAACGGTTATTTATTACATTTTATCATCGCTCTATGATATTGTTTGTATTATTTATACTATGTAATATCATTATATGTATGTTATGTGATTATATTATACAAACAGATGTCTATTATTGCTTAAACCCTTGTTGTAAGCATTATTTTTGAAAAGTCTTGCATATATTTATATCCTTGATATTTTATTAAAAGGATAACCAAAATTGTGGAAATTTTTTAACCATTTTTTGGGTATTAATCTGTTTTTCGTGCTGTTGTTAACTCGGCTAAAATCGCGTAAGCGGTGTCTACGCCGGTAAAAATTAATCTGTTTTTTGTTAATTCCAGTATTTGGATTAAAAATTACATATTTTTAATTATGATTTTTTAGATTCCTAAAAAAAATAATTCAAATGTTAATTCATTAATTTTTAATGCATTATTTTCACCTTAGTTATAACCAAAATTAAAATTTTGTTCAAATGTGAGTAGTCTTTATATCTATCAATATTAAGGGCCGTATCGGGCGGACTAAGCTTAAATGCTAGCTAACTCTGTTCTGCTGGTATTATTCGGATTAAGACACACAGTATATTGGTATGGCGCCCAATAATAGACAAGAAATATGCAGTAAGACGTATGAAATCCATTCAAAGAGTAGCTAATACATGCATCAGCGAAGAACAACGCCAAGTCAGGCAGTAAACGTAATTTACAGACTTGTTATGTAATGAACTCTAAGGTAGTAAGTTCCTGTTTCTACCCAATACCATGAAATTTCTTGATCTTTCAGAATTAAACATAAATTCCCCAATATTGCCTTCCCCCTCAGAGAAGAGGTGGAATGGGGCGAGGTAGACAGGAACGGGTGGTTCCAAAATAGGTAATAGAGTGGGAGGTGGTGTCTTTTTTTTATCAAAATTTGATACCAAAATCGCCGTTTGTCTACCAGATCACTGCAGTGATCTAAAAGGAGATCAAAGCAGTAAAAAAAACCTTCTTTTTTGCAATAAGTATGCTCACAATATGGAATATATTCATATAGTGTATACAGATAGCCAAGCGCTTTGAAATCCCCAAAATCTGTTAGCATTTCTTCAAATATATTGATATACTGTCTTGATATCTTACTCAATCTAACATTCTATTTCACGATAAACCTGCAATTGGTTCCAAAACTTTGCGATATTCCTGGCAACTGTGAAGCAGATGAACAAGTCAGAAAGGGCTACAATTAGACTCAGAGAAACAAGGAATGTATTATATATGCCGCTGGCTACTTGTAGATATTTGTTCAACAAGTTTTGTTGTTTGATAGAAAAACACAATTTTATGATTCAAAATACACTTTATTATTCAGTATAATCTCCCTGAACATTAATACACTTGCTCCAACGATCCTTCAATCTGTGGATTCCATCCCTGAAGTGAGAATCAGGAAGGTCTGCAAAATACGCTTCAACAGCCGTTACGACCTCTTCATTTGATGAAAACCGCTTGCCACGCATACATTTTTTGAGTTTACTAATAGAAGTCGCTGGGAGCCAAATTTCGGTAAATACGATGGATGCTCCAATAATTCGAGCTTTAATTCATGGATTTTAGCCATTGTCAAAATGCTCTTGTGACACGGTGCATTGTTCAGATGAAAACGGATTTTTTCCTTCTGCAAACCGGGTATTTTTTCACCTTGTCCAAAAGATTGAAATAATATTCAGAATTAATTGTTTTACCAGTTTGCAAGTAATCCACAAACAAAATTCCTCTCGCATCCCAAAAAACTGATGCCGTAACCTTCTTGGCCGATTTCCGGACAGGAACTCGTTTCGAAGTCGCACAACCCAAGTCTCATCCATAGTGATGAATCGACGCACAAAATTCACTTTATACTTTTTAAAACGCTGCAAATGTTGCTGAGAAAGTCGCATTCGAATGTATCTTATCTCTAAACTAGAACTTTTCCTGTGGAGATATGTAAAGTCTAAAGTCCACGCGGAAAATCCCTCTTCGATTCAGGTCGCGTATCAGAGTTACCAGTCGAAATGCTCAAACGAGTCATCAAAAATTGGACACAGCGGATGGCTCATCTGAGACGTAGCCGCGGCCAACATTTGAAAGAGATAATCTTCAAAAAATAATTTCCAAAGAATGTTCCTTCCAATGAACATTCCACATTAAATTTGAAGTTTCCATGTTTATTTTTTAAAAAAGTATGGAACCTTGAAATGGATCACTCTTTACTAATGAAAAGTCCACAAACTTCTTGTTGTTGTCTTTTTGTTGCATTTATTTGTTATTAAAACTTTAGTATTTGTGTTAAAACATTGCGACAGTTTTTGTCTGCTTTAATATACTGTGTATACATAATTAATAAAAAATCAACAATTATTGGGAATATTTTGTTAATAATAAAAAATAAATATTTTCATAGTAAAATGTTCACAATAAAATAACTCGTCTCTAGTTATACAAAAACAATCTCAAGATGTTAGCTTAATTTCATAAAAAGCATAAGAAATATAAAAAATAGTTAAAAAGTACAGTCAACTCCATAAAATAGGGACGTAAGAGTAATGCATTATTACAGATCATTTGTTATTCGAGTAAGTATGTAAGTTTAACACGCACTCCCTCAGTACAGTTCGATTAAATGCATCATATATATATATTTATATATTTTTTCAATTAACATAATTAACGAGTATTAAATTAAAACGTAAGAGAAATAATGTGAAATACTAGTGATGGCCACGTGAAATGATAGTGATAAAGCTCACACGAGCAATAGAAGCAAATTCAAACTAAGTTAGATACTAGTAAAAGTTAATGTATAGTTTACACCGAACTCGGTAGTGTTATGTCAGAAATAGGTCTAATGATGCCTGTTCCGGATATTCATGCAGAAAATCGCTAAATGGATTGAATGAGTCTAAAGCCACAAGCGGACTAATGCATGTCGTGGGCGGTTGCTCCATAGAGAAGTCCAGTGAACTAGGTGTTGTGCCAAGGAATTGTAAGCTCAACTCTAGCGGCGTATCGATATCACCTAAAATTGTTTGATCCGCCGACGTGCGGGTATTCAAAGCGCCAGTGCCAAAGAGTCTATCGTATTTATCTTGCAAAGGGCTATTGCAAGGATCCGAAAGATGAAGCGACTCGCCATCCGACTCGAGCGTTAGACTATTAAGTTCGGACATAGCAGGCACAAAACTACTGGAATAACTTGGACTGGTTATGCTATCGAGGAAGCTCGACGAGTGTGATGAGAGCGAATCGCCACTGCAGGTAACAAATGATGAGGAGGAAATGGACGAAGAAGTGTTGCTTGATTGCGTTGGTATACGACACTGCGTCGACTTTGTATTACGTTTACTGGGCTGTGTGGCAGGTGCGGACTTCACATCTTTCTTTTTACGCTTGCCCAAACGTTTTGGCGCCTTCGGTAGCGCCGCAATTTTCGTTTTGTGAGCTGCTGTCGCCTTATTTGCTGCCTTGTTGCTCTTTGATGCTGTAACAGCAATTTCGGGCTCCATTTTTAGAGATGGCATTACGGTCGTGGGCTGATTTATCGCTGGCTCCTCAGTGGCACATAAAAAGTCTAACGGCAATTCACCTTTAAAGTCGGGATTATGTAGCACCTCCGTCAGCAAACCGATATACTTCATGGCTAAACGCAATGTTGTGATTTTCGTTAGTTTCTCATTGGTCGGTCCTGCCTCTTCGACTGCTATGCTCGGCGGCACACAATGCCGCAAATTCTCGAATGCGGTATTGATTTCACGCATGCGTGTGCGTTCGCGCGCATTAGCGGTTTTCCGTCGATATTTGCTGAGCGGCGGCGCTTTCGATTTGGAAGCTGTGCTGCTTGGTGTACGCTGCGGTCCTGTGGCCGTTTCCATATCATCTGCAATGTATAAAAATGCATACAAAAATATAGAGATTTAGCATTTCGGTAGAGCTACGAGTATGTACGCGGCGGCGTACTATTCAGTTCATAGCTTACCTCTGTGGTTTGAACGTTTCGGCATTTCGACCACACTCGCCAGACCAAGCCGCCGCTTTTGGCGCTCACGCAGCGCATATTTCTCCTTGCGGCTACCCGTTTTACTGCATTTACCATCGTCCACAGCGCGCTGGTTGCCGCTTAGTAATGGCGTATAATCGTGCATTATGATTTTGGCACTGATGAATTTGTGGGGGAGATCTGAAATGAACGAGATTACTGTAGACGGTGTAATTGGTAATACAAAATAGGAATTCGTTATTTATTTGCTTTCAATTTTCTATCGTTTGTTGCATTCTTTTTATAAAATTTGGTCATTTTGTTCGGAAATAATACGTAGCACTACAATATATCTTGAATTTCGTACATCTTCTGGAAAGAAGACCATTTTGACCTTAACCAAACTGAGTCTTATAGTTTCGCTAAAAGGTAAAAACTACAGGCACACAAGGCTGGAATTAGTAGGAAGATGTCTGAGATGGGTTCTGTTTATGGCTCATTGTCCGTTTCCTCTCAGATCGACGTTATTTTTGCAAATAGTTAAGATCCTTAAATTTGAGTCTGATGGTAACATGTCTAAGCCAAAATATCTACCAAAATATGTTTAGAATTTTGAAAGAGGTGTTAACTGTCTTAGCTTTCCTTTACGGTATAATTTGAGGTCAAAAGGCTGTCCAATGCCAAATGTCATTGCATCAATCTGATGGGATATAACTAGAGCTCTTCATATCATAATAGATCTGTAAAGATCTTCGTACTTAAAATCGTTACACCCTTTTTTTTAGTGTGTTATCTACTCATTGAGTACTTAACCTTAGAAAGTTAGAAAGTCGTAACATTGTCAAAAATTATTTCAAAATCTTTTATAGTCGGTTAACGACTGCTGATTTAGGATAAATAATATATACTTTCTCCAGACTGAACAAGGAAGCAACTCAAATGGGTCTGGCAGTGAACGAGGGCAAGACGAAATATCTCCTGTCATCAAACAAACAGTCGTCGCACTCGCGACTTGCCTCCCACGTCACTGTTGACAGTCATAACTTTGAAGTTATAGATAATTTCGTCTATTTAGGAACCAGCATTAACACCACCAACAATGTCAGCCTGCAAATCCAACGCAGACTTACTCTTGCCAACAGGTGTTACTTCGGGCTGTAGGCAATTGAAAAGTAAAGTCCTCTCTCGACGAACAAAAGCTAAACTCTATAAGTCGCTCATAATTCCCGTCCTGCTATATGGTGCAGAGGCTTGGACGATGACAACAACCGATGAGTCGACGTTGCGAGTTTTCGAGAGAAAAGTTCTGCAAAAGATTTATGGTCCTTTGCGCGTTGGCCACGGCGAATATCGCATTCGATGGAACGATGAGCTGTACGAGATATACGACGACATTGACATAGTTCAGCGAATTAAAAGACAGCGGCTACGCTGGCTAGGTCATGTTGTTGGATGAAAACGCTCCAGCTCTTAAAGTATTCGACGCAGTACCCGCCGCGGGAAGCAGAGGAAGAGGAAGACCTCCACTCCGTTGGAAGGACCAAGTGGAGAGGGACCTGGCTTCGCTTGGAATATCCAATTGGCGCCACGTAGCGAAGAGAAGAAACGACTGGCGCGCTGTTGTTGACTCGGCTATAATCGCATAAGCGGTGTCTACGCCAGTAAAGAAGAAGAAGAATATATACTTTCAGAACCCTCTTAGCTACAGCCAGAAAACGGCTACTTATATACTGGGTTCCGGGCCACAAAAGAATGCCGGGAAATGGAATGGGGTTGAGATTGCCAAGAGTGTCATCCGTCTAGTTCCCGAACCAGCACAGGAAATACCAAAAGAGCTGACAGATATATTGGGATGAGAAGAAATGTGGACCCGAAGAAACGCATGATTTTTACTCACATGGTCTCGAAAGGACTGCAGGTTGGTTTTTGGTCTAAATACAGGTCACAGTCTACTGGCCGAGTCGGATGGACATAGGTAACGATGATAAACGCAGAAAATGCAGGGAAGTAGGCATGAGAAAGACGCTGCAACAGGTTCTATGCTTCTGTTCAACCTTATATAGGACTTGCCTGAAATATTTAAGAGCTTCGTGCTTAAGTGACAAGATTAAGTATCAAAATTAGATATCAAGTTGACGTTCTATATGAACAATACTTCACCTCAAATTAAACTAGACCTCCCTCCGGCATTACTAAAAATCAGTAAGACTAGAAAGATTTGCCAAGAGTATGCTTGATTGGAGAGAATAAATAACAAAATGTGAATTAGATGAATTAATGGCTTTGCCAAGATTTGAAAAGAACTTGTGCGCTTTCGCATACAGTTCGACCCCCCCATTCTTAAAGGAAGAAGGTACTACTTTTAAGCTAATAAACCCATGACGGCTTAAAGAGCCAATAACAACAAATAATAACGTTCAGTCTTTCTTCAAGTTCTTATTCTGTAGTCACTTTGTAATGCCTTCGCAACATATTCCATTCCAAAAGCACTCGGAACTGCGCGTCAACTTCACTGTGTCATTATAGTTTCATTGCGCACGCGCACGAAACTAAGTCAAGGATGTTGTCAACGACGTCTTCGACAAAAGGAAATCTGAATTAGCAAGCAATTTGAAGTGATTGTCGCTGTTGTTGTTGTGTTCGCTCACCTACAACAAATCTTAAATAAGGAAAAATCCAATGAAAACACATTTAACTCGTGTCATTTCGTTTTCGTCGACAACTGGCTTTGTAGTTGCTTTGATTATTGTTTTTGTTGCTGGCAAACGGCATTTGCGCATTAAAAAATGTTTATTTATTTTATTGTATTAATTGTTTATAATATATACGAAATTGTTGTAACTAGTTGTTGGCGCTGGAGCTAGAGCTGGAGCCGGCGGTTGTGTGTGGCAAGCAATCGTGAGAATCCATTGCTCGTGTACGTCAAACATGTATGCCATGAAATTTCCTATTAAGGAGTTGAAAACGACAAAATCGGCAAACGGCGGCGACAGCCAACCGCAAGCGCTATATTATAGCAATAGCAGAGCCGACGACGAAGAATATTTGTATTTGTTACTCATTGCCAGTGTTGCCTAATCCAAAGAGGCAATGTGTCGCCACCGCTCACTCATTCAAGCGCGTTGTTTTTATGTGTGCGGCCCAAGCTAGGCTACGTAAACGCCCAGACTAACGATTCGCAACACTAATAATATGTTTGACTTTAGGCTTTAGCCGTTACTAAGATTAGTGAAAAATACAGTCGGCTACACAATTTCTATCACAAAGATAGGAATCTTTCCCTAAATTGTCTAGTGGTCTTTTCACACAAGCGTGCCTTAAGACCGCTTATTTAAATTGGATTTAGATGTCCCTTAGTTTAAAAAGATCATGATTTGCTAACCCTTTTAGCGCACATGTCTTTTACTTAAAGTTTCCCTCGTTGAGCAATGTCGACATAGATGCTAAAAAAAGATCCCAGTCTGTATATTACTCATTCCAAATCATAATAGTTTATCTGTAAATGAGCCAAAACGTCGGTCCTTTACCATATCTGTCTTGAAAGCTCAATCTTGATATCTAGCAGCATTAGTGTTAGTTACAATATGTATAAAAAGAGTTTCAGCGTCTTTTTCCCTAACAAATTATACATACAAGTATGTTTTACAGACGAAGAACCCGGCTGTTACTGTTCTACAGCAGTCAGCTACATAATCCGGCGGGCTTTCCAGACAATATTGCCGCAAAGCTTGAGATCGTAAATAACAGTCTTTAGCGATAGTCTCTACAGGGCAGACTTATCAATTTTAGGTTTTTTTTAGCTTCGAAGGACCAAAAGTAGATCCAATCCACACACCTGGTATCTCAGACCCAGATGAAAATTGCGAACGAGTCAACGATTCTACATCATTTACTTCCTACAATGTTACCATACATTTAGATCCTGGAACTTCATCCAGAGGTACTACTTAACATGTATATCACAGTAGTGGAATTTACGTCTGCTTTCAGTGCAATACGACAACTTTATGTAGGTATCTAGAGATCAAAAGCTCGGTCAGTACTCGCGAGCCTTAATGTGGAGCTTCTTCAACACATTTTATTTGTTTCTAGTGAGTCTTATCAGGCAAAAAGGTATTTATGTTCACTTGCATTTGGTATATTGAACCAGTTTTTTTTTTATAAATTTGGAACTTAAGTTACCATTTTCTTTCTCAGTGGCGATAAAATAGTTAGGTTAGGTTAGATGGCTGATCAGAGATCGCACATGGACTTATAGTAGTAGTCCTTTGAGAAGCCATTGAACATCGAACTCCCGTGTTCGGACTCAGATATCGGCAAACCGTTTAGTATCCAATACAAATTTGCGCTTAATTTCTATGCCCGCCAGGTCGGCGGGTAGTCTGAAGCTATGTGCTCCCAGGTATCTGAGTCTTGATCTCCCAAAAGCAGGGCAGTCAAGAAGGAAGTGCTGGCTAGTTTCTACTGCATCTTCTTCTAAGCAGCTTCTGCATGCGGCGTCCGGTAAGATTCCCAGTCTTACCGCATGTAAGCCAATAGGGCAGTGGCCCATCAAGAGCCCCATCATTAATGAGAGGCTAGCCTTACTGAGGGCAAAGAGATCACTAGATCTTCTACGATCTATCTTGGGCCAAAAGGCCCTTGCTACCGCGCAGGTACCAATGCTGGACCATCGCCGACCGAGCAGCCGCGAGGCCCAGCTATCCAGTAGTAGAGAAGAAGAGGATGCAGAAGCACCTACCCGTTCCCATTCTACCGACAGCGATTCCAGGGTGCCTTTTCTTGCTAGCTCATCAGCCTTGCAGTTACCTGGGATTCACTGTGGCCTGGAACCCACACAAGTCTTATAATAAAAGCTCCCGCCGCCAGAGACAGTGACGCCAGACACTCTTCGACCAACCCTGAACGCACTGTGAATGAGTTCAGGGCTAGTATCGCCGCTCTGCTGTCTGAGTGAATGGTCACTTCTCTGAAGGTAGACACTCTTTCGAGCAGCATATCTGCTGCTACCTTGATGGCTGCAACCTAAGCCTGGAAAACACTGCAATAGTCGGGAAGTCTGAAGCTGGATTTTCTGGAGAGCTCCCGACAGTAGACCCCTCCACCAACCTTCCCCCCAAGCTTCGACCCATCCGTAAAGAAGCTTACTGCCCCTCTCCTCCTACGACTTCTTCCCTGCCAAACCTCCCTCGTCGGTATATGTACAGAGAAGGAGCCACCGGAGTTCGATATGGCGACTCCATGATCCAGATGATCCGGTATGCAGTCAAAGCTTGTGAGGATATCCGAGTGCTCAGATGCACGTCCCTTTAGGAACCCAGACTCCCTGAGCCTAATAGTCACCTTTGCGGCCATACACCTTCCGGCAATATCCACCGGCGTTATGTTCAGGATTGCATTAAGTGCGATGGTTGGGGTGGACCTTAATGCACCGCACATGCTGATGAGCGCAGCTCGTTGAACGCTCTCAAGTTTCTTTGCAAGTGTGGTCTTCTGCAAAGCCCTCCACCACATGAAGACTCCATAGAACATTATGGGCTTGACTATGGTGTCATAGAGCCAGAGTACCACCTTCGGTGAGAGGCCCCACCTCTTGCCAATAGCTCTGTATTAGCCTGATTTATTTTTTTATGAACCTTCTCTTTGTCCTAAGCATATATCATTAGAGCACAAGTAGTCTTATATAGTTCTATTTAGGAAAAAGCCAATTTAATAGTTTTTTCTAATCTTAATTTTGTTTGGATTGAGTTCCACTTCAAAATTCATCATCTAAAACTTTACAAGCTCTTCCGAATACTTATTTTAGCCACTGTACAAATACTTACATACATATTTATGCATGTTTCTGTTTGTAAAATGCGCGTACTACTGTTGCTGTGCTGGAATTTAAGAAGTTTTATCCATATTGGGCCACTACGATTTCAATGATTTCTTCAATTCAGCCCTGCTTCACTGACAACGCCATTCTAAATAGCTATACATATTATACATTTTAGTCATAAGTTTTCCATTTGTATGACTATTTGAGTGATTGATTTGATTGGCTTCGCCACATCCGATCGATATGGTTCGGCACAGCCGGGTGCAGACACCTCAACCCCCCGCCACGTCAAAGGTGCGCATTATGTATTCAAAGCGATTGCCATAAATATTTAGCTCAACAGCAGTGGCAGTAGGCCATTTTATTCGAAGCGTCGCTGAGCCAGTGAACCAGATAAAAAGCTTTGTAGACTGTTAGACAGTAGGCTAGACATTGGCAGTCCCAGATGTGCCCTAAGCGGAAGTGTGCCCTCACATTCAATGCGCTCCAATTGTTTTCTGTGGCTTGTCATTCTTTTAATTGTTAAAAAAAAATATTTTTTTTCTTTCTAACGACAGTAAGCCAAGATTAACCAACGCCTACACCTACACCTACGCCTACGCCCGTCTGCTGGCCGCCTTCTGGTTAGTGGTTTTTAATTTCTGTTCGTCTCGCCATTGATTGATATTGCCCAAATAATACATTTCAATTTGCTTATTTATGATTTTCCGAATTTGGGTTTCGGCTTTCATCCGTCGTAGGTTAAGCAATACACTTTCTCATGTCGCATGAATTTACAACCAAACGCAAGATGTTACCGAAGAGTATTCTAAAAATGTTTGTGATGCCATACTCGTAATAAAAAGTCTTTCTATGGTAATTTTTAATCTATTTTAAGTCGAACCGATTAAAGCATAACCCATAATTTCATTTTATTAGATGCCTCAGTTTAAACAAAAGAATCTTGGAAGCGGCTTTCGAACACGAGACAGTCCTAAATAAAGCTTTTCATATAGTTAACATCTTTTCAATTTCAGATCGGATCAATTTTTCATATAAATCAATTACGTTTATATAGTTTTTGATTCAATTAGATCAACATTCGAACTAAAAACTGTTTGTAGTTCTACCCATTGGCGGCTGAAACCCGAAAACGTTATCAACAATGGAACATTGAAAGCCCGTCTATACGGTCTGGGCAGCAGCTTGGTAAGGAAAATCAAAACACGTTGGAAAGAGCCATCTGGTTGCAAAACTCCAAGATTCAAGTGTAAAACGGTAGTTCGGAAGTACACATAATTTCTATTGGCAATCGATAAAAGGGACTGTAGGGATATGACAGATCGAGAAGACTGCAGAAAATGCTAGTACTAGTCCCGTATTGGCAAGGGTACGCTTTGGTCATCTGAGGCCCCACGATCTGTAAGTAAGTAACTAGAACAGGTATTGATAGTAAGGCCACGGACTTCGAAAATGAACGAATCACGCTAAGGACCAAAGCTTGTATATGTATGACTTATTAGGCTACCAGGCTAACCTAATCTAACCTCTACCCATTGGCACCTTTAGACTCTCTATTCTGATTCAAGTATCTAATCTGATGATATTTACGTGCCGGTCTTGATCATCACGGAAGAAGCAGAGCCCAATGACGCAAAATTCGCCACAACTACGTCACACAGATGCTCAACGCTTGAGAACGACGTGGGAGAGACTGATTTGGGTCGACACTACATCGGCACTTCGGCCTGTGGATTCAAATTTTTCGACTAGACGCTCTAGTATTGATCTGACAGGACGATTATGGCTCAGAATTTCGGTGGTAAATTTTAATAATTTCGACTCGTTGTTGAATCGTGTATCTTTCCATGATAAAATGCCAAACCGTACTGAAGAGAAATGTTGAAAGAGCGGGGAAAAATATGGCGTCGTTTGATATCCCTATCAGTCTTCTTTTGTAGCGTCTCTACTGAAAAACCCGTTACTATAAGTGAAATGCCTCAGTCAGTAATGAAAAAGGGTGTTCTATTTCCCTTTATTCTAGGAGATTAGATGACAAACTGTTGCTTACGATAAAAAAATCACTGTCAATTCTCGAATAACGTATACGAATTGTGCTCATGAGCATAAGCCGATTTAAATTAACTTAAAATTTTTCCGTTATCAACAGCATTTAGCGGCACCCTACACGTTTCACATCTACCTCGTGCTACTTCTTTGGCCACCCACTGTACCATACTCGTTTTTTGTCATTGTTTTACTGTTATACACTTTTTTAATGACACAGGGAGAGCCCCTTAACATTTTACGCTTCATTAACATTATTGATCGCTCTTCGGGCAGCAAATTTCATTTTCCGATTTTTCCATTTTATTTCATTGGATATGCTTGGTTTTTTGTATTTTTGTTTTGTTTTTATTTTAACATTTCGCCTCTTCTGCTGCATTTAGGGTTTGGTTAAACATCCGCTGGCGTTGAAATAATATAATTTTCGGCGGCCGCACACTAGCGGTTGTGTGTGTGTGTGTATGCATGCGTATATTATTAATTTCTTTTGTATTTTGCCTTTTTCGATACCAATTAAAGTAAATTGAATTTAATCGCTGCCATTAATTGGACATTCGCATGACAACAAACGTCACAAAACTACCGGAAAATCATAATAAAATACCAGCATACTTGTGTTGCTACAAGCCACCTACATGTCCATATATGTGTGTGTATGTGCATAAAATAATTATATAATAAATGGAAAAAAATTGCAGACCTTGCTCGCCCCTAACAACCACTAACAACCCACACCAATTTTGGCATCAAAAACTTTCAAGCAAATTATTGCCTTGTCTTCCTCTTCTTACTAGCATATTTATTATCATATATTTCTTTCAAAGCCTCTATCATACTCCCCACCGTTGCTCATATTTTGCCCCAAACAAAAATCAATGACAATTTCTTTTAGTAAAATTCCTCCCAATTCCAACGGTTCCCATCGCTCTGCTCGTCTGCTCGATTGCTCGCTGGTCCGTTGGCTGCTTGGCTTTTGTCTCTCTGTCCGCCAAATGGTGCTGCCATTGCGCATGCAAAATGCCGGGCAATCAAATTAATCAATTGGGTAAAATATGCTTTTAAATGATGTCAATATAAATTTTTATTAAATGCAATAAATAAATGTTCGTTCAATGAATGGCTATTGCGAGTGCCTTCTGTGGTGTCCTTAGGTGTGAAAGAGCCAGCACACATACAAAAACACACACTTACATATACATATACACATTGGCATAAAAAATGAATAAACAAAAACGCATAAAGAAAAATTTAAATATTCATGAACGTATATAAGCATGTGTGGGTAAACTTAAAGAGTGCTGTTTTGGGTAAATGAAATTTGTTTCAAATGAAACACGGAAGAATATTTTGTTGTCTTAGCTAAAAAGTTTTATTTCACTCTGTGTTTGACATTAATCTCGACCATATGATCAACATCTTCGGAACTGTGTCTTCGAAAGACCATTTCTTCGGTAAAATTTTGCATCACTTCGCCTACTTTAACGCGTCAATTATGCTCCATATAGAGTTTTCAATTCTTTCATTAGCATTTCCTTTGCCATAATCCGATAAAACGTAGTCTAATAAAGTCAAATCTCATGACCAAGGTATCTAATTGATAAACGAATTTATTAATATTATTCAGTTAACCAAATTTCGTCCGTTCCATGGCTTGTTGTCCAGATACTCGTATACTGGAGCCACTTCAATGCATTCAATTTTCGAAGAAATCATAATGGTTTATCAGTTAAATGAGCCTTATGGTCGGACCTTTACCACATCTGTCTTGAAAGCTCAATCTTGAAACCTAGCAGGCTAGGCTAGTTTAGCCATAACAGAAATTTCACCGTCTCTTTCTGTAACAACTTATATGTTTTTCAGGCGAAATACCCGGTAGTTACTATCCTATAGCAGTCCGCTACTATCCGCCTTTTATTACAGACAATATTCGTGCAAATTTTAAAATCGTACAGTGTTTAGCGATAGTCTCTACAGGATACGCATATCAACTTTAGGTTCTTTTTAGCTTCGAAGGTTCAGAAGAAGATCAAATCCACACATCTGGATCACGCTGGTGGAACATAGCGTTTCCAATCTTTAAACGAGTTTTTCTCAGAATGGTGGTTTCCAAAATGGTTTTCACTCTCAAAGGAATAATTTTAAACAGCTAGTTCCTATTTGAAGAAAACATTTTTAACGTCATTCGCTATTGCGCTATGAAAGCATTTTTTTTTAATCTTCCTATTATTTTCTACGAAAAACTCGCAAAAAAAAGAGTCAAATTCGATAATTTTTTCAAACCGCCGCCATTTTAACAAAATTAAAAAAAAACGCGAAAATCTGTGATTCTTCGAAGGGTCACACTGGGACGATCCCTAACTTGTTCTGAGTGATTGAGAGTATGTCGAGTCTAATTCTAAAGAAAAGTATGTAGTTGATTTGGAACAAAATTTCTATGCATCTTAACCATGGTAGGGGTATATCTCTAAAAACACACCCTATAAATAGTTGATTGGTATTTAAATCAGTTGTAGACATTGAGTCTCCAGCAAATTTATGCGTGATAAATTTATGTAAAAAGAAATTAACACATTTATATTTACGCGTATATTGAGTATTATATAGAATATAGTATAAAGGGTTTACCAACAAGAGCTATAAGGGTCAAATGATCACCATGGCTTCATTTGTCTATTACTACCCGTTTAAGTTAATTTTTTCTTCCAGCCCCTCGAACGTTGCTGGTTGATTGGCGTATACCTTTGATTTAACATGCTTCCAGAGAAAAAAAACTAGACGCGTTAAAGCGAATGACCTTGACGGCCATTTCACTGTGCCATTTCTCGAAATTAACGAGTCGCCAAACTTTGTACGCAATGTGTGAAACATGAGACGGCGCACCGTCTTATTGGAAATAGAGATCGTCCGCGCCAATTTAATCAAATTCCGGAAAAAAGTTGGTCAACATCGTGTTATAACGCTCGCTACGGCATTTCAAAATAAATAAGGCCACAATCCTCATCAAACGGTCCGTGGCCTTTGACCCAGAAATGGGCCACATCTGAGAAGATAAATTCCAGCGCCAAATCGGCAAAGCTAAGACGCTTCAACTGGTCTGTCGACTTTAGTTCTTGTACCAACACAATCCAATCCAATTGCTAAATTCGCCGTTTTTTCATCTGAGAGACTCATCTTTGCAGAACGAGGTGGAACCGATTATTATAATAATTTTGGAATCTGGCAATTATGCGTTGAATAGTTGAATATGGAGTGATGGGTTTTTAAGGATCCCTGGGAAACTCGTACAGTTATGCAGAATGACGGAGGGCACCGCCTTCAATTCTGGATCATCAATCCGAAAAGGACAATGCTACTATAGCACACAGATTACATTAATATGAAAGGCCTTAATAACGCCGTCCTTTCCAGCCAACAAAAAAAAAAAAAAAAACGGTTGGAACTACGTAAATGTTGTTAGCTATTAAAAAAGTAAAGGACTTTTTCTATCGCGGAACACTATAAATACTAACAACAATCTAAGACTAGAGATTTAGCACAGAATTACTGGTGCTTCTTTGGGGTCAGCGCAGAAACATGGACAACGAGAAGCCGAGATGAGAAAGCACTTGAAACAATGGAAAGAGCTGTTTTCCGCATGGTCTTTGGAGAAATCCGCGTGATGGAATCGCGAACTGTTAAGCGCACAAAAATCACACCACTAAGCTGGTTAGATCATGTCGTATGCATGAAAGATGATGTTGACTTGGGAAGTGCAAAGGATAGAGGCAACTGGCGAAAGATACATTGAGTACTTTCCGAGCTTATGACTCCCAGTGCTCTAAAAAAATATATATTATAAACTAAGCTATCGGCATTTGCTTTATAAAATCCGCCATTACGTCAACCAAGCTATAATAGTATTAGAATTGCCTGAAGATACGCAGCCGGGTGCTTATATTTGTCTATTAGGGTGGTTCTTAAAAAATCAAATAAATACTGTTTTCAGTGTGATATTCTTAAACTATGCCAAGATAGAGGAATGTATCACATAAACTACTTTATTTTTCTATTAAGGTGTTCCTTAAAATATAAATATTATATAATATAATATTTTTTCAGTGTCTACAACTGAAGCCATGACATGATTGAGGTTTATATTAGATAATAATTTTTTTGGTAATAGGGTGGTTCTTAAATTTTTTTAGAAATTAAAATTTTGGAAATTAGTGTATGTGTACATGTCGGTGTTCAGATTTGTGTATTAGGGTGGTGTACAATAAATCGAATAAATTTTTTTCAGTTTCATCTACTAAACTACGCCACGACTGGTGAATATATCATGTGTGTGTACTTTATTTTTATGTTAGGATGGTTCTTAAAAACCCAATGAAATTTTTTTAGCGTTATCATCTAAAGGAATGACTTTTAAGTGTATATAACATATATACTTTTTTTAAGGTGGTTCTAAAAAAAACTATTTAGCGCCTTTTTCTCCAGCGATGGCACTTGGAGCGTTGAAAACTACATAGCTATTTGGAAAAGATGTTGGCATATCGCATAGTATTTTAGGATCAGCTTCGTCTATAAAGTCTAGTTTAGATGAATAATTTATTAAGCCTTAACAAATTGAAACTTGTTTCCGTTAACATAACCAAATTTTTCTCTTCACATTTAGTTGCCACAGTAATGTGTGTTTTTGTGTTCTTTCATGCTTTGCTCCAAGCAAACACATCAAACCAGTAGTAACTTCTATACTAAAACATTCGCCGGCGCATCTCAAGGCATCCACCTAGATTGCCTCATGTTGCAACTAAGCGTACGTCCCCTTATATATTTACTATGGAAATTCTATATACATACATACATATGTACATATATGCTTCTATATACTCGCATAAGCAATTTTGTAGAAGAGCAGTGGATAAGTACGAAAAAGTTATTTTGAAATTTAATATTGTGAAAAAGTGACGTTGAAAAGCTGAAAACGTCAAGACACTGCTTTACAGCGGAATTTTTCAGCTACTCGAAAGTATCATTTACACACTTCAAGGCCACTTGAACTTCCATTGTGCCACCACACATTTGCACATTCACTTTTATGGCACTACTCTTTCCCTCGCACTCTCTATCTCTCTCTTTCCGCCGCACAAATGACATATTTCGATGATTGCTGTGACTATCATCGGTAAAAATGATATTTAACAACTACAACAATAGCAAAAAATCAAATCCCAAAAATTACAAATGTCATACAAATTGTCGCGTTACGCCGACATATTGACGTGACGGTCAGTCCTCAAACTTAACTAACTATGTCACCGCTTAACGAGTACAAATACACCAGAAATCGTTTCGTTCTTTTTTCACAAATACTCTTAACTCGTCAGTGGTCGTTAGTTGGTATGTGTGTGCTCGTGTTGGCCGTTCCGAGTATGAACGCTTCACATCTCCGCCAAGTATGAGAAATTGTCAGCATTGAATAGTTCGAAGAACTTTCCAAATTCGGACATCACTCGGTGCCCATAAATGGCGCAACACCGCAAATGTACTTACGTGTGACTTTAATAGAAAAAGAGTACGCGCTCACACACTACTTGTAATGGATTAGTAATGATCGGCGTCGAGTTTTACGTTTGGTACTTGTGTCTGATTTTCGTGTTTCAAAGATTTCCGATTGTAAAAACAAAAGCCGCGAATAATTAAAGAGATATTCAATTAAAATAACATAAGCAGAGTTGTTGTAAAATGTCATTGGCCACATTAGTCGGTGCGCTTTTTGTCAAATTCAATTAATTAAAGATTGGTACAAAGCGAGTTCGAGCGCTCGTGGAAGAAATAGAGAAGGTTATATAGTATAACTATAACCTTATATACGTATATATTTCAAGATAGAGACTGGCAAAGACGGGAGGTGGCGCTGAACTATTGCTTATATTAAACCGGAGAACTCAATATTGGAAATCTTGCAAGATTGAACAGTCTGTACTTACTTCTATTTGCTCCTGGTGGCCGAATTCGGTGTAATCTGAACGGCTAATAATTGGAACATGCGTCAAAGCCGAGCGGCTGGGTTGAAAACGTCGTCAAAGTTCATATAAGGTCGAAAGAAGCTTGAAACAATCGATTCTCTTAGATGCTTACGAACCCAGGCCCTAGTTTTTTTTTTTGGGTAAACATTCTTACCAAATAATGATCATCATTCCGAAGCTTACAACTAACCACAGTTTATAACGAATACCGAAATAAAGTGAAGTAATGCTACTAAAGCTAGATGACGGGATTTTAGCGGTGGTTTTAAAATGGATCTCCTAAAGATCTAGGTGTGTCGTCAGACATCCACTCTGATAAAGCAAAGGACAAGATCGAAAGTAGAAAGATATGCCAAAACCTCAACTCTCAATAACAGTCGAGTCTACAAAATGGGCCCGCCAAAGACAACTTAGCAGCATTCCTCAAAATTTGATATACAAGTAGATAGATTTTCTAAATATATTAGGCATTTCCTATTGGATACTAAGTATCAAACTCGTCAATCACTTAATAAATCTTTAATTATCTGCGATAACAAGACAAGCTTTACGTACAGCTGCAAACGAAACCACTGGTTTTCGGAAAAGGCAAAAGAACCGCTTATACGATAAGGAGTGCCGTGTCGAAGTAGAGAAAAAACAGACTGCCTACCTCGAAAGCCGTGAATTGAAAAGGAATGCGAGACGCATTTACAGACAAAAAAGTGAGAGGTCGAAAGGCGTGAGTACGAAGACCTTAACAAGCTGGCCGACAGGGGTACGGAGGGAAAATTTTACGAAAAGATGTGGCGACTAACAGAAGGTTCCAAGACCGGAACATACTCTTGTAAAACCCCCAAAGGTGATCTAGTGACTGATGCCCAAAGCATACTAAAATTATGGAGGGAACACTTCTCCAGCCAGCTGAAGGGCAGTGAAATCAAAATACCAGGCGATAGTGAACCCGATTTCCCAATCAATGACGATGGAACAGACGTTTCATTGCCTGACCAAGAAGCAGTTTGAATAGCAATTGCCCGCCTGAAGAACAACAAAGCGGCGGGGGTTGATATATTGCCGGCCGAGCTTTTCAACAACTATGCATCAACTTCTTTGTAGAATATGGTCGGATGAAAGCATGTCCGACGATTGGAACTTTAGTATGCTCTGCCCAGTTCACAAAAAGGGAGACCCCAATTTATTTGAAAAGATGAACGAGTAGGGAACCAAACTAGTTTAAGCATGTTTAAAAATGAAAAACAAACAAACAATTTGAAATAATTTTCGGAAAAAAACTGAAAAATTACACTTTGGTTATAAAAATAGGGAGATTAAAGTGAGGTTGATATCTTTTTTAAATTTCATAAAAGTTTTTGTTGAAAAGATAAACAACAGTGACAGCAGGGTGTATAAAAATAACTAGATTTAAGCAATGTTTCGTTTGAAAATATTTTTGAGAAGAAATACGTCTGTTTGAAGGATGGAGTCATGTGTAGAAGTTCACGCAAGTGAGGAAAGTTTCTGAACGCCATTCACTTGGGAGTAGCCAGAAACGATTCTTTTACATATGACTCAAGCAGTTCACGACTTCCGGTCTTTGACCAAGCATCCTCTGTGTAGCCTAAGAATCTTTGAAGGTGAGCTAAAGTGAGAAGACGAAACATCCCCTGCATAGGGTTGTGCGCTGGGCTTGGTACCCGCCACGTAAAAAAACACCCCCAATGAAAAATCAACAACAGCCTCGGAAATTAAGTTTTAAGGGTTTGAAAAATGTTTAAGATATCGCTGCGGTCAAAATAGATGGTCTTATAAAAACTACAGCAACAAATACTTGCTGAGAAGGGTTGCCATATATTAAAAAATGGAATTGTGTTCATTTGATGAGATAATGGAAAGGTCGTTGGCAGACTTAAAATTGAAAAAAAAATTGTGGGATGCCACCTGTTAAAATTTTTTAATTGAATAAATTTGGTGAGATAAAGATAACGAAAAGAGTCGTTGGAAGTCTTATAATTGAAAATATTTTTGATCATATATTTGGGGGTTGCCACTTGTTTAAAAAATTTAATTGCGTAAATTTGATGAGATGACAAGTTGGAAGACTTATAGTTGAAAATATTTTTGAGTATTTATTTGAGAGTTGCCACTTGTTTAAAAATTTTAATTGCGTAAATTTGATGAGATGACGAAAAAATCGGCGGAAGACTTAAAGTTGAAAATATTTTTGAGTATATATTTGAGGGTTGCTACTTGTTAGAAATTTCAATTGCATAAAATGACGAAAAAGTCCTCGGAAGACTTACAGTTGAAAATATTTCTGAATATGTATTTGAGGGCTACCATTTGTTTAAAATTTTAATTGAATAAATTTGACGAGATGAAGAAAAAGATGACCGAAGCTCAAAATATTTTTGAGAAGGCTTGCCACCTGTTTAATTATTTTATTTCTTGAAAATTGTGGAATATTTTTATTCATAAACTAGTTATCCACTCTTGTTACATAAGCTCCAGGTATATATATATATATATATATATATACATGTATATATATTGTCAGAATATTTGCAAAATACTGCCTAATTACTATATAATATTGTACATATGTATGTTTGTAAATATATATAAAACTCTCAACATTTATTATGATCACCTCTTGCTCCAAAGTCTTCTATGTGCATCTTAAATGTATAAATAAGATTTCTATGCAGACAAGTTTGGAACAAACGTGTGGACTTATTGAACAGTGCTGCCATTGATGCAAATAAATTTCGAATTCTCAGTCGAAATTGCAAAATATTTACAGACTTATTATTCATATTAGAAATTTGTTAATATTTTCTGAAGCGTTAAGCATAACATTGTACCGGTATTTACAATCTAAATTGTAATACAAATACCATGTCAAGTGACCACAACATTCTGCGCCGACAGTCAATGAGTGAAATTCAACATTCTTCATAACGAATAGCTTAAAAGTTGGCTTATTTGACATACAAACATACCTGCACACATGAAGATAACAGTTGTGCATATATATTAACCCCCCTAGAGATGCACTAACACTAGTGTGCATCTAACGAATTTTGAACTGAGTAAGTACCAAAATACTTTCCAGTCTTTTTACCCAAATGAGTTATACATTTGAGGTTCAATCGTAAATATCCGGAAGAAACCTTCAATTTACATAGCGATTTATGTTTAATTTCTTTAATTGAAAACGGTTTCCCCAGGACATCGTTTGAGTTTGCTGAATAGTCACATGTAGCTAATGTTGCAGTACGAAATTGGTTAAAAATTTGGCGAAAAAATTGCGAAGAATCAATGCAGTAGGCGAAAGTGCAATATCGTAGTGCACAAAACCAAGAGTTGTCGGTCCATAATTTCGTCCTTTTTTAACAAATAGCTTCGCGCAAATGACGCCCAACACTCAAATAGTATTCTCTGTTGAAAGTGTGGCCGGTCGGAAGGAATTCGGAGTGCAGCACACCTCAATGAACGAAGAAAACTGTCAACATAACCATGATGTTTTACCTGCTTTGAAGTGTTTTTTCGGTTTCGGCTTACCTTTTCCACGATATTCGGCCGATTGATCGTCTGTTTTCGGGTCGGAAGCTTATATCCAAGACTCAAGACCAGTATTAATACGTTTCATAAAATCCTGATAGTTGAAAAGCATTGTCTCAGAGATGTGAACGCGAAGCTGTTTTTCGAAAAGAATTGAGTGATTTAGGAACCAACCGTGTTTTCATTCTTCTTAGGCCCAAATAATCTTTCAGAATGGTTTTCACTGATATTCCAACGATGCCAAAGAGATGTTTGACTGTCGTGGATTCTCACCAATTCCTTTATTTTATTGACTTGTTCATCATCAGTTGATGTTGATGGCCGCTTGACCACAAGAATGATGGACGTAGTTCGTCGTCAACGCGTTCTCAATCCACTGTGAATAATTTGTACCAAACAAAAATTTCTCCTCCTAGTTCTTTAATTTTTTTCCTACGGGGCTTTAAATCCCAGACTAACTGCCAAACTAACTCTCGTATTCCTATAAATATACTTAATAATACTTGATGCATGCAGAATATTTCCGTTGAGCTGCTGCCAGAGCAATTCCTGGTGCAAATGTGTTGCAAAATTAGATTGCATCGACATGCAATTCAATTAATTTCCTCAACATTGGCCGGCAATGTAATTTAGATTATTTTACGCCTCACTGAACTCATTATGTGTAATAATTATATAATTATGAACTAAAATAGGAAAATTATTTCATTTGAATTTATTTGTATTTTATGAAGCTAGATAAACTTTTGGTTAAAATTTCAAAGAGCTGTGGTATGTCTTTCCAAAAGTATATTTTACAAGATGCGTTCCAAAGTAAACAGGACTTTTTGAATCTATCGCCAACTGGTGGCGCCATCTGTATATCGACTGGTGTATTAGAATCTTCATATTGTACAGTGGGAATTTTATGACATTTCATTTATTGGAAGTGAAGTTATTGCGTTTGAAGTGTCAGTATTTTTGTGTTATCGGTGTGAAAATGAGTTTCGAACAAAGAGCCACCATTAAATTTTGTTTTAAAATTGGTAAAAATTGTACCGAAACGTTCCAATTGATGAAACAAGTTTATGGCGATGATTGCCTATCCTGTAGCAAAGTGGTCGTGAGCACATAAATGACGATCAACATGTGGGCCAATCAAAATCCGTGATCACGGGAAATTCCATCGTAACTGGGCGTGAATTCATCAAAAATCAGCCGAAATCATCATTGAAATTCATGGAAATGAAATTGAACATATCCAAAACATCGATTTCACGCATTTTGACCGAACATTTGGGCTTAAGAAAGGTGTGTGCACGGTTTGTTCCGCACAAATTGACTGACGACCAAAAATTGCTCAGAATTCAACATTCGAAGGACGATTATTTAACCAAAAATCACATTTTAACCATTAACCGCTCCCCGGATTCATCTAATATGGCACCTTGCGACTTCTTCCTTTTCGGGAAAATGCATTTGCCCGTGAAAGGAAAGCGTTATGCAGACGTAGAGGCCATTCAAAAGACTTGTACTGGCATACTGGTGCCCATACCGGCCAACGAGCTAAACACTAGTTCGAGGTGCTTTTGGACCGTGCAAAAAGCTGTATTGAATCAGAAGGAGACTATTTTGAATGAAATAAAGTCCTGTTTACTTTTGAAAGCACCTTGTAATATTCGTCTATTAAGCTTGGATACATTAGATAAAGTTTGACCCCGAAGTCACTGCTATGCCTGCCTCGAGATGATGACGCTGTTGTAGGTTATATTATTAATCACAGAGTGAGCTTTATTTAAGTCGCATTAACAAGCACACTACACACTCTGGAATGCCAGCGGGGCGTAGAGCAAATAGTGTAGAAATAGCGGTTGAGACTGAGAGATTGTTTAACTGAGTATTGTGTTTCATATAAATTAAGAAGTTCATCTTTGAGTAGATTAATTCAAATCCGGTTTTCATTCACAGTAACGTGCCGGTCTTGTTCATCACGGAAGAAGTACGGCCTAATGACGCTGCCGTCCCATAAATCGCACCAAACCCACGTGTGGATTGCTGCCTGACCAATAACAAGATATGCGTTATTGCTTATTGCCGAAGCCATTCCGCCAGAATCAAGCCTCATCGCTGAAGATGATTTTTCCATGAAAATTCGGATCATTTTCAAGTTGTCGCTCAGCTCAATTCACGAACATACGACGATTCTGGTTCAGTTTACGCTTCAATTTGATCTTGTGAGGATATAGGACAATATCGTTTGAGAACGACGTGTGGGAGACTGATTGGGTCTTCTTCAATTGATGCGCTAGCGGCAGCCTGTGGATAAAAATTTTTCCACTAGAACTTCAATTGCTGATCTGACAGGACGATTATAACGACCATAAATTTGATCTAGCGCTCTTAAAGTTGAGGCTACTGACTCCGAATTTCGGTGGCAAAGTTTAATAATTTCGACTCGTTGTTGGATCGAATATCTTTACATGTTGAATTGGAAAAACTGTTTGAAGGAACTGTCAAAAGAGCGAGAAAAAGTATGGTTATCGTTTGCTGTCCCTATCGGTATACTTTTGTAGTGTCGCTATTAAAAACCCCATTATAATGTGCGAACTTGGTTTTAGCAGACTCTGTTTCATTACCGTTGATCTTTGGATTTGACGTCGGACTTCACTTTAGTACCAACGAAATCCGAGGCAAAATTTTAGTCCGTTAGGCGGCTCATTGTGAAAAGACTGAAATTCTCTAACACTAATATGTTATATTTGAACCACAATATGATTTTGATGAAGTTCATTTATTCGAAGAGTTTTGCATATGCAGTTTCCGCTTCACAGTTACCTGGAATATTACTGATTGCTGGAACTCATTGCCTAACTAATAGATTAATACATTCTTTTACTATCTTCCATGAAACCATAAGAGACTTTAGTAAATTTATAGTCGCTTGGACATCTGTGAATACAAATATATTTGATGTTGTAAGTACCAAATTTATCAGAACAAGAAAGCTATCTTTGATTGCTGTGATCGTCGCTTGGGAGATTTGACAGTGATATGGTAGTCATCCTTATGAGTTTGGCGCAAATTTATTAAAGTGTCTTGTTCCGGTACTACATAACTCTCCTGGATGGTCAAAAGACTGAGAGCCAAACTGCCTTAACGTTGGTTTTGGCTTAACCGGGCTAGTCGTGAAAGAACTGCCTATGGCATTAAAACCAGACAACTTATTGCTGTTCGAGTTCGGGATTTGAAACTCCGAATGTTGCTTAGGAAGGAGTTAAGCATAGAATCCAACGTGGAATGTACATAAATTGAAAGTTATGCTCCACATTGCAAAGCTCTTTCCCATGCAACAGTCGGAGTTTCGGATCCCTAACTCATATGACCGAGGCTAACACAGTTATCCAACAAAGTTTTGTTAATTCAATAAAATGTACTGGCGCCTTATTGGTAAGATTACTAAATCCTCTTCGCACTAACACGTCTCCTTGTCGACGAACCGTTAGTAGATTGGTACATACATGCATCGGCACAGATTTACAATTGATCCCAGTTAAATCTGGCATTTTCTAACTTGACCCATTGCGCCGCAGAGTCCGGCACCGCCTTCGGTGCTGCAGACTCGTCTCTCGTCTTTTGTGAATTGCCATTTGCTGAGCTGCAACGTGTTGAGTTGAGTGGAAACGTGCTCAATTGAGTGGGTTCATTTTGGGTTAAATTGCAAAACATTGGTTGCACGAAGGCATGACATGAAGCAGCACGTCGTCGGCTTGTTTATGTCGGTATGAGTATGCTTAATGTGATTGAGACGTACAATGGCTAACAGTTTGACGTATGCACATACATACGTATGTATATATATGTATATATATAGCTATAGAGACCGTAAGTTGTATTGTGTATTCAGTGTTGCGGCAACAATGGCTTCGGCTTAGCGGAATTGCCTGTGCTACGGAGCATTATCCTGCTATGGCCTATTATTTTCAGAAGTTCAGCAGTGCTTTTGTGCAAATTTGGGCTCTCGCCTTAATCGGTACGCATACGGATTGTGAGTCGAGCAATTTTGGCGCCTCTCCTGGCTATACGACGTCACGCGCTCTAAACCACTCCCGCGCCTCTCCGTATCTTCCCTACCAGTCGGCTTGTGTGTGCCATTTGAATTGCAGGTGATTTAATGCATTCTAATGCACGGTTCTGCACTGCCGCACTTCCCCCGCCTCTCTGATGGCCACAGCTTGCAGCCTGGCTACTCTCAGAAATGCCTTTAGTATTTATACAGAAATAACAAACTAACACTTAGATTTCAGTATTCAATTGGGCGCATTGAATGACAGCGCCACACACACAATACACGCACACACACGCGCAAACACTCACACACGCATAAGCATTTTGAACATCCTTCAACGCCCACTTATCAAATATACCACCGCCCGCACACACAATGCCCATTCATGTTGTTTTTGCATGCGCGCCATTGTCTACGAGTTGTTGCCGCCTGACGTGGCTCAAGCACTAAGCAAATTGAAATCGAAGGAAGCCGGCCTGGCAGTCAAGTTAGCTGGGCAGGAAGGAAGGAAGGAAGTCAGGAAGGATATGAGTGGCAGGCGGCGATGCAATCGCTTCGAGTACAATGCATACAAACATACACCCACATATATATATCTACAATATATACATATGTACAACGTCTTTACAACTCAACGCTGCTGAACGGGAGCGAGGCGTGTTTGCGGTGCGTGCGCGCGCTTCCAAGACGACAAGGTCTTAGCCGCCATTGCTTTGCTTTGGTTTACCCAAAATACTCAAATTGTAATAGCTGCAAGACTTAAGTAAATTTGTAATGGTGTCGTGGGCTTGTAAGCGTTCGCACGCATTTCGCACATACAGTGTGTCTTTTGTGCGCGCTTTTTCTCTAGTTTGTTTGCGCTTGTTCTCCGTCATTACTTGTGACGGTTAACATTTTAGAATGAGGGAGATAGTGGGTATTCTTTCTCTTGGTTTGTGCTCAAGTGGCCTTGCTCGAATGCAGTTCTTTAATGAGATAATCCGCTTTCCGACGTCAGAGAGTTGATTTTGGACTGTATCGACAACATACTACCCAAATCAGAAGCACAAAAGTCCTTACAACTTCCACCCTAACTCTTTCAGGGTTACCCTGTACAGGGTTTATCACGAAGTATGTAATACCCAAAAGGATACCGAGTCAATTTAGCCCTGTGCCTCTATCTGCCCGTGTATATAAGCGAACTAGTCACTCAGCTTTTGATATATCCTTTTCTTTATTTTCTTTATCAGTAGATAATTATTAAAGAGAACGGTGCAATCCCCAAAGAAATTGTTCACATTGGACGATTATGTCATATAGCTACCATACAACTGCCCGATCAAACTCAAGTCCTTGCGTGGAAACTTTATTATTTGTCAAGGTATCTTCATCAAATTGCAAAAATGTTGCTGAGATCGGGCCACTGTAGCTATAGCTACTGTCTAAATTGGCCGAATAATAAATTTTTTATACTTTTTTATGCTATAAAAATTGGCTTTTGAAGGCTATTCTAGGTTCCCTAATTTTTTAAAGAAAAAAACACTGGAACTTCAAATTAAATGGGGAAGGCTTATAAACATTCGAAAGAATAGTCTTTGGAATTTATTCTTTGAAGATTATCTCTCTCAAATGTCGGCCGCGGTTACGTCTCAGGTGGTCCATCCGTTGAGTCCAATTCATTTTCGATGACTCACTCGAACATTCCAACTGGTTGGGATTGTCCCCAAAAGAAAAAGTTTAACGGTATGATATCACATGATATTTGTGGCCAATCGACCGGATCAACACTTGAAATTATCTTCTCACCGAAGTGTTCTCTCTATAAATCCATTAATGCATAAGATGTGTGGGAAGTAGCGCTCTCTTGATGAAACATAATGACGCCGAGATCACAAGCCTCAATTTCGGGCATCAAATGACCGGTTATCATGGCACAATAGTGGTCGTTATTGACGGTTACGTTCTCACCGGCATCAATTTTGCAGAAATATGAACCGATGATTCCACTGACCTATGTACAAACCACACCAAACTGTTGTTTTTTCTGTATGAAATGACAGCTCTTGAATCTCTTCTGGTTGATCTTCCTTCTAAACGCGGCAATTTGGTTTGTTTACATGCCCGTTAAGTCAGAAATGAGCCTCATCGCTGAACAAAATTTGGCTCGAAAAGATCGGATCTTCTTGGAACTTTTCAAGAGTCTATAGAGCGAAGCGATGTCAACATCGAGCGGCTTTAGTTGTTGTACAAGCTGTTTGTATGTTTTCAATTTAAGATCTCGAAGTAAAATGCGCCGAGTCATTCCATACGTCAGTCAGTCCGAGTTGCTGCGAACGGCGCCGAATCGACTCTCCACGGTGTTCGTATACACTCTCAGCTACTGCTGCTAAATTTTCTTCACTGCGTGCTGGACGTGGTCTATTCGGTCGAATATTTTCAATAATAAATGCAGGGTCTCAAAACGGCCGATTATGTTGACCATAACTAAAAAGAATTCTGCAACTGTGGCAACTCTATAAAAAGTTTTGAGTTCTTCAGTTATTATCACATAAGTAGGTTTACATTAACTAACGCCTTACGTTTTACCATGCGTTTTTTAATTCTAAAATTTTGTCAAAAGTGGCAACCCTATCGAAACTAATTTTATTTTTTACAGTAGACAACTTTATAATTACAAAGAGAACACAAATTTCCGCTCTGATATTCTTTTGGTTATTTATTTAATGGTTCATCCAATATGATACCCTTTCAACTCTTAAAATTTAAATTAAATTACCGAGTTAGTTGGCAATCCTAGTCAGAAATATTTACTTATAAATAGTGTATTGTAAATAAATCTTATTAATTTCTGCTTTGTTTTTTATAGCACAAAATATTTTGGTTTATTTTCTTCGTTGCACGTTTTTTCTGACCTATGGCAACTCTAGCAACAATATATTATCCGAATTGCAAATTCCACTGCAATTGCTTTTTTGAGTGCTGCTAAAGATTTTTAGTAAATATAGCACATTTCTAAAAGAAAATAATTAAAGTTTATTAAATATGGCAACCCTATTTGAGTATATTTTGTGGAAATATAATTTTATAGCTACTAATTTTGACATAATAATACTTTTTAATTCGAAATATTTGGATTTATTTTCTTCGTCGGCACGTTTTTTTTTACCTAGTGCTACTCTAGCAAAAATATTTTATCTAAATCACCACATTTGTTGTTTTGAATGCTGCTAAAAAATTTTAGTATAACAAATATAGCACATTTCTAAAAGAAAATAATTAAATTTTATTAAATATGGCAATCCTATTTAGGTAAATTTTATGGAAATATAGTTTTATAGGTACTAGTTTTGACAGAACATCTTTTTTTTGTTCTTAAAAATATTTTGATTTAAAATTTAAACTCCTAAAAAAGCACCCTTTATTCACTCAATTACACATATTCCAGTTGTAGTTGCATTTATGTTATGTTTTCACAGCTTAAATGCAATTTCTGGCAAATTTGCCCAAAGCACGAAATGAAGTTGCGTTTAGCTGCTGCCTTGCCTCCTTAACACACACAGGCATGCCCACACACACAAGCACAATGCAGTTTGCTTTGCAAAAAGGAAAACACAAAGTTTTAATATAGAGAGGAAATTCGCAAAAGCACACCCACCGCTTTGTGAGCGTACAGAAGCGAAATAAGAACAAGCAATCCAAATCGAAAGGAAAACAGGAAAAACTTATAATGAAGCCACTCAGTCCGCCAAGCAACACATCAGCTTCTAAACTGCACGCTAACTGCTCAAGAAAAGCTAGGCAGCGCAACGCAGCTCCTTAGCAAACAAATACTCCTCCACACACACCACACAAACACATGCATGTATGTATATATGTATGTAGTATATTAACCCTTTCCGTCGAAATTTGTTTCCTTTTGCCTTTCCTTGCACTTTTTATGTTTGTTTTGAAGCGCCGCAGTCTCGACGGTTAAATTGTGGCATGTTCAAAATAAAACAACAAGAGAAAATAAAAAAAAACAAAAACTAACTGTGGGAAAATTTGATAATCCTCAAACTTAATGGTCTCGAGTGGGTCACAGCCACACTTAGACCGCCTGCCAGTTGATTATTAACCGGCAATTGACGACCGATAGGCAGGCAGGAAGTAATCGTTTTGTTGGCCCACACATCCGTTGGTGAATTTAATTCAAGTTTTGCATGTGCCTCAAGTATTTCAAGTATTTAAAATACCAAGTGTAAAATATTTACATTCTTGGCTTGAAATGGTCAATGGCAACAGAGCTGTACAGATGGAGGGGTTCAGGGTTCTTAAAAATTAGAGGAGGAAAATTTTTTATTCAACGAGACAGGGCTCGAGAGTGAAGACCGGTCTTGGTAGGTCATAGTTATAAATACTTTATGAACAACGAAAAGCTAGGTACAAGTTTAGATCACAGCTCCAAAAAAGTTATATAATGCCTCAGCCACTCAATTCTTTATTAAACAAGTTATACAGATGTGTTGAACTCATAAAACATTTGACAATAGTATTTTGAGTGTTTGGACTTAGCTGAAATCGATTGCCACCAATATTTCTCGAGAAGAATGAAGTTAGAATCATAGGACTATCACTTTTTTCTCTATTACTGCACGATCAGGGGCAAAGCTCCTTCCGAACAATATCCGTTGTGATGATGACAAGCCATCAGTTCTTTCCACATTCAAGTTTTAACCACAATCACCACAATACTCCCCGTGGGGCCAGTCCACTTGAGGAGGCTGGAGCGAACTCCAAGGGCTCTTGCTTCTTATGGTACCAGAATGAAAATTTTGGTCAGACCTCGTAGCCGATACCACTACCAGTTGAGCTTCCATATTGCTTTGGTCCGCATATTACACGGACCCACCATTCACACAAGAAGTTAACCATAATTCCCAGTTAAACGCCTTGCCGCTTAAACAATTCACGCGCAAACGATCTTAACTGTTCGGCATTCCGACTGATGAAAAGCACAATGCTAATCCATCAGTCCGGCTAATCTCCATATCACCCAGATCTCTAATGTCTGAGTACAACGGCTATTCGACTGAGACAAAATCCGAAGTCTGGGTTACCCTTAACAAAATGTATCAGGCTTTATTCAAAGAAAATATCAGAATAAGAGAAACAGTGGAAAAAACCAAACAGTATTATTCTTCCACCGAAATTGGGTTGCCAACCCCAGTGTAATTTTTTTTAACACGGCCGCAATGCAAATATTTCCACTTGAAATCATTTTACGAGTGTGCCTACCGATCAATATAAGAGGCCGCTAGAGTATTTGGTCACTATTGAAAACTACGAGGCCAATTTGATAAGTCTAACGACTAAATAAGGTTGCCTTAGTTTCTTTACAATATACGTTTATTTCAAGAAACGGTCTTTAGCCGCGGCCTGCTGATAATGTGGAATTGGCTCCAATATAATACCATAGTTTTCATTTTACAAATTCCAAGGTAATCAATGGGAGTGGTCTGTTATTGTCTGAAATGCGTCAAAGTGTGCTTACACTTAAATAATGTGATAATCTAAGGAGCTTTTAGAGCTTTTTCTTTCTTGCAAGTAAAATCAGAAGCTTCTTTCGTAGCTTAAATTTTCACTGTGTCCAGCTGGTATCCCCAGATTTTTTCCAAATTTTTAGTTACTCAAATAATTGGTATTATCCCCAGATTTTGTCCAAATTTTTATTACCTCGAATAATTAGTATTAGGTTCGAGAGCTTTTTGAGCTCGTCATCTTTTATACAATTTCACTAGTTTGTTGAATTATGAAATCAACCTTCCATATCGTGGATCTTTCTTGCTTCTATCTAGTCTTTTATAGTTTTTTTAAATATTAAACTAAGGAGCTTTTTGAGCTTTTTTCAGTAAAGCAAATTCAGTAATTCTCTGACTTATCTAACCACATTTTCTTAGTAAGTATCTTTATAGTTACTATTGTATTGTCTATAGATTTTATAGTGTTATTAGTGTACTAAAAAACAACTAGGAGCTTTTAGAGCTTTACTTCGGTGGAGAAAACTTATCAGTTCGTTGTCTGCTCTTAGTAAGTAACTCTATAGTTAGGATCGTGTTTACTATAGATTTTAACGTGCTTCAAGTGCACTCAAAAATAACTGATGACCCTAGGAGCTTTGTGAGCTTTACTTCAATAGAGAAAACTTAGCAATGCGTTGACTTCTCCTACCAATCTCACTTTTTTCGTATCTTCGTAGTGTTTGACAGACTTTTATATTTATTCACTCAAATAAGTATAACACTTTGGAGCTTTTTGAGCTTTTTTATACCCTGAACATGGTATATTAAGTTTTCAACCAGAAGGAAACATAGGAGATCCTATAAAATCTCTGCTCGTCGGTATATATGCGAACTAGTCCCTCAGTTTTTGAGATGTTAACTTAAATTCTTTTCCAGGTTCTTTTCGCTCCAAATCGCTAACTTTAATATAAAGCTGTCATACAAACTGAACGATCACAGTCAAGTTTTTCTATAGAAACTTTTATCGGACTTATTGCTTCGCCCTCGTTCTTACGTATTTATACACATATGAAAAAGTTGACGTGTAAATTGTTGCGGTGTGAAACATTGATTGGTGTATTTACCGCATTTGAAATTGAAGTAGTGTTATATGCCACTGAAGTATACTTCAAGGCTTGATTGGAGCAGTACAAGTGTTCCCAGTAGCACTTGGTGCATGGCGAATGGAATCAGCAGAGCAACAAAACGCTTAGACTAATAATAAAGTACACATAGTCAAGCGCTAATTCAATGAAAGTTACATGCACATACGATATATATGTATGTGGGCACACACATACATACATACGGTGTGTACACTCATATTCATTCATTCATCGATTGACTCATGCGAACAAAAATAAAACTTTTCTTCATTCACACCTGTTGGTATCGCGTTGCGTGTTGCTGGCCCATAAACAAACAACAACAACAACAAAACAAATACAGTTAAATGCAAAGAACAACATAAAAAGCCCATAAACAAAAGCAAAAGTAAAAATCGTAAACAAAAAGGAACAAAAACCAGCGTTGAACGCCAACAAAACGAATTAAGCACAAAAACAAAAAACAAAAATTAATACTATTAAGATTATTTATGTAAATTATGCAGGCAATTTATGTACATATATAGTATATGTATATATGTAGTAGTATGCTCAGCCGTTTTCGGCCGCTATCGCGCCGCTGCGCCGCCGCTGGCCAATCAACGCGCGTCCGCTAAGCCACAACTGCGCCCAGCTAGCCAGCACTGCCGACCGCATAGCGGTTGTGTGGGCTTACGATTTTATTGACTTATGTATTTGCGTCGCGCAGCAGCAACAACTTGTGAATTTAAGCGTATTTCAAAAGCTGACAACTTCAGCGACTTGTCGCGCCCGCGTGCGCCCGCATTTGATTTCATCCATACAAATGAGGCTTACGCTGCTGTTGGCGCTGTTGTTGTTGTCGTGAATGTGTGCAATTAAAACACCCACAAACGCTTTTGAGCCGACCGCAAAAATCACGGCGACAGCGCAAGCGGAAGCGCCAGCCGTCCAGCAGCGTCATCAGCGGCTGACCGCGCGTGCCGCAAAAATACAAGTTCTGCTCTGAGCGCGCGCGCGAATTCACATGTGCACTGCGCGCTGAGTTGTCCGCACTTGGCACTGGCGAAGTGACGTGAGCGTGTTTGGATTTGTTAATGTTTTCTTTTTTCACCCTTTTTGAAACTTTATTTATTTGCGACCCATTCATATGTGTTTCTGATTATGCGCCAGCAAAGTGATAAATATCGATATGGAACCGCCATAGAAATGTGTATGTTTTATGGATTTAAGCTCACAGTGGCATTGGTTCCAAGAAGTTTCGAAAAAAAAAAATAATTCAAGAGACTCACTCTCGGAGTGAAGCTCATAATTTCGTTCTTAGGTTTGCTGTAGTTTCCTTTCGAACGAACTTTGCACCAAACTCGCGGCTTAAAAAAACTAAATATTCTAAATGACAGTTCGACTTCAAAACGGCGAATATGAACGACACCAATGATAATCGGGTCGACGTATCCAAACGGACTGCTATTACTACAGGGATGTTTCTTGGAGTTATAGCAACAACAAGCAATTTGATTTCCAAAGTTTTAAGATTTCGCCTGCACGCTTGAAGGTTTTTCAAAGATCTGTCAAGGACAAAATAGAAACTTTTTTGTCACAGTAACTTCTTAAACGGCTTGACATTCCATCAAGAAAACAGTATTTTGGCCTTCACTGAAACGATCCCATATTGCAAGGTGACAAAATTCCGTAAATATCTCGGTATAAGTCATATTCTACGTTGGTGTACCGCAAAACCTGTTAGAAGCTCTGAGTGAGAACTTTTCCTACAGATCGGGTTGGTCAAAACCAAAAACTTCGAAATCGAAACCATTGAATTTTTGTATCTCTAGCTCTACTTTTATTGCAAAGCGATTCCGGTGCAGAGAGTTCGCCGCTTCGTACAGATTCTGCCAGATTCTGCAAACCCTAAATTTCAATAACTTTTCCTTAGTATAGTTGGATATATGACCCTCCCTAGAAACCGACTATGTATAATCAATTAAAACACGACAATTACTTTCGCACAACAAAGTTTCTGTAATATTTGAGGATCAGTAATCCGTAGAACTAGATCGCTGCGTCCGAAGAGTCCAAAGTTTCTTCGCCTAGAAAAACGGGAATATTTGAAGATCAGTAATCCGTAGAACTATATCGCTACGTCCGACGAGTTTCACATCAAGCATGCTGTCGTTGAGAAATACTTAGTATTTTCTTCTTCATTGGCGTAGACACCGATTAGGTGACTATAGCCGAGTTAACAACAGGAAAGGCAGATGTTTTTTTTCTTTGGAGGGTTTTTATGTGGCGGATCCCAAACCCAGCGCAAAATCCTAGATAAAAGTTCGCTTTCTCACTTTAGCTCGCCTTCAACTGGATGTTCTTTTCTGTTTCTGGCTATTCTCAAGTAAATGGCGCTTTCCTCACTTGGGTGAACTTCTTCACATGGCTCCATCCTGGTGAATAAAGACTACACATACAATTGAAAGGTAATGATCCGTTAAGGTAAGGAATCTTCTTAAACAGAGCCTGAATAAGAAGGTTTTTTTATTGGATTGGAATAAATTGAGAGGGTTACTTTAAAAGTGTGCTGAAACCGGCTATGCGAAGCAGCCTATAACTCAAATCAAAGGAGAGTTATTGTTTTTTTTATTTTAAAGATGGGTGTTGCAGTGACTAAGGGCAACGTGCATTGAGTCATGAAACAGTCGAGGTAAACTAATATTACTTTGGTAGATATGTAGATCGCATATAAATTGATTTTAGACTTAGATACGAGTACGAAAATCTGAAGTTGGCGGTGTGTCGCAACCCCTCTTTTGCAGTCATTCGAAATTATTTTCAGGTATGTATGTTTCACATTTAAACTCATTCACTAAATAATTTAAATTTCAGTCCGACCAGTCTTTGAAACAGACATATGTACATATTTCAATGACCGTGGGTGTACCAAAGCAGCTTATTTCACTCGTATTTATCGTTCGTTGCTTGGCGCGAGTGGGCGCCTCTTCAACTGCCTCCACTCTGCTTCAATGTTATCGCGTAGGTGTACCTACATAGTAGTTGTTATTGCTGGCTTATCAATTGTTGCATTCACGAAATACTTTCGACATTATTCTATACAAAAACGAGCACAAGTGCAAATTTGAGCATTACTTGATAAAAAAAACTAAGTGTAAAATATTTTATTCGATTTTTTTTTATTTTATTTATGTTTTTTAACGAATATGAAGGAATATAGCTATCAGCATATTTTTAATAATTTCTATGCATCTTCGATTGAATTCAAATTAATGGACTTAGGAATTGGTCACACCCATTTACAGGTCCAATTCCTAGTCTCTTGTATATCATATTTTCCAATTGAAGTACATATTCGTAAGCGATGATTCAAAACTAATGGTCCGCGGCATTATAATACTCTTGGATAGATATCCTAGCCGAAGCAGAAGTGAAGTGATTTCCAAATTTTGAAAGATCCTTGAAAAGATTAATGGTTAGAGCCCAGTTTCAGTAATGTTAAAATTTTTATTTTATTAGTATTACTTTCAGAGTATCACGCGTTTTCATCTTTTTCATATTCCATCAGACAGTGGATTACAATTGGGAGAGTCCTACATCATGAGGAGAATGTGAAGTGCTTATGCCTTTGTTTTAGAATTATCCTCAGAACATTATCTTACCCATAAATGCCTAATTGAACCTAAAGGTTGAGAAATCTTCACTGTGGACTGCTTTGAACTTATGGCAGATTATCCGAAAGATGTAATCGAGATCTAATATGCATAAAAACGTCTAATGCAGTGCCTTATTAGTGCAAAGGTTTTATTTCTTTGAGGAGTTATGTATGCGTTCCCGGGTACTTTCCAAGATCGCATGCTCTTGACTAAGTTGGTAGTAATAAAAACATTGGCCCCTTGCGTTCCACTGTATCTAATGCGTTCCAGGCTCATGTATTCAGTCGTGTAGCTTTCGAGTGCAACCAAGAACCCGCTCAATAACTTCGACAGCAGCTTTCTTTGCTTAAATTCGGCCATACTGCTTACCTCTCTTTTCTCTGTTCGGTAGTTTGATTACAACGAATCTCTTGAAGGCTTAAAAAAATTGTTAGGTTAAAAGCTCGAACCGAATAATAAAATTCATTCATTCGGCTAAGAACGCCAGTCCTGTGTGCTACCTAAATTCTCCTAAATTTTGATCGAGAAGACGTTGAAAACTTGACTTTTTTGTTGAAGCGGTTGACGTCAATTCCGGCTATTTCCTCAAGTTCGCCGAGAATATGACTGTTGAGATGTTTCCACCAGAGTCTTGTTAGACAATGACGGAGAAAGTGTCTGGATGTTCTTCGAGACTTTAGCCTTCGATACAATTTTCAGTTGTATCGCGAGTACACTTATTGAGGCCCAGTAGTTCAGTGGATTTCCTAGCCCAAAAAGAATCTTGCAGTCGCTTGGAGGTAGTTGATGACCAGCGACTCCTAAGCACAAGCGATGTTAAGAGCTGGACTAAGTACACAAGAGTACAATGTAGATCCAACTTGTTTCCAGTCCGATGAAATCTAGACACGTTTGCCTTCTCTTGTGACCAGATTGGCTTGGCTGTTCCCGGCGACAACGCTCTTACCAGGCACTCAGGCGAGTGTGATATGAAAGTAACGTGATACTGTTTGTAGTGAGGTCAGACATTCCTTAACTTACTTTGAGCGCAGTGTGAGCGGGCTCAGAGCAGGTCTTGCCGCTCTAGCGTCTAAGTGAATGTTCACCTCCTCGAAAGGACATGTACTGCCGCAATCTTAATAGTAACTACCTTAACTTGAAAACGCTGCAGTTGCACCGTTCACGCCTAACCTGCAATTATCAGTCGTCCATAAGGCATATGTACGTCTTTTCAGCAAAAATGGAAAAGTGAGTTTGGCTTTAAAGCTCAAGATATTGAGTATTAAATGTCATAAACGTGATTAGCAAGTTTAGGTTTTGAGGTTTTCTTAGTATAACTGCAGATCAAGGAAAACAATCTATGCAAATTATTTGTACAAAAAAGGAGAGAACAACCAATTGATGCCGTATGACTAAGCTTCTGTCGGAACTACTTTTTGGCGACTATTAATTTTGAGTTTGGATGAATTTTCAAAGCATTTCCATTCACAAAAATTTTTCATGACAATTTCAAAGATCTTGAGTAGATTCCAGAAGAAAAAGAAGTAGATTTCAGTGTGCTCAACTGATATCAGTAAGCTCTCAAACACTTCTTTCGACTTAAAGAGCTTCGTATAAAGTACTCTTTATTTCTCTGTTAATGGAAAACTCTCTCACTAACTCACTTAATAGCCCTAATAAATCTTGAGGTATTTAACAACAACAACAAGAAAGCACTAACTTCATTACCTTCACTATTACAAACAGACCCTTACGCTTAGCTACGAACCATTTACCTCGAAAGACAGCCAACTGTCGACAGCGAAACTGACAAACGCCTTGAAACGCCCACACATCAAAACGCAGTGAACGTTTTATGAATGCGGCCTAAATTCTTATCAGCGGCAAGCCACAGGAACACATACGCACACTTATTCACACACACACATGTGTGTGTCTGCTGGCCACACGTCGGCGTTGACTAGCTGAGAGACGAACTTTGACCTGCCCGCCAATCGGCCTGCCATATGGAAAGGACATGGGCACGTGGCCACATACTCGCCACTTGCAGATACGCGCTTACCGCATAACGGTACATATGCGCATGCATGTTTGTTTCCACATTTATGGCGTCCTTAATAGACCGCATACATTTCGCCAACTTAATGGCATGAAAATCAAGTATGTTTCCTCTTTATAATTGTGCCGAAAAGTTTATGCGCCGCCGCCTTGCAAGACAATGAACCGGCAAATGCATCATAAGTTTAGTTTGTTGTTGTTCTGATGGTTGTTGTTGTTTAGTCATTGTTGCTAAGCGCTCAAGTGGGTGGGTGTGCTTGGTGTTGTTGGCTCGCTTATTAGGTACTTGTTGATGTGGTTGTTTTGTTTGTTGGCGCGACGTGTTGTACTTGAGTAGATATTTGGGTTTTATTGCTGGCACAAACACATTCATACACATATACAAACATACATGCGGACGAGCATTCATACGTACACTCACAGATATCCAGAGGCAGACATTCGTTATTACATTTCCTGGTTTTAATGGAACTACTTGAGCGCACGATATGCGATTTTGGCCACAAAGGAAAAAAAAAAACAGAAAAACAAAGATTTGTAGAAGCCGGCAATAGAATGCTATGATAAATTGGCGCAGTTTTGCACAGTGGTGTGCTGAAAAAATGTAGTATTTTGTGAGAAAAGAATTCTTTTCAAGTACCTTAAAAGAATTAGAACTTCAGGAAATAGCACTTTATATCTGAAGTATCTGGTTATACTACTATGCCCCAAAAAATAAGGGGACATTGTATTTATTTTGAAAACTCTTTATTTATTCTTCCAAATCAATTTCATCCCCTTCAAAGTAATCCCCTCCCGATGCAATTCACTTATGCCAACGGATTTTCCAATCTTCGAAACACTGGTTGTAGTCACTTTCCGGGTTGGCCTTCAGTTCTGTCTTCGCTGTGGCATGAATCTCCTCCATCGTATAAAAACGGTGTGACCGGAGCGGTCTTTTGAGCTTGGTGAACAGCCAGAAGTGTCACAGCACCAGATCAGGTGAATACGGTGGTTGCGGAACGATATGGGTTGAGTTTTTGGCGAAATGATCACGAATTACGAGGGCAGTATGGGATGGTGCATTATCGTGGTGTAGAAACCAAAAATTGTCTTTCCACAATTCCGGCCTTTTTAGGAGGATAGCGTTACGCAAACGACGCATAACGTTCAAATAATATTCCTTGTTGACTGTTTGACCGGTTGGAAGGAATTCATAATGCAAAACATCACGATAATCGAAGAAAACAGTCAACATGGCCTTGATTTTTGAGCCACTTTGACACGATTTTTTTGGTCTCGGCTCTCTTTTGGCACGATATTCGCTCGACTGATCGGTTGTTTCGGAGTCGTAAGCATAGATCCAAGTCTCATCGCCAGTTATAATGTATTTCATGACACTCTGGTAGTCGGAAAGCATCGTTTCACACACTTCAACGCGACGCCTTTTTTCCAAAAAAATCAATGTTTTCGGTACCAGTCGAGATTTGAAGCGTTTGAGGCCCAAAACATCCTTCAAAATGGTATTGGCTGAGCCTTTCGATATGCCAACTTCATCAGCGAGGTCTCTAATTGTTAATCGAAGGTTTTTCAACACCAAATCTTTGATTAGTTGAACGTGAGCTTCGTCGGTTGAGGTTGATGGTCGCCCTGGACGCTCTTCGTCTTCGACACGTTCACGGCCGGCTTGGAACTCACTATACCACATGTAAACATTTTTGTTAGACATAGCCTCATCACCAAAGGCTTTCTGCATCATCCTCAATGTATCCGCAGCAGAAAATTGATTCCGTAAACAAAATTTATTGCAAATTCTTTGCTCAACAAATTTCGACATCGCAAAAAACGAAAAACTCACTTTTAGCAACTCACAAAGCGACACGTATGTCAAACAATAATGAATATTTTGACATGAAATTTGACATAAATGTGACTGACAGTACCACCAACCCAAAAAAAAAAACAAATAATTCTGCAAATCCTTCGACGCGCGCAGTTTAAATTCAAATGTCACCTTATTTTTTGGGCACAGTAGTATAATAAGGGTATACCGTTTTCCCTTGGTCGTCAGCATTTTGTTCTTAACAAATAGGGGGTACCACTTGTTGGTGAGGATGAAAATTGGATGGCAGTGGCTATATATTTGCTTTAACATGTCCATCTTGTCTCCTGATTAAGTTTTCATCACAAATATTTTAGAGTAGCTCAGGTTTTAAGGCATCATTTTTCTTCTATTTTAATATTTCCTCTTTTTCACTTCTGCATGGAAGACTTGTATGATCTCTTTTGCAATTTTAGAAATCGATAAATGAAGATATTGTTTTCCGACAGAGAGATGGGATAGTTTTGTAAACTTTTTGCAATAATTTAATAGCGTTCTTTCTCTTGCACTTCCTCTCAACAGCTTTGGATGCTTCTAATACCAGATTTGTATGGCTACGTAGACTGAAATATTTCGGAAGGTTGGTAAGTGGAAAGGTTTTGGTAATCACACAAAATTAATGGCTACTTTCCCCGTACACTAATTCCGAACAACAATCTGTCGCAGAACCTACCAGAACCACTTTAAAGTCTGAACAACACTCTCGGTGTAGAATAGATTCATCAAAAGCAGAATTATGTTTGATCACAACTCAAGCTTATCGGTTGCAAAGGGTGGTGGTTTGACTCCAAGTACGCCATTCAGTGTGAGGGATTCGGTGAAGGTGTTAATGGCTCCACTGTGAATAGCGGTTAGTGCTTGTCGGAAGTTAGTTGCGTTCGAAGTTGACAATCCTTGGCTGGATAAAAATCTCGGTCCGTTCCGTTTACGCAGACCCGACTGTCGTGGGAACGGACCTCTTGATGCTCCTAGGAGGCGGTTCCGCTCCAAGCAGACGACTGCAGGGATGATTTCTGCTTAGAGAGGAGTTCATTGTGCTCCTTAACTGGGGGCACACGAGCCTCACTACTGTCGTAGTCCGGAGTGCAGTGTTATGACAAGTTTGCTGCTTTCTTACTCTTTTCCTCATGAGTTGCCGGCCAGCAATTTCAGGATTTTTTTGAGGTTCGATACTTTGGCGATAATCGCGGACGTATGAGGAGTGGACAATCACAGTCTGTCGAAAGTCACACCTAAAATTTTAGGGTTATTGACGTACAATGTAGAAGAAGAAATTCCCACTGGTGGTTGCGGGAGTTTCGAGACATAGAAGTAAACAATAACGGGGAGAGGACACCACCCTTCGGAACCGCTTCTTTCATTCTTCTCAGTTTAGAGTTTTTCGCATGCAGCGATTGTCCATATGAAAAACCTGTGACACTGCTTTTGTCACGTCACAGCACTGTAGCATAACAGACATACATATATACATATGTATATCTAATGTAAATATGTTTGCCTATGCAACCATTGTCTGCAGAAATTTATTTTAAATGAGCGTGCCTATCTTTTCGCCTGCCAACCAGCGAATCACCGTGCTTTTCTTCGGCTTTCTTCCGCCCGCGTTCGCTGCTACTTGAAGCAAATCTCCAACAAATCTATGCATAGAAATATAGTATAGTCGTATTAATATATAAAAATATGTATGCACATTATGTTTGTATGTATATTTGTATAATAAGAGCATCACACGACATGCCAGCCCAGTCACCTATTTGACTATTTCATTGTCTGTCTGCCTATTTGACGGCTTGGTACACCCACCGCTCTTCGCCCAAGCAATAGCGTGCAATGAGTTCTATATCTTTATATGTACGTGTGTATGTATGCCTGTATGTGTATATGTCTATATTTTTATTTCATTATACTAAATATATTTGTCTCTGATTCTATGCGAAAGCATGCAGATACCGCTCATACATTGAATGTTTTATTATCGTACGTGCAGTAATGAGCGACTCTACACACACACACACACACACATACACACACACACATCCACAATCACACATATTCACTCCACACTTGGCGCACAGAAAATTTTGAAATCGTCGAACATTGTCGTTTGTTGGTATTTAAATTAAGGACTTCATTGCTTCTTTCGCAAAGATAACAGTTAGTAGACCAATAATTGTAATGCCAAAAACTGAAAAAAACAAAAAACAAAAAAAAAAAAAAATCTCCGTTTACTCCTTTTGTGGCATATCCTTAGGAATGTGCGTTGGCTATTGGTTTAAGTTGTTTAGAAAGTATTCAGTGTACATATAAGTAAGTTTTGTTGGTCCGATCAAATTTGACCCGGACTGCCGAAAAACTACATGTTTACGTATTTTAATGCAAATCTTTATTATCACCTTCAAACTAGGCACCTTAGCTAATACAAGAATGCCAAAATCTAATTTTTTCATACAATTGTCATAAGCTTCGGCTGAGATGGCCTTCAGTGACCTCAGCGAATTTTGGCTTTTTGGTTTCGGCTCACTTTTGGAAGACCACTAAGTTAGGTGAATTTTCCACAAGGACCTTCGGGCATAGCGCAATAAGCAGGAAGCTGGTGAATAAAATAGATCAGATTCCCTCTCGCTTTATTTGGGAGATGGTTTGAGGTCACACCATACGAAGATGGATGGCGCAAGAGTATGCGAGTCGGCAGCAGAACTTATAACATCTATACGGAGGCATCAAAAATAGCCATTTGAGTGGGAGCTGGAACTCAGACGACCCTTCAAGCTTCTGAATATTGCAGTATCTTTCAAGCGGAAATTTTCGCAGTTGGGAAGTGCAGGGTGTTAGGCATAAAAGTAATGCTGGAACACCGCCTATGCTTCAGACGTTATTTAGAACTTGTCTTAGTTGTCTAGGAGCTTCGCAGTTCAGGGGACGAAGTATCAAAATTAGATACCAAATCGTTCTTAAAGTTCGCAAAAATCATTGTTGTTTTGTATGGCAACATAAACGGAACCTCCATCTGGCATTACTAAGAGCCAGCAGGATTGTATATGGCGTGACAGTCGGTCAGTATAACCTAACCTAACGTTGTTGTTCGATGTCTATGGCTTGAAGTTATCGGATGAAGGGAGAAGTTTTGGCTTTTAGCGAGCTGTATTCACTACGGAATGGCTGATTGATCTGTACTTACTCAGAAAGTCAATATAAACATCGACGGACAAAAGCCGTTGTTAAAATCCACAATGCAATAATGGACGAGTTGAGATTTCAGCGTCTGAGGGAACTGAAGCTCTGAGTTTATGAATTTATGAAAATCGCCAACAGTCTAGACACGATCCGCGAACCGACTCAATGTGAATGGGGTGTCTCTATGTCCACAGGAATATGACACAATCAAGATAATTTTCAAAGCAGTCGGTTTTTCTATTACTAAATAAGTTTTGAAAATTTCGGTTAGAGGATGAAGACGAGAAACTAGCCTCGATAGAGCGCGGAATCGATACTTTGGGTAACAAACTCATGTTTTCCCAAGTATATTTCCAAGATTTAGTCTCTTGGCAAGCATTTGTTGTGTTTGTACATAAAAAAAATTCTTCTATGTTAAGAAGTGTGGATCGAAGAAAGAGGCTATTTTATAAACAAATGACATATTTGAAGCCCCTGAAAACTTTTTTTCTTTTGAGAGTAAAAATCTTTCGAAAATTTTTCGATACCATCTGTTATAACCCCAAAGCGCTGATGAGCTTGCTAATACTTAATTATGACTTTTGGGCCGAGCAGCTGGCTAAGTGCTGTTCTTAACGCCCTTACATCGCAGCCTCCTTATATCATTGATGTACCTCCATGCCAACTCCATACATCACAGCTTAAGAGTGGCGCTACTTGTCTCGCCCAGCTGATATTTATTTGTTTCTTCTATTTTGTTTGCTAATTTGCATTCATGAGCGAGTGTATAAAACATTTATTACTTTTAATCTAATTGCGCTGGTATTATCATACTAACCGCAATCGCTGGGGGAGCGAAAGACACTAAGCACTTGGCGCCTACTACAATAAATAAAGCAACTAATTACATACTTGCTAATCTCTCTGTTTATGGGGGAGTGTAATGGCCTTTGAAGTGTGCTAGTCATTTAGAGTAATGTCGTTTTTGTTGTTGTGCAAATAACATTAATTCCGGCATAACAAGAATATTTGAGGCAATATTTTTCTGTGTTAATTAGTAATGATACGAAATAGCTGCTTAAACGAGAGTGAAATATAATTAATATAAGCAAAAGAAAATTGTCTGCAATACTCGGTCCGCATACTCAACAGTTCTCAAATGTAATCGAGAGCATGTTTGACGAAGAAAATTGATCTGACGAAATCTGACGAGGGTGCAGAAAATTGCAAGATTCCATCTGGTAATGCGTCAATATAATGGGAGCTTTAATGAAGTTCGAAAAGACGTGTTGATTTGGAGTCCAAATATGGTAGAAGCAAAAGGTCTGAGAAGTTCTCAGAAGTAATACGTTGAATGATGTCCTCGAGCTCTAGAGATGTTAATTCACATGCTCTCTTAGGCAATTTGACTGAGCCATGTCTCGAAATTAACTAGTAGAAAAATTTTTTACGCAGTGTCCATGTTTAGACTTTAAACACAAGACGGTGCACAGTCTGGTTGGAAATATACTTTGTTTTTTGACGAAGCTATTAAGCCAGAAATGGTGCTTATCTGAGAAGATGATTTTTCGTTGAACAGTAGCCACCGGAGAACATAAATTTGCATAATAATCTTGAAAATTTTCCAAGGATTGTACCAACGACATGATGATTCCTTACTGAATACACTGACGAAATTTGACACAACTCCGTACACAAACAGGGCTGCCAGGAGCTGTCAAAATCACGTTATCCCTATTAGTAGACGTTGTAGTGGTCCGATATCAGCGGTTCCGACAAATGAGCAGATTCTTGGAGAAAAAAGGACGTGTGCAAAATTTCAGATAAATTTCAGACAGATGAGCACAGCTAAGTCAGTAAGCTCGTCACCTAATCAGTTATACATAAGGGAATACTTTAAAGAGTCTCTGACGTCTTCTTCTTGATGTTAGCAATATACTAGAAGACCCCTTAAATGTGAGAATGCATTATTTATAGTATTTAAAGTCACTTCCGACAGTACGAGATCTAGTAGAAGAGATCTGTTTACACAAAATTTGCAATTTGTTTAGTTCTCTGGAAGAATCATGTTGATAAGACCCTTTTCAATCTCATTGAAGAGAAGTTAGAAATTTATGTATCTTCAATTTTCTTCGAGCCTTTTAAACTGATTTCTTTCACTGGAAAATTGAGAATATCAATGCAAATGAAAGCTTGATTCCATATAACGGAAGTGTAGAAAGAAATTGAGAGACTTTGATTTAACTCAACCATAAGCGACATAAAACATGCCATTAAGATTATGTAATTTGAATTGGTTAGGTTTGTTGGAGTCAAAATTTTGACAATCAGCTTTCAAAATCAAACATCAAGGATAGGTATATTAAGTTTAGACGTGGTGAAATGAGCACCGAAGACGGCGAAAGCAGTGGAGTCCCGAAAGATGTTGTTACCGACGAAAACATCAAAAAAGTTCCCAAAATAATTTTGGATGACCGTAAAGTTAAGTTGTTCGAGATAGCAGGCACTATAAAGATATTAACTGAAAGTGTACATAACATCACTCACGAATGTTTGGGTATGAGAAAGTTCTGTGCAAAGTGGGTGCCGCGTGAGCTCACTTTTGAGCAAAAAAAAATCGCCGAGCTGATGATTCGGAGCAGTGTTATCCCAGTTTTTGCATCCATATGTGATAATGGGTGAAACATGGCTCCATCATTTCACTCCGAAGTTCTATCGTCAGTCATCTGGATGGACTGCACACGATGCACCCACTACCTTGAAGGAAGGAAGGAAACGATGACAAAAATCCATGAATAGGCTTCGAATGCTTCCGCATTTACCGTATTCTTCAGATCTGTTGCCCAGCGACTATTTTCTGTTCTCAGATCTCAAAATAATGCTCGCTGGGAAGAATTTTTTGTCGGAGGAGGTGATCGCCGAAACTAAGCCCTATTTTGAAGCAAAGGACACGTCGAACTACAAAAATGCTATCGAAAAGTTGGAGTTTCGCTTAATCAGTGTATCATCCGTGAAGGGAACTATGTTGTATAAAAAATAATTAATTTTGCCAAAAAATGTGTTTTACTGTGGTAGGCCGACGACTTTTCAATTGACCTGTTAACTTTTAGAGATTTTGTGCTACACCAATCGGCTTTAAAACCAAATCGTAATTTTTTGTATAAGTGCAATAACAAAAACATTAAACGTCAATAGCAGCTCTCTAACCTTCAACTGCTTGAAAGAGTGGTGTAGTTGTGTGTTGTGCTTGTATTATATTTATAGGCATACTTCCCTAATTTTTCAGCAATACTTATATACATACATTTTTTTATTTGTGTACAACTGCAAGTACTCCTGGAGCGTCTGACAGCCGTTGACTAATAAATCACTCAGTCACTTGTTGTCTTGCTGGGGGGAAAATCCTACGCATGCATGCACATATGTACATATGTAGGTATGCAGTCTATGCGGCTGTCTTCAACAGCAATGCAATGCAATCACTCACTCACTACGTAGCCGCGGGATATTTTTATTTCCTTTTGTTGAAGTTCATCAAATGAAATGGCGGACACTTTTCAAGAAAATTTTTGGTTTATGGTATTTTTGCTTATTTATTTATTTTTGTGGTTGATTGAAGTTTGGAAATTTTGTTGTTGTTGTTTTTTTTTTTTTTTGCTTTTCTGTTGCGTGTTTTCTAATTTTTAATTTCTTTAAATTTTAATTTCCTTTTAATGTTTCTAGTCTTTCAGTTTGGAAAAAAAGTTTTTCTGAGATCTTTTGTTTTTTTGTTTCTGTTTTAGTACGTATTTATTGTTTTTAATAATAATTAATTTTTGTTAATGTATATTTTTTTGTAATTTTTGATCTCTTTTAATTTCTATAAACTTGCTTTTGGAAATTTGTGGGTTTTCCTTCCTGAAAAAAAATTCGGAAATTTTTTTGTAAAATTTTTTGTTGCTGTTTCTGTTTAAGTATCTGTTGTTTTTTTTAAAATATTAATTTTATCAAATATTAATATGTATTTTTTAATTTTTGAGCTTTTTAATTCTCTGATGTAGTTAGTTTTATTGTTGTTTATGTTGGGAGTGACTTTTTTTATAAATTATATTTTTATTGCTTTTTTTTAATTTTCACGGTTTCTGGAAGTTTTTTTTTGTTTTTGTTTGGTAACAATATTTTCTTTAATTTTCCTTTTTTTCTTTGTTGTTGTTATTTTTGTAGTGAGTATTTTTGGTTTTTATTATTTATGTTATTTTAATATTTTTTTTAAGTTTTGTGATTTAAAAAAAAATATTTTTTAATTATTTTAAAACTTTTTTAGGTTTGTTTAATTTTAGAATTTCTAATAAATATCTTTTTATATTATTTAAATATTTTTTTACGTTTTTTAAATTTGGAAATTTTTGGAAAATATTTTTGAAATTATTTTAATATTATTTTATATGCCTTTTTAATATTAAAATTTTTTAAGAATGTTTTTTGAAAATATTTTAACATTTTTTATGTGTCTTAAATTTTGAAATCTTTTAAAAAAAATTGTTTTTTTTTAATTATTTTGCAACTTTTTTATGTTTGTTAAATTTGGAAATTTTTAAAAAATATTTTTCATATTATTTAAATATTTTTTTAAAGTTTTTTATTTTGGAAATTTTTGAAAAATATTGTTCAAAATATTTTAATATTATTTAATATGTTTGTTTTAGTAATAAAATTTTTTAAAAATGTTTTTTTTTGTAATACTGTAATATATTTTTATGTATTTTAAATTTTGTAATCCTCCAAAAATATTTTTTTATATTATATTATATTTTTTTTTGTAATTTTTGAATTTTTAAGAAACAGTTTTAATTTTTTTTTAGATATGTTAAATTTTTTTTATTTAGTGTAGCAGCTTTCCCTACTTCACTCACACAACGTTTTTTTTTTTGAATCTCTGTTATATATTTTGTATGTTTTTAAAATTCTGAAATTTTTAAAAAATAATTTTTATATTATTTTAATATTTTTTAAGTTTTTAATTGTTTTAAGAATATTTTTAAATTATTTAAATATATTGGTTAAGATTTCTAAAGTTTGAATGTTTTAAAAAATATTTTTTAATTATTTAAAACTTTTTTATTATGTTTTTTAAGTTTAAAATTTTTTAAAAATCATATTTTTTATTATTTTAATATTTTTATACGTTTTTCGAAATTTTGGAATTTTTTAAAAATATTTTTAAAATTATTTTAAAAATATTTTTCAAATTATTTTAATATTTTTTTTATATACTTTTTAAATTTTAAAATTTTTTAAAAATGTTTTTTCTTATAATATTTTTCATAATGTATATTTTTATAATATTTTATTTAAAAATAGTTGTTATGTTATTTTAATTTTTTTACAAGTTTAATAAATTTTAAAATTATTTTTAAATATTTTTCAATTTTATTTTAAATTTATGTGGAATTTTTAGTGGTAGTAGTTTTTCCCTTCACTTCACTCACACGACGTTTGTTTTTTGGAATTTCTGTTATACATTTCGTATGTTTTTTTAATTTTGAAAATTTTTAAAAATATTTGTTATATTATTCTAATATTTTTTAAATTTATCTTCAATTTTTTGTGTTGGTTGTAGTGGTTTTTCCACACTTCACTCACACGACGTATATTTATATATTTCTGTTATATATTTTTGTTCTTGTTGTTGTTGTGTTTTCCACACCTCCTTCACACGTTGTATTTACACCTTTAATAGAGCTATTTATTTACAATATTTCCTCTAATAAATTTTCATTTCTTTCTCTCGTCATAAATCTTTCATCCAAAGTGCTGCTTCTTGCCGCTTCCTTCAATCACTCAGTCAGTCGCTAACTGTTCTAAATTTCCAAGCTAACTGCACGCGAGGAAATCCATGTCGTACTGCCACCACGCTAATCAAAATTTACTAATTTAACAATTATACACCGCACACACCGACCGAATTATACACTCACTGCTGATTTGGAACTTAAAAATTTTCTTGTCTTTTGTTGTACTTTTCTTTTTGCCTTTCTTCTGTTGCTGCTACCGTTTCAAATTCACATGCAATCTAAAAATATCCAATTATCAGAATTGTCCGCAGCTATGCACGATGCCGCAACGCATTCTTATTGTAGTTGGGTATCTATCGCTCAGCGCGCATCCGAGTATATCCCACAACGACGCATGGCATCACAACGATATTTTTATAACGCGCTCCCGAATAGCACCACAGATCGAAACCGAGCAGCTAATACACGCGACACAACGTTTATATGCTTGTTTTCTGTTTGTATGTGTGTTTAGCTGCGCGCAAATTCCTGCTGATGACGTTACCGCGTAGACGCGCTGCGCGATGAGTAAATCTATATCTACTGAATACGCTCAAATTATGCGATGTACACAATTTATATTTGTACCAAAAATATACTCAGCGTAAAGTTATTGCCACCAGTGTGTGCTTACTCACGCTGCCGTTAAACGTACTGAAAGCGCGCACGAGGAGTGCTTTCAATATGCTGCGTCTATTAGGTGCGCGCGTCTAAAACATACTGAATGCGCCGCCAAACGCTGGCAAGTAGTAAGCGCACTGCAAGCATGAAAAGTAAACGCTTGAGTGATGCTGACGGTGTTGCTGCTGTTGATGTATGTGCGCTACCATGCGGCGACGCGCTGTGCTTATATAGAGAAGGCGCGCGTTGACTAACGCTGGAGTGATCACTCACTTTTAATTTTGCTACTTGCCGGCGCGTTGCCAGATCGAATTCAATTCGTATCGAGCTAATAAGCACAACAGCGCGCTGAGTTATTTTCACGCGCTAACTCGAATTTACAAAGCGCGTAATTTCCACAATGCGCGCTAAAAAGAACTTAACGCGGCGCAAGTTCAACAGCGACTGAACAGTAAGCAAAGGTGCGAGCGCGCACAAGCGCTCGGTTTGGATGCCACTTAACAGCGAGGCGTTTTGACTTTGACTTAAGTGTAGCCGCTGTCGCTAGTGACATTCATAAACGGCCCACTCGCGCGCAAGCGTGGGTGTTTTGGTTTCGATCTTAAAATATTAAGCGCTGGGGGCAGCGCGGTGCGCGTAAAATAAAAAAACGTAAAATAAAAAACTATTTAAAAAAATATGTATAAAAACTAAGCAAATAAAGGTGTATAAAATAAAACCAGCGCTTTATAAAACCTCCGCTCAGTACCGCTGTAGCGCGTATGTGCAGCCGCGCAACTTTGATTTCTATGAATGAATTTAGCTTGCGCGCACTACAAATACCGCTTGCAGTAATATAATCTACTATAGCTACCAACACGCATATGTTTATATATATGTATGTATATGCCCCTACTGTGCGCGCTGCTGCATTGGCTCTTCTATCTTGCTGACCGCCTGCAGCGTTTCGTTGTCAATACAGACTTATTGACAGCGTGCAGTCAAGCGTGTTCGTGGTAAGCTGTTAGTGACAACAACAAAACTCTGATACCAGTTGTCAATAATCAAACACTGCAATAATACTAACAACAACAGCAACAAGTAGTGTACGGCGCGTAAAGTGTGATGAAGCCAATCAAAACCAGTTGAACCATGAACGCATGCGCATCGTTTGGAAACCACCACACACAATCAGCAGCGTCACCATCATCGCGCCAACAGCATCGTCATCATCGCTATCAATATACTGCTTACTCGCTTAATAAGCTGAGCACAAAAGCAATGAATACAGTTCGTTTATAACCCAACGAACCCAATGGATATTCGAAAGAATTGAATGCAGCAAGAAAAATGCGAAAAGATAAGTAAAAAAGTATCTTTGAACGCTTCGGTTTTAAGCTTTCCAATCAGCAACATCTTCTAGGATAATATTAGCATAAAAAACTATTATTTATTAGAGGACTCTAGACATTGAAAGACCTTTTTGCAAAAACTTATAAAGATCTTCAGTCTTCTTCAAACATTTCTTGTTAAGTTTTCATTAAAATAGACCTGAAAATGGTTTGAATTTTGCGGGAATCTAGAAACAAATTTTGTTGCCTGGACTTCGTTGAAATAAATAATAGTTTTTTATGTTAATATTAGCCTAGAAGATGTTGATCTCTCCAACGGAATTTAGGTCTTCCTCTTCCTCCGCTTCCACAGACGGGTACCGCGTCGAATACTCCCAGAGCTCCAGCGCAACCGCTTCTCTTAATTTGCTGAATTATGTCAATGTCGCCGCATAGCTTATCGGTCCATCGATTGCGATATTCGTCGTTGCCAATACACAAGAGACCATAAATCTTCCGCAAACCTTATCTCTCGAACACTACTAAAGCAGACCCACCAGAAGTTATCATCGGTCATGCCTCTGCGCCATATTCTGCATTGGATTTCAAGTCTGAGATAATAGCAAACAGTTCTATCTCTTTTTGCGTACTGGGTAACCGCTTTCCATCAGTGACTTTACGCAGTGAGACTGCAATTTAATTAATTTGTTTTCTATTGATTCATTTAACCTTTGCAGACTAGAGCAACAGCAATGCTTTCGACCGATATATGAAGCCAATTCGATAGCTGGTCGATTGCTTATTCATAAAAGATCCATACATTTCTTGGAACTAATATAGAATAAGTGTATATATTCTATATAGAAAGAGGCTTATAGTATATAGTATTTATATTTTTGTCGGAAAACTGAAGATGATTACACCACTTGAATAGAGATAGATATGACATCCAGTGCGAAAAAATTCTATATAAATTTGCCGCCAAGATTAAGCAAGTCGTAAGAGATGTCGCCTTAAGGCCACGTGGTTGAGATCCTTACAAAAAGATCTTGATGAATTCTAAGAATCTTGGAACGAACCAAAGATGCTATCACAAGACAGGAGTAGACGGAAATGCTTTATAGAGGCCCAAGCTCCAGTGGAAGATATGGTAAATAATGATTTTTCGCTTGATTGTTGGACACTTACAATGTTATATTCATAAACCCACGTCTCCTGTAATAATGCGTTAAATGGATGTAGGGTCTTCAAATACGTTGGCTAGTAACTCTTTTTCTGACATCTACTCGACGCCATTTTTAGAGAGCCTTCACACGCTTCATAATGAAATCAAAAGTATTGAGTCGTGAGAAATCTCGATGACTGGTTCAAAAACCAAAGTTTCAAAAAAAAAAAAAAAATCGCGTTTAAAGCTTTAAGTGTGTATATAAGTAGCCGACCTTGAATTTGTTAAGGCAGTGTCTCCAAAACTGTTACGCCGATTTTTTAAGCCGTGAACTCCATGTAAATTCTTAATAAAGGTGGATGGATGACTCGCATGAATTAAGTTTTCAATGACTTCACGCTCATTTCTGAATGCTTTGTGCCACTCAAATACTCGTGTCGGTGATAGATCAGTTTTGGTCCTTTGCGATACCAGATGAGTTCAGTTGCGAGGTTCAATAGAAGTAGTCATCCTTTAGGATGCCTGCGTTTGACGGAAATTTTAACAGAATCTGCGGCCTCATTATCGTTATCTCCTCTAGTGTATCATACTGGGTCTCGAACTGTCAGCCCCATTCTGCGGGCATGTGTCGCTATCAGACAGAGACAAGTTAGTATTCCCATCATGTTCCTACAGCCTCTTCTATTGAGTGCCAATAAAAATTTTGTGTACTTCCAATCTACCATTTTGCACACGATTTTTGCACTCTTTACCATGTTTCTGTTGAGATCCTCGTATTGATTTTTTTCGGATGTTAGCCGTTCGCCATTCTTTGCAATCTCGTCCACTATTTTATTGCCTTCTGTGCTTTTCTGGCCTGGCACCCAGTAGAAGTGAAGTTGCTTGCTTCTGGCAACACTTTCCACTATCGCCCTGATTCCCAAGACACTTTTATATATCTAAATTTTCCTACAGTCAGTAGTCATTGCGCCGATTTTTTCTGCGCAGTTTTCAGCCAAGAGGTCTATAGGTGGCAGGTTTAGTACTAGTTCAAGAGACGCCGTTGGAGCTACCTTTCTTGTACACAGTTCCACCGACATCGATGGAGATAATCTCATAAAAATGGCTATCCATTAACAAATAATGTGGCTTATTTTCGCATCAGCAAATACTTACCTTCAACTAAATTATCAGGAAATAAATTTAATTTTTGAAAAATAATTTTAATAATAAAACCTATTCCAGACCTGCAAGCCATGCGAAAAACATAGCTTAACACTGCTAATTAGTCAAATTTCCGCTAAATTATCTCGCGCTCGCATGGATCAGCTGTGTGGAATTGAATTGAAATTTGAGCAAGTAATTCGCTTGGCATTGAAATAATTCAGCGAATGACACAATGTCTATATAAATATCAACTAACAGCAATGCCCGCTACATATCTATACACCGAAATGTGTAGGTGCCGATGAATGTGAATCAAAATATTAAAAATTGTGTCGTTGTTGTTGTAAGCAAGAACTAGTTTACCATATTTTGTTTATGTTTGTGCTTAACTATTGCTCAGCGCTGAAAACAAGAACGAAACAGGTTCGCCACAAGATTACTCGTCAGTGGGTTAGAATTTCGTTGTTTTTGTAGTTACGATTTTTGCTATTTTTTTAATAATGTTTATTGTTTTTTAATTAAATTGAATAGTTAGTTGTAAGATATTTTTAGACGAACTACCGATGATCTTTTTGAGTACTTTATTTTGGATTTGGTATTATCCTTTATCATTACTTTTACATCTGGAAACCTATGCTACAGAGTGTAATAGTTTTGTTCACGGTTATACAAACAACCTAAAAATAATCGAGTTAGATATAGAGTTAAATGCAACGGGTGCTCCAAGTAGAGGTACTTTTTTCAATAGCCTTTTCGACAGATATCGGGAGAGTCGTGTCAAGCTGTCACGTTACTTTTGCTCATAGATCAGGACCAGCATGCAGTGAAGAAAATTTGGCAACCATAGCTGAGAGTGTACAACAACACCGTGGAGAGTCGATTCGGTGCCGTTCGCAACAACTCGGACTGATATGTGGCACAATTTGGCACATTTTACGTCGAGATCTTAAACTGAATACGTACTTACAAGATACAGCTCACGGAAAAACTGAATCTGTTCGACCTTCCCACATGACATCGGTTCACCCTATTAGGTCTTGAAAAGTTTCAAAAAGATTCGACGTTTTCGAGCCAAATTTTGTTCAGCGATGAGACCGATTTCTGGCTCAATAGGTATATAACAGCGAAATATGCCGCTTTTGGGACGAAGAGCAACTTAAAGAGATTCAAGAGCTGCCCTTTGATTCAGAAAAAAAAACATGTTTTTGTATGGTTTATAAGCCGGTGGAAAGGATTTATTGAGAGAACACTTCGGTGAGCAAATCATCTTTTGGATCGGTCGATTAGCCACAAATATCATGTGATATCATATCGTTAGACCTTTTCTGTGGTGATATGAAAAGTCTAAAGCCTATGCGAAAATCCCGCTTCGATTCAGGCCTTGAAGCGAAACATCACGCGTATGATTCTCCAGTTACCAGTCGAAATGTTCGAACGAGTCATCGAAAATTGGACTCAACGGTTGGACCATCTGAATCGTAGCCGCGTTCAATATTTGAAAGAGATATACTTCAAAACAAAAAATATTATAATGTTCTTTCGAATGATAATGAACATTCCCCATTAAAATTCTTTGTGTTTTTTTCTTTAAAAAAATAAGTAATCTCAAAATCGAGCGCCCATTATAAATGATCAGGTTGATAAAGTTTCTACATACCACATGTTCCTTGGCACGATCAAGCCAAAGAGATCTGTTTACGGTACTCGTTTTGAAAAAATTACCTTTTCGGGACGAGTCGAGTAAGAACGCGTTTTAAACCCAAAATATCCGCCAAAATCCTTCGAACGGACTCGCGATTGATGTTCAGTACACTTCCCTGACGATTTTTAAGCACCATATTCTTCTCTTCTTTTTAATATTTTCATCAGTTGAAGAGGGCGAAGGACGTCCAGTACATGGCATGTCTCTCTCGGCCGTCTTTGAAGGCTTATTACCACTCGTAGGTTCGTGTTTTTGATAAAATTTAATCGCCGTAACGATTCCGGACACGAACTTTGGTTAGAAATACAAAATTTGAGATAAAATCTTTGTTCGATATTTTTATCCATCGTAAAAATCGCAACTCACTACGGAGATGTGCCAACTTAAGCAGCTGCTATCAACAAACTGGTTGACAGATTGCGTTCATATTTAACGTTGTAATTAAAGACAATCCTACTAACTTAGCAAAAGGCATTTATTTGAAATATCATTTACCTGTAGAATTTAATTATAATTTCCGGTTGCTTTTTTGTCACTATGTAAGCATAAGTGAACAGCCGATTTAGCCCTGTCCGTCTGTTAGTTTTTGAGACATCGATTTGAAAATTTTCATACGACCGTTTCTCTTTAAGAAGCTGCTCATTTGTCGTATCTGCCGATATCGGAGCACTATAGCATATAGCTGCCATACAAACTGAATGATCGGAAACAAAAGCTTGTATGGAAAACCTTTCATTTGTAGAGATATCTTCACGAAATTTGGCATGAGTTATTTTCTAAGGCAATAGTGCAATCTCCGGAGAAATTGTGCAGATCAGATCACTGCAGCATATAACTACCATACAAACTAACCACTCGCCGTCAAATTTTCTTATATCATTGTATCATTTTGTCAACATCGTTTTCATAAATATTTCCTGTACTACTTACATATATACAAATTCATACACACATTCATATGTAGCAATATCTACTAATGTTTATTTTCTATATTTTCCTCGTCGTTGCCGATGCCGACATTGTGATTAATTTAAGCCATAAATGTAGGTGTTTTCTTGCTCAAATATGTTTTCGTTTCTTTTCTAGGTAATAAAGTGGAAAAAACTACTAAAAATGGCATTGAAAGGAAAGTGGCATTTCAGTTGGCCGACTGACTGACTGGCCGCCTGCCCCGCTGACCGTTTAAACGATTGAGTAAGCGCGTGAGTAAGTGACTGAGTGAGTGATTGCTGTTTGGACGCAAATTTATTTTAGTCGCTGTGATTTTTTTTTTATTGATTTTCCCCCACTTTTTCACTTCCACTGCTCCAGCATCTCACTTTCCGGCTAGTTTACGGGCAAGCAAACAAGTAAACACGCGCACACACTCATACACTTGCACACATTGAGTGCGCGCTCAATTAAACTGCAATTATTAAATATTAACTCGAGTGCGGCTGCTGAGTGATGTCGACTTGTCGTGGAGTGCGGGTGAAGTTGGAGGAAAAGTCAACTCGAGTCATGACTTAATGCAGTGTGCGGATGCACCGACTGCCAACGTGCGCCAGCTGTTGCGCTCATATATAAATACATATATTTATGTTTGTATGTGTGTGTGTGTGTGTGCTTTAAACCACAGTTTTATATTTACCACATGAGTAAAGCGATTTCTTCTCTCTCTCTCTGTTTTGTTTGCTGCTTGCTTTGTTGCCACTACGCTTAACTGCCATATTTGCTCATTATGTCCATGGCGTAGCGTGTGCAAGCATGTAATTTCATGAATGAAATTATCACTCATTCAACTGGTAAATAAAATTTCTATTTGCCGCTTGTAAAAAATAAACAACTCATTTGGCTTAAAAACAAATACCAATTGTGGACGCAACAATGTGCATGCAATGGGCAGTGTAAGCACAGTGGGTTGGAGTTGGAGAGAGTGTGATTACAAAGTTATTACATTTTTTTTAAGTTTTTAAATTTTCTGTAGCTTTAGAAGTTATATTAATAAAATTTAAAAATTTGTTTTAAAACCTCTAAAATTTAAAAATTAAATTTAAATTTTTGCTACTTTTTTAACAAAAAAAGGTAATATTAATATATGTACTATATTCTATAACATTTTTATAACTGTCCGCATCCCAATTACAAGCTTTATTTCAGTGCTGATCTATTAATTCGACGACTGCTAATACTTAAAGTAAATATAGCACTATCTTCTTCTTCTTTATTGGCGTAGACAATCGGCGTTATAGCCGAGCTTACAACAGCGCGCCAGACGTTCTTCTTTTTTGCTTTTTGTTGCCAATTGGAGATTCCATGTGTAGCCACTTCTCCATCTGGTCTTTCAAACGTAATGGAGGTCTTCCACCTCCTCTGCTTTACTCGGCAGGTACTGAATCGAAAACATTCAAGGCTGGAGTGTTTTCTACCATATGTACAACACGACCTAGCCAGGGTAGCCGCAGTCTCCTGATTCGCTGGACTATGCCAATTTCGCCGTATAACTCGTACAGTTCATCGTCCATCGACAGCGGTTCTCGCCGTTTTCAATGCGCAAAGCAACATAAATCTTTCGCAAAACCTTTTTTTCGAACACTTCTAAGACCGATTTAACAGATGATGACATTGTCAATGCCTCTTCACAATACAGCAGGACGGGACGAGAGGGACTTTAATTCTCAATTGCCTACTCAGTTCAAAGTACCACCTGTGGACAAGAGTTAGTCTGCGTTGGACTTCGAGACTGACGTTGTTGTTAATGCTGGTTCCAAGATAGGCGAAATTATTTACAACTTCGAAGTTATGACTGTCAGTAGTGATGTGGGAGCCAAGTCGCGGGTGCGACGACTGTTTATTTGATGACAGGAGATATTTCGTCTTGCCATCATTTATTACCAGATCCGGTAAGGAGCCGCCTTGTCTGTCGATCCTCTTTTCACTGGTCTTTTCTAAGTTTTGACGCTTAGTGGATGTCTGGTCAGTTGTTGATTTTCCAGGCCTGAAGCCACACTGATAACATCCAATCAGTTTGTTGACGGTGGGCTTTCATCTCTTACATAGTACACTCTATAGAACCTTATATGCAATGTTGGGGAGTAGTATTAGTTGTAGAGGCAGAAATCTGCCGAGTTGAAAGTCCTTGGTCGGATAAAAATCCGGGTGCGTTCGTGTTACGTAGACCCAAGTGTCTTGGGAACGGGATGTTGAGGAGTCTTATCTCACGGCGGAGATTGTGCGATCTTCCGTTTTATGGATTGGACAAAGCACACTTAAATTCCAATCGTCGGATATGTTTCCGGGTGTTCTTTGGTTAGCAATGTACCATATACATATATTTTAGTTCGAGTTTCTTTCTTCGAATGAAGCAATTAACATCTGGTATTTCATATAGGGACTATATACGTACGACATCAAATTCGGTATACGTGATATTTCACAACCTCCTTGTTAAAAAAATTTCTCCAATCTGCTTTCACCAAATATTTTTTCAGAAACGTCAAGTTCTATCTCGTCTCATAGATATCGTTTTTGTATTCTTTTTGTAAATGAATAAGCCTCCAGTTACGGCTACCATCTTTTTTCAACAATTTCGTACCCGATGCTTCCGGTATTTCTTTAACTTGATTAACATTTCAAAGCGACCACCTACGCTGGGAATGATTTAGAAGCAGAGAATTTGGGTTCCTTACGACCTCAATACCAGGAGAGGTACGATAAATTATTTTGCTGTATGACTACACTTGGCGTTTGTCATACCCGTAAAAGCCACCCGCTGAATTTCCAAGACATTACGACGTTAGATTACTATTTTTTCCGTTCGATTGCCTAAGGTCTGGCTCAGAAGCCGTTCCACTCACAAGACGACATCAAAACATGGTTTGATTCTTGGTTAGAAGTTTCACCGTAATTGTTATTCGAGATGAGAAAGTTGGCAGAAGTTGTGACAGGTGATACCAGAGGCTGTTTCTTGCTAAGTTTGGGTTGCTAAAACCGAAAATGATAGTAAACATTTTCTAACAAGGGTCAAACCACCACCATTTACTAAAATGACGAAATAGCTGTACATGAAGGAAAATTTTTGAACTCAATTTTGTAATCAGGACATTTCAAATACCTCACTTTCTCTCTTAGCACTTCAGTCACAAATTTTTCCTACGGATTTTTTGAGAAGTGTTAATTTCTAAAATCGCTAAAATTTTTTCCAATAAAGTTAAGTAATAAAATAATTACTGCCAATAAAAAAAATACAAAATTTCGGAATCCCGAAATTCAGTCTCGAAATTTTTAACATCGCTTAAATTTTTTCGAACATAATTAAATATTGAAATAATCACTGTCACTAAAAAAAAAATAACGAAAATTCGGGATCCCGAAATTGAGTACCGAAATTTCGGGATTTTGCAAATATATCCTAGCAGTAGCTAATTAAAATAAAAAAAATACAATTGCAGATGTAAATGTTCATATATGTACATATGTACTTATGTACATACAATCCCGAAATGTCGGGATTTTACAAATATTGCCTATATGCCAAGAAAATTCAATAACTTCTTGGCAGAAAAATCATACTCGTAAAACATTTTGATAGTCGATTTATGGCCATTAAAATTTAAGCCTCGAAGAATACGAACTTTCATAGCCTAACTGAGTGAACTGTCTACTAAAATATGCATTCGCTCACACATTGTGTTAAGCAGATTTTCGGTATTACACCATGGTGCAAATGACCACTATTTGTATTGGCCCAAATGGAGGCGCGCAAGCAGTTACTAAAATCGGTTTTATATGAGCTCGGCTCGGCGACTGCATGCCTATGAGCCGTTTTGCAAATTTGCATATGAACAATTACAAACACACACACACACCTGCGCACGAACTTACATTGTATGGGTTTGCATGTTCAAGTTTGCATTTAACAGTTACAATACTTGCAACGTGTATGTATGTATGTATGTGTGTGTATGCCTACGATCCGAGAATAATAAACGAACAGACGAAATTTTAACAATTTCGCCAAATATGGGCAATTGCATGGCACGTTACCGGCCGCCGGCAATACCAGCACTAACCCCAGAGGCACACACATTACTTAGCCACAAACAATTGTTGCAGCGAAGCATTCGAAACTCGCATGCCATTGTTTGGTTGCAGCCACATACATACATATGCACCTACGTTTGGTGGGTACCTCATCTAAATATATGCATAACGTGCTGATAGACTGGTTGGCTGGTAGGTGGACAGACAGGCAGGTGTTTTATCAAGGCGGGTGGGCCAGTGGGTTTTGTGTTAGTGCAACAATAAAATCAGCATTGAAGGAGCAGCAGGCGAGTACTGACCGCCGACTCCTAAGTTTTTGGTTTCAGCTTCAGTAGGATCTTCCCGCATCGCTCCACTCCATCATTGTCATCAGCATCATTATTATTGTTGGTAACACCTTCAATTGTTGTTTTGTTTAGTAATAACAGTTTAAGAGTAAACGTATTGATACCATGTAGGGAAGTTTATTGGATCAAACTTTTGGGTTGAGCTAATTGGTGGAAGAGACCGAAAGCCAAATCTTAGTTTTCCTCTCATTCCGACTGTTAATTCTCAAGCTGTCTGTTAGTTCCGTTCATACCTTTATAAAAGATTTGACGCAGCTCAAAGTCGTATCTTTAAAAAAAAGCTCTGCATGGAGTCAGGCTGCTCCATCTTAAAATCATCCCAAGTCTATGATTGGATAGTAAAGCGTAGATCTTATTTTTTATACACCGTTCAATACACAGCTCGTCTATTTTTCACATCTAACCATGATCCTTAAAAGTTCTGGATTCCGTAAGATTACTATGAACATATAATACCTTCACTCGGCAGAAGTAACTCGTCCGGTTTTTTCAGCCTTAAGAAGTACTTGGCTAACTAAATGGGCGTTCAGCCATTCCGAGTCCGCGCTTCAACTTCAGGTGAGTTAATTCACAGTTTCCGAAATACCAGGTTTTGCGCTTAATATACCGGTATACCTTTCTGGAGTCTAATTTGGAATCAATACCCATTAAACCCCATCGTAGATGTTCAGCAAAACTGAAAATGAGAATATTTAGGGATTTTCTTATGCTCGGAAAAAACTCTTCGAAGTTTTCTTTATGAAAGCTTTTTTGTGTAGACGACAGTAGTATAAGAATCGAAGCGTTTGCCTGAACTATTCTAATGCAGCAAGGTTTACTTCCCGTTCTCTCATCTTAATTAATTCTGGAAAATCTTTTTCAAGTCCAATATAGTTATTAATTTGAAAATTTCACTTTCTCCACTCGACGACCATGATTTTTGTCTTCCACACTCCTTGCCACTTTTTCACAACATGATTGGATCATCTAGTCAAGAGGTGGTATCGAATTACGAGTAGTACCAGAAACCACAAAAAAAAGGACCCAGTTGCATGATGCCTTACATCAATATCTGACCCTAATAATTAGTACATTATTATTATATAGAATCGTGGAGATCTCAGCGATAATGTAAGTTATCGAAGTTACGAATGAAATATAGGTTTCAACTCTATCATGGACTAAGTCATTACTCTGTTAGAAAAGACATATGTATATCAGAAACACTAACAGAAACAGCCGGTGCTTGCTGAGTGCTTCTTGCTCTGCTGGGTATCCTAAATTGTCTGATAACTGCTACTACAAAGCATTGGTTAGAATTGGGAATGTGAAATAAACATTTCGATAATTTAAGAAGATAAGAAAACTTGTCGCACGAAATTGAGGTTTCAAGAACCAAACAGTTGAAAACTCTAACTCTCTCGCGGTGATATCAAACTGTCTAATTGTTTTAAAGGCACGTGTGAACCTATGCATCCGATCATCGTATTATCTCTTTTAACGATCCTCAAAAGCAATGTCAAACATTTCCTTTCATAATAAAGGTTCTACAGGGTGTTCACATTCACAATGTGGGCATATGTAAAGTCTCATGAACTGATAGACGCTTGTAACCATGTGTCTAAGGCTGCATTTGTAGAAACCTTGTTGAGCCTTAGCGCATTTACGTAAACATTCTTGGATTCATGGATGTGTATTTGGATGTTTGTGTGTTTCTGAACTGTGTGTCAGTGTGGTTGTAGATCGCCTACGTTGCAGAATTATGAAGGACTATTCGAGTAAATGAGCATGCAAACAATAGCTGGCGCCTTATGATGGAAATTACTATCGCTTAGTAGGATCGTTATGCTGATATATAGTATGTATCTTCATATTAAAGTGAATAACTTATAGTATACAAGGGGATATGTAAGTTTGGGGGAATATGCTACTGAAACGAGAGCAGTTAGATAATTATCTATCGAAAATGGCAATGGATTTCATTAGTTGGTTTTAATATAGACGATATTATCTACGACTACAAACTTATTACTGTCAACAGTCACGTGCGAGCCAAGTCGCGAATGGTCTTCGTTCACAACCAGACCCATACGGCGCGATATCAATATCATCGAGTTTCCTTGTATGAAACCTCGCTTATTATAGAACGTCAGGGAGAGGTCCTTTCGGATCCTGATGGAGCTTTTGATGTTTCTCAATGTCAGCTAACACAGCCCTATTAGCTTTACCAGGTTACCAAGTTCAGATATAGTGGCACATAGGCAATTCCTTTCCGTGATGTCGAAGGCAGCTTTACAATCGACGAAGATGTGGTGTGTAACGATCTACTTTTCCCGGGTCTTTTTCAACATTTGGCGCATGGTGAAAATCTGATCGTTTGTAGGTTTTCCAGGTCTAGACCCGCAGTGATAAGGTCCATATTCGACCATTACTCCTATCGGTCAGCTTTTTAAGCTCTTCATACTCACCCGTTTCGGCCTCTTTCTGTTTTTATCTGCATATGCGTTTCGTTTCACTCTTCAACTCTGGGATCTATTCCCAGCTGTACGTAAGTAGCTTGAAATGGCGTCCGCCAGTTCTCTTCTACTGAGTTGCTGATGAGTGCTCTCAGAGAACAGGAGCGCCAGTCGAGTATAAAACTGTTCGCTGTCGGTTGTGATAGTAGCTTCTTGACGTCGTACTTTCCCTGTTTTTATCAACGGGCGTGCTTTGCTGTACAGAGGCGAGCGCGTATCTTCGCTACATTAACGTAGTGGTCCAAGTCGATGTTAGGTCCTCGGAGTGTACACACGCCAAGGACCATCTATCATAAAATGTTCGATCTGGTTTCGAACTTTTCGATCCGGAGACAGCCAAGTAATTTGATGAATTTTTTTGTGCTGGAATTTAGTACTACACCATGTATGTCGAATATTCCTATTATTATACCAAGTATGCCTTCTTTGCAACGATTTTGCGAACGATTTTCTACTCGGCTTGCACTCCTGCTCTCTGAGAGCACTCGTCAACAACTCGGTATAAGGGAACTGTGGGACGGCATTTCAAACTCCTTACGTACAGCTGCAACCAAAACCATTGGTTTTCGGAAAGTGCAAAAGAACAGCTGGTACGACGAGGATTGCCGTGTCGCAGCGGAGAGAAAACAGGCTGCCTACCTCGCTACGTTACGATCGACCACAACACGTGCGGGATGGGATAGATACCGAGAGTTGAAGAGGGAAGCAAGGCGCATTTGTAGACAGAAAAAGAAAGAGGCCGAAATGCGTGAATATGAAGAGCTTGATAAGCTGGCCGACGGGGGTAATGCTTGAAAATTCTACGAAAAAATGCGGCGGCCTACAGAAGGTTTCAAGACCGGAGCATACTCTTGTAGAGCCCCCAAAGGTGATCTAGTCACCGATGCCCAGAACATACTTAAATTATGGAGGGAACACTTCTCCAGCCTGCTGAATGGCAGTGAACGTACAACGCCAGGAGAAGGCGAACCCGATTCCCCAATCGATGATGATGGAGCAGACGTTCCATTGCCCGACCATGAAGAGGTTCGAATAGCAATCGCCCGCCTGAAGAACAACAAAGCGGCAGGGGCCGATGGATTGCCGGCCGAGCTATTCAAACACGGCGGCGAAGAGCTGATAAGGTGCATGCATCAGCTTCTTTGTAAAATATGGTCGGACGAAAGTATGCCCAACGATTGGAATTTAAGTGTGCTATACCCAATCCATAAAAAAGGAGACCCCACAATCTGCGCCAACTACCGTGGGATTAACCTCCTCAACATCGCATATAAGGTTCTGTCGAGCGTATTGTGTGAAAGATTAAAGCCCACCGTCAACAAACTGATTGGACCTTATCAGTGTGGCTTTAGACCTGGTAAATCAACAACCGACCAGATATTCACCATGCGCCAAATCTTAGAAAAGACCTGTGAAACAAGAATCGACACACACCACCTGCTGCCTTTATGCCGCGATGTCTGAATTTGGTATCCCCTCAAAACTAATACGGCTGTGTAAACTGACGTTGAGCAGCACCAAAAGCTCCGTCAGGATCGGGAAGGACCTCTCCGAGCCGTTCGATACCAAACGAGGTTTCAGACAAGGCGACTCTCTATCGTGCGACTTTTTCAATCTGCTGCTGGAGAAAATTATTCGAGCTGCAGAACTTAATCGAGCAGGTACAATCTTTTATAAGAGTGTACAGCTGCTGGCGTATGCCGATGATATTGATATCATCGGCCTCAACACCCGCGCCGTTAGTTCTGCCTTCTCCAGACTGAACAAGGAAGCAACGCAAATGGGTCTGGCAGTGAACGAGGGCAAGACGAAATATCTCCTGTCATCAAACAAACAGTCCTCGCACTCGCGACTTGGCTCTCACGTCACTGTTGACAGTCATAACTTTGAAGTTGTAGATAATTTCGTCTATCTTGGAACCAGCGTAAACACCACCAACAATGTCAGCCTGGAAATCCAACGCAGGATTACTCTTGCCAACAGGTGCTACTTCGGACTGAGTAGGCAATTGAAAAGTAAAGTCCTCTCTCGACGAACAAAAGCCAAACTCTATAAGTCACTCAACTATATGGTGCAGAGCAATGAACGAGGACAACTTCTAATGAATCGACGTTTCGAGTTTTCGAAAAAAATGTTCTGCAAAAGCGAATATCGCATTCGATATAACCATGAGTTGTACGAGTTATGCGACGACACTGATATAGTTCAGCGAATTAAGAAACAGCGGCTACTCTGGCTAGGTTATTTTAGGAAGGGGAAGACCTTCACTGCATTGAAGAGATAAGGTGGAGAAGGATCTGGCTGCACTTGCTACCTTAAATTGGCTTTAAGTTGCGAAAAGAAACGGCTGGAGCGCTGTTTTTAACTCGGCTATAACAGCGTAAGCGGTGTCTATGCCTGTAAAGAAGAAGAATAAGGAATCTTTTGTATTTGTAAAAGACATTATAGCTTCGGTGGAGCCATGTACTGACAAGCAGCGGGAACTTTGAACCAATTGAACCACAAAATTTCTTAGTTTTGAAATGATTACATTAACTTCTCCATAGAACAACAAACTTCTCTTTTATGCCTCAAGAAGTGATAGAAAATGAAATCCAAACATTGAGTACACAAGCAAAGACGCTGCTTGTGAATGATGGGAGAGAACAACATGAAATATGCGGCAGCAATCAACGCAAAAATATCCAACTTAAGCACCTGACGCTAATGACGCCAACGCTGATGCTGATGGTGATGATGATGATTATGATTGTGGCAGCGAAAAAGAAGGAGCACGACCGATGCCAAAGCAATAACACACAGTGATGATGTGTTGATGTTATTTCACCTACGACTGACTCTAGCTCTTAACGGCATTAGGAGAGATGATGTGAAATCGCGGTGCTTTCTATGTCGTTTCGCAGACACCACACCATGCCGCACCGCAACACATCAGCAATGCCATCATCTTTCAAATCACCGCCGGCAAGGACAATAAAATTATGGCACATGGTACGGCAGTTGTGTGCTTCAAGTGGCTTGTGTGGGCAACAGGAACACGTATGATGTTGCTGTTGTGTTTTGGTTTTACTCCTTCTCTACCATATACCATACTGCATATTTGGTATACTCGTATGTGTATGGATATAAATGTTATAGCTTTGGCGGTTATAAATAAAATAATGCTCGGTATTTCTGGATATTTGTATTGTTTGTGAAGTTATTTTGCGATATGCAAATTTGTGTTTTGTTCGAATTTTCTGTTAGGAAAAGTTGTTATGCTTATTTTGGCAAATTTGCTATTATTTCCGTGGTTTCTTTTTATTTTGTTTTACTGAAATCAGAAATATATGCGAAATCCATTTTAACTTTTGAAGAATATATTCGTTGTGTGGTAAATATGTGTGCCACAGAGTAGTCAATGGTTCAGGGCTACAATTTTGGTGGTGATCGATTTTGATATATCCAAAATGTGATAAACTTAACCTAGAGATTTGAAAAATAAACTGTGTTTCCACATTAGTGATATTGTTTTGAATGTCCGAATATGTCCAGTTTTTGCCATATAATCATCATTTGCGCGAAGTGTTAATTGTATGCTTTCGTTCAAAGAAATCATCGGCTAAAACACATCGGAACTCCAAAAAGTTCACGGAAGTGTTGCGTCAAGTGAAACAACGGGAAACGATTGGTTTCGTCGCTTCAAAGACGGCGATTTCGATATTGACGACCGCCGCGTAAAGAAGGGCTAAAAACCTTCGAAGACGGTGAATTAGAGACGTTGCTCGATGAGAATTCGTGTCAAACGCAAGAAGAGCTTAGGAGTTTCCCGCCAAGCCACTTAAAAACGACTACATGCGCTGGGAGACAAGGAACTCAGGTTCTTAATGACTACTAGGAGAGGTACGAAAAATTATTCTCTTGCTTCACAACACTCGGCCTCACATTACCAAATCCTTTAAAACAGACTTGCCGAAAACGCTTAAATGTGAAGTCTAACCTCACTAGCCATATTCTCCAGATATTGCATAGTCTGATTATTATTGGTTCCGTTCGATGCCACAGAAAGTTTCACTCCCAAGATGACATCGAAAAATGGCTTAATTCTTGAATCTCTAACGTCATCGCGGTAACCATACGGCAATGGATTTTTTTCTTGTCCCATTCAGTCATTCTCGATCAAACACAAAGCATTCACCGACGTATATTTTGGGTTTTGAGATTTAGATCTCTGACTGAAGTTATGATCAAACATTAGCAAAATACTCTTTAAGTTTGGCATCAAGCTTGTAACAGTCAGAAGAAAACGCACTTACTACTACGAGATGTGTTCAAAAAGTATCGCGAATTTTGTGTTTTTTTTTCAAAAATTATTTATTTATTTATATATATCTCTTTTGTCCCCTTCAAAGTAATCCCCATGAGATATTATACACTTGTGCCAACGGTTTTTCCAATTTCCGAAGCACTTCAAAAAATCATTTTTTTTTTATCTTCTTCAGCTCCTCCTTCGATGCCGTTTTTATCTCGTCAAGAGAAGCGTAACGTCGTCCTTTCATGGGCCTCTTCAGTTTAGGGAACAAGAAAAAGTCACAGGGGGCCAGATCTGGGGAATACGGTGGCTGCGGCGTCATTAGTGTGTTGGTTTTGGCCAAAAAGTCGCGCACAAGCAACGATGTGTGTGAGCAGGGGCGCCATCGTGGTGCAAAAGCCAATTTTTGTTCTTCCACAAATCCGGGCGTTTCTGGCAGGTTGCTTCGCGCAAATTGCGCATAACGTGCAGGTAATATTCCTTATTGATCGTTCTTCCCTGTGGCAAGAACTCATGATGCACCACGCCCCTGCAATCGAAGAAAACTGTCAATTACGATTCGCGATACTTTTTGAACACACCTCGTATGACACGTTCACTATTTGGCTAGGCAGTCTTAAGGTGGAATTCGGAAACCAAACTGTGTTTCAGCACTGAGATAGAAAAAGATGTCTGTTCTTTTATCCAACATAATTCTCAGCTTATATTTCTCCAGTTTGCCGAGTGCTGACTTTTTCGTAGATTACGTTTAATATTTGGCGACTCTAGTGTTACAATCTGGCTATTCAACACTGTTTCGTAGAGTTCGACATTTTTGATGTTATACATACTGATAATGTTTTGGCATTCCAGCGCTATTTGTTTACAGTAACTTAAAATATTCATCTTGGCCAAAAATAGAAATAGATCGCTAACACTTTCGCGCGATTATTTCTCAGCAACAGTGCATCGATGAAATTAATTAAATTTTTGGCAATAAAGCTCAATCAAGGATCTGTACCACTGAAACCAGAACAACACAGAAAAGAAAATTCTGAGTGATTCACAATGTTGTTTTTCAAGGAATCAGGAAAACCAACCGCCAAACTTGACAATGCAATCTCTCACATAACGGTAGAAACAACTTCATTTTTGAAATATCGATTTCTTGAGTCATCCGTCGTAAAGTCCTGATTTGATACCGACTCACTTCTTTTTATTCCCGATAATCGAAGAAAACTGTCAACATAACTTTGATTTTTGACTGTCTTGGGCTCACCTTTGGCACGACAAATTTCAACCCATTGTTCGTTTGTTTCTGGGTCGTAAGCATAGATCCAAGACTCATTGTCAGTAATAATACATTTCATGATATGTTAGTGGTAGATGGAAAGCATTGTTTCATAGACGCTTATGCAACGCTGTTTTTCGAAAAAATTAGTGATTTTGGAATCAATCGTACTTTCAGTTTCCTGGGCCCAAAAGATCTCTCAAAATGGTTTTCGCTGATCCTTCCGATACCTTAACGAAGTCAGCAAGATCTCTGACTGTTAATCGCCGATTCTCGGGAACCAATTCCTTTATTTTATTGACTTGTTGATCATTGGTTGGACGTGGTTCGTCGTCAACGCGTTATCGACTCTCCTTGAACAATTTGTACCAATAAATTTTCGTCTTACTACTTTTTGTCCTCAGTAGTAGATCTTAATTGAGTATATTTTGAAAAACAATTAAGCGTTTTTTGTGGTTTTTGTTCTCTAATCCCGAAATATAAAAGGCAATCCAAGTAAAATTAAAACTGAATTTGAGAACGTTGATAAGGCTCATGTGAGGTTAGGGTTGCCCCTCTCTAACCCGAGCTCATTAGTTTGCACTCTTTATTTGTTGAAATGAAAAGTGAACCACGTCGCAGCTGGCACTTGCATCAAATTCGAAGGGGACTGTCAAACTACATGGGGTACTAACTCATATATTTATTGTATACTTGTGTATATATATGTATATATGTATGGACTGGCGCATTGCAAAAGCATCCATAGAATTTATCTACTTTCCCACCAGTCATTACGATATATTCCTGTTATTTTACTTTCATTTAATTTTTATTTTTTTTTATTTTTTATTTTCGGAATTTGCAAAGAATTTGTGGCTTTCGAAACTTTGGCTCGCCCACATTGCCATGCAGCTTTAAAACCACGACACCTCGAACAAAGTTTCGCCGTTATCGTGGGATTCTATGTATGTATGTATGTATGTATATGTGTGTGTAGTGATGTAGTTCGCAAGTAAAATTGCATGCAGCTTATCACAATGGGAGAGCGCAGCTTGGAAACTAGCAAAGACAATAGCTAGAAACAAGAACCCTTGAGGCGATAAAACTATTTGCAAGCGTTAGCATATTTTCATCACATATTCAAACATACATATATATATGTTTGTATGTGTGTATGTGCATAGTAATGCTGCAGTTTGCTCCCCCTTTTTGAAAATTTTGCAAATTTAGGTGAATTAATTTTTATTCATTAAATCCAATTTGAAGTTTGTCAAAACTGTCACTTGAAAGAAATGAGCTTCGTTGTGCTAAATAACGTTATACTTAAATGGAGTCAGCAAATGGCGGTGGATAAACGAATAGCACTTTCGTTAGTTACGAGCAGGTTAAACTCTAGGGATACGTAAAAAGTTTGGCACTAGCTTTGCTAAAGCATAAACCATTGCTGATAATGTCATAAGGTGCACACTTAACTGTACCTCTACGGTGAGGGCGAGAGATACTTCGAAGAGTTTATTAAAATGGCAATAAAATATTTTGAAGCGGGCTACCAAAGTCAATTAGCGCCAAAGGTGGACGTTAACTAGAGGCATAAATAACCCTAGATACTGTCACTAGGAGAAGGAAATAGTGCTCTGAATAATCAAATAAGAAGCTTGAATAGAAATACTTCATTTAGGAAATCAGCGTCTATACAACATAAACAGTTATGGAGTGTCTATTTTGGAGCATTCCAACTAGATTTACTTTTCTGAATTTTAAAATTCGCTAAAAGTGAAAAAATTAGCTCTCAGATTGCTTATTTTGCTTCAGAGTAACCACTTGAACTGTGTGAAAGTGAAAGATGGAAAGATGGAAAACAGAGTATTTATTTTATATAACACTTCAGAAGGATCAAATATAAAGGTTGAACCATTTCGAACTACCCTACGTTTTTAAAGAAAAATCACAGAAACTTCAAATTTAAAGAAGAGTGTTTATTATCATTCGAGAGGACATTCCTTGACATTCATTTGTTAACGATTATCTACATATTTCAAATGTTGGTCGCGGCTACGTCTCAGATAGTCCATCAGTTGACTCCAATTTTCGATGACTCGTTCGAGCATTTCGACTGTAACTGGCGAATGGAATGTGTGATGTTTTGCTCCAAGGCCTGTATCGAAGCAGAATTGTCCGCATAGACTTAAGAATTTACATATTATCATAGGAAAAAGGCTAACGGTGTGATATCGCAAGATCTTGGTGGCCAATCGACCTGCCCAAAACGTGAAATTATCTGCTCAACGAAGTGTTGTCTCAATAAATCCATTGATTGATACGATGTTCCAACACCACCTACCTTATACTCAGAACTTTCAAGTCGATGTTGTAGAACTCGAAAATGTAGAATACTCTTGTTACTTGGGTAGTGTTATATGTGTAAACGGAAGATCAAAGGAAAACATCACCAATCGTATAAAAAAGACCAAGCACGTTTTCGCCGACCTCAAAGCGGTCTGGAGCTCCACGATCATTAACGCGGTGTATCAAAATAAAAATTCTCAAAAAAAAAAAACTGGGATTGAATCCGGTATGCCCTGAGGCGAGGAACAGATATAATGAAAGTAACGATTTTACGTGAATAAGAATTTTGAACATCGAAACATATAAGGTCCAAACAAGTTTAAATTAAATAACATCGAAATAAAGTCTCATTGTGTAGATAATAGAGCTGAGCCTTGCACAAGACGCTCGATGTATGGACCCCATTGCTCCATTTCTGAAGCTCCATTCCATGATGGTTACTGTTACCGGTGATGAAAAGTGTGTCACATACGACAACGGCAGGCGTAAACAGTGGTGATTACAGCACGGTGATATGGCTCAACAGATGGCCACACCCGGATGAACGGTTAGAAATGTTTGGCTTAGTGTTCGATGAGATTGGCCAGGAATTATATACTACGAGCTACTCTTTCATAATCACATTCTTAATTCGGACCTGTACTGTCAACAATTGGACTGCATAAAAGAAGCAATTGCCCAGAAGCGACCTGCTACTGTCCAACAAGTGACTAATTGTATTCCATTAGGACAACACCAAGTGCGCCAAAAGCCCCGGAACCTTGTTTGCCTCCATATTTTAGTCTGAATTTGACACCAAGTAAATACTGTCCTGTACCTGTCTGTCCCTTATGGCGAATGATCTTTCTAGTATAAAAGTCGACTTCGGAAAAGCTAGCAAAAATGCTAAATAAACCTAAAATGAATTTAGAAATATTCAAATAGAAATACATATCCTCTCTACTTCAAAGCCCCAGTTTCTCCTTATAAGTTGAATAAACGATATGTGGATGAAACGGATTTTTCTACGGGAGCGCTAAAATAATGTTGGGATATAAATGAAATTACATATTCCTGTGAAAGTACATTCGATGTCATTATGTGTGGAACTCGATTTCTTTTGCATGACCACGATGGGCCCGCTCGCAGAAGTTCAGACGCTGAACCCAATTTTTGAAGGTTTTCAAGTATAAATCAGCCGAAACTGCTGCAATTTCACGTTCGATATTCGTACGAAATTCATCAATCGTCGCTGGGTTGCTGGCATAGACCATAGAATTGACGTAGTTCCATAGGAAATAGTTTAACGGCGTCAAATCGCACGACCGAAGAGGCCAACTGACTGGGCCATTTCGTGAGATAACACGTGCACCAAACTTGGTTTTCAATGTATCCATTGTGACACTGGCTGTGTGGCTTGTGGCGCCGTCCTGTTGGAACCACATATTGTCCAAGTCCATATTATCCAATTCGAGCCAAAAATATTAGGTTATCATTGAGCGGTAGCGATTTCCATTCACAGTAACGTGCTAGTCTTGATCATCACTGAAGAAGTACGGCCCTATGACGCCGCCGGCTCATAAACCGCACCAAACCGTAATTTTTTCGGAATGCAATGATGGCACATCGAGTACGTGTAGATTGCTGCCTGACCAATAATTCATATTTTGCTTATTGACGAAGTCATTCAGACTGAAAGGAGCGCCATCGCTGAAAATGATTTTTTGATGAACTTCTGGATCCTTTTCAAGCTGTTTAGAGCAATTCACGAATATACCACCATTCTGTTGATCGAGCGGCTTCAGTTCTTGCGTCGATTTGATCTTGTAAGGATGTAGGTCATGATCTTTCCCCAAAACTCGCCACAACGACGTCACAGAGATACCCAACGCTACAGAACGATGTGTGAGTGGCTGATTTGGGTTTTTCTCCTGAAAGATAAGATACATAGATATTGGAATATATGATTCACTTGTAATATAAAGTCCCTCGAGGTCCTCCAAAATCCCATCCATGCTATAAAATAATTTTGAAAAAGAAAATTTACTTTGCTTGAGCATAATTTTATGGTTCTCTAGTCACTAAAAAAAAAAAAATAAATCCAATATTATCCAACATACACCCAAGCAATGATCTAAAATAGATCAAAGTGGCAAATGCACTTGTGACACGCTAAAGCCTTCTTAAACCAAGGCAAACTAAATGGGATCAACTTGTCACGCTACCAAATACATGTGTGCCAGTAAGCAATGCCGGATAATATGGCAACACGAATAAGACTTGCCCGACATATTTAGTGCAAGCACACATGTAGACACATATATATATGCATATACTATAATATATAATGTACTGCTGTAGATTACAACATTAGCCGTCGTTTGTCGCTATCAAGTGATAATTATATGCTTAAACATTATTATAGTGTATTAAAATCTTTACAAAGTCACACACACACATGTTCACATATACCAGCGCATACACAGGCAGATAAATACGCGCAAATAGGTAATGGGGACTTTTGGTCAGTGTCATCACTTTTCTTTTCAGCTCCATTTTCATTTTCGTTCATGTCGCTTTAATTATTATTGTTGGGCTTATTACATGTCATTACCGTTAATACCTGCAATACAAGCCATTTAATCAGCTCTGCACGAATAGTAGCCAATAAAACAGCTAACCGTAGGTGTTTGCTGCCACTGTTGTCGATGTTGTTATTGTTGATTGGTTTGCTATCATGTTGCTGTTGTTGTTGATATTATTGTTTTTGCCAATGTTTCTCAGTGGATGTGTCGCCACTGCCTTCGGTGGATTCAGGCGATAAATCATTGTGTTCCCAATGCGATCAAAGTGACTATCATGCAATGTGCACTCACAAACACACATACACACACATAACCTTAAATAACGTATAAATATAATGTGTGAAAATAAATAAAAATGTGTGGCGCATTCCAGAGAGATATATTTTGGTGATGGAAAAAAGCATGCTATAAAAAATTCTACGGTTTCAAAGGGTTTCCAAATATGCCCTGGTCTGAATCCACCCCACCAGGAGTACCGAAGTACCGATTTTTACAATAGATAAAAATATCCAATAAAAAATATGTCTCAAATTTTGTATTTCTAAAAAATATCGTGAGCGAATGTTGAAAAAGATTTAAGGCGATTCAGTTTAATCAAGAATATAAGCCTACGAATGGTACAAATCCTTCAAGGATAGTCGAGACATCAAGAGATACCTTCAATGATCTCTCAATCATCCTTGAAGGCATGCCACACTCTAGAAATCTTCGACCTCTGCAACTGATAAAATATTAAAAAAGTGAAGGATATGCTGCTTGAAAATCGCCAAGGAAGTGTTCGAGAGATCGAAAGAGAGCTCGACATCTCCCGCGAGTCCGTTCAACGGATTTTGAGGTATGAAACGCGTTCTTGTTCGATTCGTCCCGATAGAACTGAATTTTTTCCAAAAAAGTATTGTGAATGGGTCTCTTTGGCATACTTGATCGTTAGAGTTTTGATCCCACTTTCATGGAGCGCATTCTAACTGCCAATGAGACAAGGGTTTATTAGTTTCACATGCAAACAAGTCAACAATCATCGAAATAGAAGGAAACAAACGAGCCGAAACCAAAAAAAAACTATCCCAAATCCGCCCAAAAGCAAGGTGATCCTCATTGTTTTCGATATTCGTAAAGTGGCATTCTGTAATTTTAGTAAGTACTCTATGGAAATAGCTGTCAGGTAAAGACCATAATTGCTACCGTGGCGTTAAAACCCTGGCAGTTCTTCAAGTACGTTCTAAGTAAGTCACCATTAAATTGGCCCTATAGTTTCAGTTGAAAGAACTCCTGATTAGCACCTGACTGACTCCGAAAACAATCTGCCATGTGGATATGTGTCAACCCTGGCGTGACCTAGCACATGTATGGACAACCACTTGCCATTCGACAGGGCGACTATACAAAGTGTGTCGATAGCGGCTTGAAGCCCAGTAGAAAATAATGCATACAACAAATAACAGAAACCGCAACAGTGAAAGAAACAGCAAGAAGAGAAGAAAAGCGAGGAGTACATCCCTGTTTTTCGCAGAAGTGGCAGAATTATGCAATCATTAGTGCCGCAACTAACACCAGCGTGAGAACAGAGCGCAAAGCCCCGCCTAGAAAGCCTGTTATTGATCGAACTCACATCGTCGACCACAGCAGCAAACATGGCAAGATCCTTGAAGGAACACAACGCTCCAACATCGGCGAAAACCACCTCCAATCTACAAAAAACTGAGCAGGTAATGGCCAAATAGAAAAACATCTCGTCTCGACGTAAACAACGGCGCAGCGCAGCTCCAAGAGCTCTTCGATATTATTAAAATCTACTGAAGGAAGTGCATGATGTCCGAGAAGAAGCCGCAGCCTACAGTTGAAACCAATAATCAAGTGTTCAAAGTTTTGGGAGCCGATTTCACTAAGTTCAAAAGTGTTTAGAAATATGCTCAAACCTCCGAAACATTTCACAAATATTAATTTTTTTGAAATTCACAAGTGGATATATACGCTTAACTGATTATATATTTAAATTTAACATTTGAGATATTTTCAGTTGCATTGAGGTTTAATACTCTCTGTTATAAGCCTGAGACTTGCCGTACACTATTCTGAAAGGCTCAGCTTTGATTTCCGTTTTTGAAAAATGGTTTCCAAACAGTTTTAGCTTTTCGAAATTAGTGTCTGCTAGGAAAAGTTCGACATAAATTTCATCAATCGTTCGTTAGCGGCTTGATGGTTCTAACCATAATAGGCGTGAACAAGGAGTTCATGAAGCTCATCTTTCAGTCTTTCGCACAGTGGGCGATTGGGCCTCGCTAGCGGCATTTAATTCAAATTTTCAAATTTGAGAAAGCGTTAATTTTTTTTCACAAATCGATAACAGATGCTTTAATTAGATTTTTGGCGGTTTTTTTATAAGCTCTATGATCAGCTGATCATCAGCTGTGAGCTGTCAAACACAAAATATGTTTTAGCAAGTGCTTTACAATATTTTTTCTTTGTTGTGCGCATTGATTTCGAGCTCCTTGGAAATTTACAATTTTTACTTGTTTTATTAGAAGTGTGGCTTTTTATTAACTTCAAGGTATGTATTACATAAAAAATTAGTGTTTGTGACCGGTCTGTAAATGTGTTGTTCATAAAACGTAGTGTTAATTAAGTGTTTTAACAACTAACCCGCACTAGCGTGCAGCTGTCGTTCGTGGAGTAGAAGTTACAACATTCGCCCGGACTTGGTCTAACTCTTTTTTTAGCTGGAAGTATGAGTCATTGTGCGTCCAAAATGTGTAATATGAACTGCTATTACCTGCTAACCTTTAAATCATGGCACTTTTTAGGAACAATGTCGGTAGCAAAACGGGTACTTTTTTTAGTATGGCATGAAGAAGCGATCCCAACCAAGAAGTTTCTCACCATGGAAAACTTTGTATTTGGTAGTGTTCTTAAAAACCTTAAATATACTCAGGAGGAGCAGTACGAGATTGGCAAAAAGCTGCGAAATTTTACTAGTAAGCTTGTAGAAAAGTGGAAAAACTGTAGAAGAAATAAGGTTTTTTTTTGAAAACAAAAACCAGGAATGGCTAGATACGCCGTTAGTATTGATTGAAAGATCATCTTCCGAAATTATTGGACGTCCACAAAAAGATATTTCGGAGTGTTGCAAAAAAACGCAAGTTAAGAAATTGTCAGGCCGTACTGAAGATGTGCCATCAGAAGCATTGTTGGTAGCTGCAAGCTGCAGCTTGTATAAAGGTGGAAAACTTAGTGCTTCACAGGTGGTGTCAATGCTAAACGCCGACGAAGAGTTTAGCGGTAAGATTTTGAAAACTATGAGTACCCCTCAGCGTCTACCGACAAAACTTTCTGATGAAAAAGCACTGGCGCTATTTGTAGATGTTGGACATACCAAGTACACATGGAATTTGTCAAAGAGAGCCGCTAAAGGGCAAAACGCCGAAATATATCCATGCTACGACAAACTGCGTTTTGCGAAAAAAATGCTATCCTAGTGTCATCACGGTCACTGATCATTTCGCTGAAGTACCATTACAAAGCTTAGTAGACCATACGATTGCTAGGATTAAATAACAATAACACCCAATTAACTGCTACCTACAAATGGGGTTGTGATGACAGCAGCGGCCATTCTACTTACAGGCAAAAATTTAATGACTTTGATGGAGAGATGATAGATCAATATTTATTTTCAATTTGTATGGTACCATTGATAGTGCAGAAAGGATCGACAGTTTTATGGAAAAACAATCGGCCTTCTTCTACCCTATATAGTCGACCCAATAAATTACTTTGCGAGAAAGAATCGGCAGACTTGTCTCGCAGAGAAATTCAAAACATTAAGAGTCAAATATTAAATATTTTTCCAACATTTATGAGTACCTTAAGAATTGATCACCAATTTCATATGACCATGCTTGATGGCAAAACGTTCAGAGTTATATCGGAATCGGCTTCGCAAACATGCGGAATCTGTAGCGTGACTCCCAAAAATATGAACGATCTAAATTTGGTGTAAAGCTTTCCTATTAATGCAAACCTATTTGAATATGGCTTATCAAGTCTCCACTCATGGATTAGGTTTTTCGAGTGTGTTTTGCACATTGCATATAGAATACCAATACAAAAGTGGCAAGCTCGTGATGCTGACAAGGATGTCGTTGAACAAAATAAAAGAAGTATTCAGCAGAAGCTAAGGGAAGAAATGCATTTGCTGGTGGATATACCAATAGCTGGTACGGCAGCACGAACAACGGAAACACTGCAAGGAGGTTTTTCCAACAACCAAATTTGGCTGCTCGTATAACAGGAGTAAGCTATGATTTAATATATCGATTTAGCGTAATCTTACGAGCATTGGCTAGTGGATACGACATAAATTCGGACGCATTCGGATCTTACGCATTGGAAACTGCCGAAATTTTTGTTAAAGCATTCTCCCGGTTTTACATGCCATCGTCTGTTCACAGAATTTTAATTCATGGAGCAGATATAATAAACCATTCTTCCCTTCCGATTGGTATGATACAATAAGATATCATAAATGCTTTATTAGTTTCGTCTGACCCTTTGATATCTTCATTGTCAAATGGGTCTTCAATTTCGACTGCAAAAAATATTATTATGGACGATGATGTTAAGAGGTTGCTTTTAATGTAGCATCTAGATATGCCTGATTCTGATTCCCAAAATTCCGAAGATAATTTTGATTTTTAAAATTTGTTTATTGAAGGTAAAAAAAAATTTGAAATTAAAAAAAAAAAAAAATAAAAAAAATTAAAAAAAAAATTAAAAATTAAAAAAATAAATTTAAAGAAATTTTTTTTCTTAAAAAATTCTGTGAAAAAAAACCGTCTGAAGATATCTTTTTTCGTTTAGAAGTTATTAATTAAATGCCGCTAACGAGGCCCAATCGCCCACCGTGTTTCGTACCGATTACTATTAATTACTCAGGTCTTCTCCTCTCCTCCTTTTAGGGTTATTCAATAAGAGACATTTCGAATTCAGTATCGGGTTTCAAGATTTGCTTTGAGTTAGGATAGATGCTGGTTCAGATAGAAGAAGCTATCAAAAACAAAGATAAATACCGATGTTTATTTAAACCATTGTAGAGAGAGCGAATTCTGTGTACTCATTGCTTTAACTGATACACGTACTATATTAGTCTTTGGTCAGATAAGGGAGTTTGTTCGATTCGTTACTCTCCAACGTTTGACAAATCGAAGATAGCTGTATTGGCGGTAACAAATGACTTTGTGTTGCCGAAAACACTGATCTGGTCGGACATTCAAGAGATATTTGTCGCAAATCGTGGTCCTTTCTTTGTTATTAGTATGCGTCAGGGGGAGGTGTCTAGTTCCAAACGCACTTGTACTATCTATTGAGGACGCTCCGCGCTAGCTGAATGGAACAATGTCCATTGTGGCAAGATAAAAATTCTACCATCGCCAATAGTCGCAACTTTGGGCTTCAGTGAATTTCCTCCTCTTTAGTAGTGACTGAAGCTTGAACTCAGCTGGTTTATTGCAGCCGTTTCCCTGGAATGGCCCACCACACAGCACCTATTCAAATATCTTCATGCATATGTGCTTATAATTGGCCAGTCTGGCGACCAGTTATCTATCTACTCCACTGCTTTGCGGCGCTGTGATTACCGATAGCTGCTGATTGCCGCTACCGGCGCTTGACGTTGGCGCTACTGCGAAGCATATATATGTATGTGTGTGGTTGTGTGGCTACTTTATGGAGCTACAGAGCACGGTCGGGCTCGAGCCTAAATGTCGTCATCATTGATGTTTCGCGTGCGCTTGACTAGTTAGTGGTGGCGCATGCAACGCGCACCCAAGTTAAGCCAAGCCAACTCAGGCCGTGTCAAGTCTTCGCAATCTACCAGCCGTTGCATACATGTGTTTATGTGCATATGTATGTATGTTTATGTGTGTATGATTTATATTTTATAGCATTTTGTTCGCCTGGCAGCTTAACCGTCGATTTTGTCATCTGGCAGGAGTGTGTCTGTGTGTTTATTTGTGTGTTCGTGCGTGTTTTCATTTTGACAAGCTCATGTATTTTGTTGACTGCGTCTGCCTGTTCGCCTGTCCCGCAGAGATTTGCATCAATTTGGGATTAACTTGTGATTTTCCTTCACTGACAAACCGAACGCAATTAATTCAAATGAATGAACGAATTAATATAAAAATAAAATTGACGACGATGAAAAAAAATTGAAAACTTATTTGTAGAGAATTAAAGACACACACACATACATGCAGCTCCATATATTTGTGAGGTATATGCATATATCGGTCCGTGGCAACATATTGAATGACTTCACTCATTCGAATTGGCATTGGCACTGACGGCTGCTGGCTATTGCCTGGTGGCTGCTGGCTGGTGTCTGTCGACACAATTACCCCGTAAATATTATACACATACATACATATACACACAATCACACGAGTTGATAGTGCGCTTACTGGCGCTTTAACGTTATCGCCAGCACCATCATGTATGTGCATATGTAAGCGTGCAGCCGCGTGAGTCATAATTAAATGCTTGTCTCGTCGTCAATTGCTTGTTGCTGATCATTTAACTGCCTTTACTCCAGCGTGTGGTAATCGAAATGCATTCGCGTGCCACATTTAACTGCCACGGATATATATAAATATAATACATGGTTGCTGTTCCCCGTAGGGAGAAGCTCATTAACTCTTAACCGTACTTAAATGGCTTTCGGTTTGTGAAGGAGTAGTAACAATAAAAGTTCCATAAAAAGGAAAAACTCCTTCCAGGATATCAGACTTTTCCAGGTGTTTTGTAAAACTAATGAAGTTTTACCACGTCTATGGTTAACCCAAGTTTTCTAAATACCGTCCACAGCCTAACCGAAGGGTACTCCAACGGGGCAAATAGAAACGGCTAAGCCGACAACGTAAAACTGAAACGATTTCTCTCCTTTGGACGCTCTCGTCTTCAGCTTGTTGAACCTAGGGCTTATCGTTGATAGAATGCTTTCATGGAAACGTAATATCGAGGAAAAGGAAGGATATGTGGATAGCGAGAAGTTGCTGGAGAAGTTGCGCACTGAGTGTGGAGGCTAGGAGGGATGGTTGATTGTAGCGTTTTTCATTCAGCCTCTTTCAGGTAGGTGAGTATTTACTCCAAGAATAGACTGGCAAAATTAACATTGAGCAAGCTAAATGTGCGCTCAAAGCTGGATAAGGATGATCTGTATTCACTAGAAATTGCATCAAACTACTTATTCATTGGACTCGTTTGGTCATAGCGGAATCGCTAGCAGCTCAGACGGCACCTTTGTCCGGTTCACATCGGAATGGGACCGATTACATTGGTGGGCTGCGTTCTAACACTGGACTAAAGGACCTCGCCTGCGCTTAGCAGGTTCTGGTCGACGATTAGCTCCTGTGCGTCTGGGAGATCCTTTAGACTAGAGAGGAATATAGGAGATCTACTGAACTACTTGCCCATAGCAAAGTGCTAATAAGAAATCCTAGTTCATCTTGCCATGCAAAAAGGCATGTCCTTTCGACGTTCCCAAGGCCTTCATATCAGCGTAACTGGAGTTACGACGACTTTTATCGGAAACACGACAGTTACTTCCAAAAAAAATTAATAAAAATAATTTCCACAGCTCACTATAATTAATAAGCTCCATAACTAACCACCTTTTTTTAAGAAACCATACCTTTTCATTGCGAGCACATGATCTTGTAAAGCCGGGTTGGCTTTGGATTACGTTTCTAAGTTTTTTTATTGATTTCTTACCTAATACTTTCCGTTTATTATATACTTGATGGGTACTTCTTTGAATCTTAATCTTAAATTTTACAGAATCCCTTGAGTATCTTAAGAAACTGTTCATCAAAGTTGGATCGGATTGAATCTAGGTTGCAAAGAATAGTAACTCTTCTTCTGATAAACTTCGTTTCATACCTTTTTGAATAGCAGAACCGCTTTCCCGGAAAAATGACGAATAAAAATGTTCGAGTCCAGATTTATTAAGCACTTTCGCTGTCATCGGACAAGGAATATATCGAAAATATTAGCGAACACTTTGAGTTCCTCTATTAATTTATCGGACCGTGTTTGAATTCGCTGAATGTGTAGTTATCTACTGGTATTTAAGTCAATCCATTCGAAATGTGGCAGGAAAAATTGGTACAGTGCAGGTTAGATTAGGTTAGGTGGTTGATCTACCAAGATTAGAGGGAGTCACACTTTGACTGCTAACTACAGTCCTCTGTAATGCTAAAAAAAATCGGCTCACCTTTGCCACGATAATCGGCTAATTGATTGTCTGTTTCCGGGTCGTAAGAATTCATCTCCAGCAACAATACCTTTCATGACATTCTGGTAATCGGAAAGCATTGTTTCACAGACTTTAACGCGACGCTGTTTTTCGTAAAAATTTTGTGATTTTTGAGCCAATCGTGCTTTCAATTTTCTTAGTCTCTAATGATCTGTAAAAATGGTTTTCTCTTATCCTTCCGATATTACAATGATGCCGGACAGATCTCTGACTGTTTATCGTCGATTTTCAAGCATCAACTCCTTCAGTTGACGTTGATAGCCGTCCGGGACGTGGTTCGTCGTCAACGCGTTCTTGACCTTCCTTGAATAATTTATACCAATCAAAAACACTTGCTCGCAAAAAAATTATTAAATTTTTGTTAAAAAATCCTCTTTGAAATACCACACAAATTGCTGTAAAACATCGCGGTAAAGTGTTTTCCACTAAGTTTTAAATTTCAATGGTGTGTAGACGTATTGAAAAGCACTCAAGGATTCTTTAATGCACAGTCCCTTCAAAGTGTGTCAGTGTGTTGAAGAGCAACAGGTGGATCGTTAAAACTCACGCAAATTAACACCCTAACAATGTTACACTTTTTGTTTCCTCGCACACTCGACGAGCAAGCGAATAGTTTGGAAACTTTATATCTATGGAGTTTGTACTTACACGCAGGTGTTGGCAGGCCTTCAAATGCACGAAATTACAACAATTTTTCGCTTGTATAGGCATAAGTGAGAAAAGATTACAACAAACAATACAATATTTATATGGAGGTTTGGAGCTAGGAGAAGGTAGAGCAAAAGTTTTATCTCAGAAGACACATGAGAGTTTTCGACAAGGCTTCTGAAAGCTATCATCTAAAAACGTATGACTTTCTGTCTTCATCTGCACCAGATCTGGTTATCCAAAGCTGGTTATCGAAACCACTTACCACAGCTTACCGCTGCTCTAGAAGTTTTGTGATCTTTATCGATCTAGGGCGATGAAACTCGTATATCCACAAGCTTTTGAGCTTTACAAACTTAATTCCGTCATCAGCATGTGTTAGGAAATTGTGTTAAGCGACTCAAATTTTTAGAAGCAGTAGTCCAAACGAATGAAGTGTATAAATCTTTAAAATAGCTCCACGCGAACACAGTTCCAACTGATAGCGGCTGAGGATGACGAAGACGTCTTCCGCTCTTTGCGAATTTGAGCAAACTTTAATTAAATACTTGAGTTATGTCTGTTTGCTCATAATTCTATTCTATTCAAACAATTGTAGTTTTCCATGCAAAATTAAGATTCCACCTTTATACTTCATAATTTATGATCCATAAAAACTTGACGAGACCTAAATTTTCAGCCACTTAGTCAGCAAGAATAGTGAATAAAAAAACTTAACAGCACTCTCTCCAATTAATTTATTCTATATACACCCAATAACACGTAGGGTTCCAAAACTGGGCGCCTTTCACTTGTGAGTGGCCAGAAACGATTCTTTTACATATGGCTCATGCAGCTCACATTTTTCGGTCTTAGACCAAATATCCTCTGGGTAGCCAAAGAACATCCGTATGAAAGCGAGATAAAGTGAGAACTCGAATCATTCCTCCCAAGTGTTATGTGCTGGTTATGGGACCCGCCACATAAAAACAACACTCCATATGAAAAGGAAACAACAGCCCCGAATGAGAGAACTGCGGGACGGCATTTGTAGCTCCTTACGTACAGCTGCAAACGAAACCATTGGTTTTCGGAAAAGGCAAAAGAACAGCTGGTACGATGAGGAGTGCCGCGTACCAGTGGAGAGAAAACAGACTGCCTACCTCGCAACGTTGCAATCGTCTATAAGACAAGCGGCATGGTATAGATACCGGGACTTGAAAAGGGAAGTGATACGCATTTGCAGACAAAAAAGAGAAATATAAGAACAAAAAAGAGAAATACGTGAGTACGAAGAGCTTAACAAGCGACTAACAAAAGGTTTCAAGACCGGAGCATACTCCAGTAGAACCCCCAGAGGTGATCTAATGACTGATCTCTAGAAGATACTAAAATTTTGGAGGAAACACTTCTCCAGCCTGCTGAATGCCAGTGAAAGCATAACACCTAAAGATGTTGAATCCGATTCCCCAATCGATGACGATGGACTAGGCGCAGTGAAAGCATAACACCTAGAGATGTTGAGCCCGATTCCCCAATCGACGACGAAGGACTAAACGTTCTATTTCCCAACCTGGAAGTAGTTGAAATAGCAATTACGTGTCTGAAGAACAACAAAGAGGTGGGACCCGTTGGATTGCCATTCATATACGATGGAGAAGAACTGATAAGGAGCATACGCATACATCAAATTCTTTGTAAAATATGGTCAGATGAAAGCATGTCCAAAAATTGGAATTTAAGTGTGCTTTGCCTAATCCATAATAAGGGAGACCCCACAATCTGCGCCAACTACCGTGGGATAAGTCTACTAAGCTCCGCGTATAAGGTTCTATCGAGCGTGTTGTATGAAAGATTAAAGCCCACCATCAACAAAGTAGTTTTATCTTATCAGTATGGCTTTAGGGCTGGAAAATTAGCTGCTGACCAGATATTCACCATGCGCCAAATCTTAGAAAAGACCTGTGATCGACACGCACTACCTCTTGTTCGATTTTAAAATTTCTTTTGAAAACACAAAAGGGAGCTGTCTTTATGCCGCTATGTCTGAATTTGGTATCCTCGCAAAGCTAATACGTCTGTGTAAACTGACGTTGAGTAATACCAAAAGTTCCATCAGGATCGGGAAGGACTTGTTCGGGCCTTTCGATACCAAATGAGATTTCAGACAAGGTGACTCACTATCGTGGTTCCCTATCGTGCATTGACATAGTTCAGCGATTTAAGACACTGTGGCTTGGACATATCGTCCAAATGGATGAAAAACACTCCAGTTTTGTGAGTATTTACAACCACTTTTAGTTATATAGGTTAACCCCTCAGTTGGGCGGTAAAAGTATGCTGATTCTAATATGGGTACCCTTTAACCCTTCTATGCCCGCGCTTACTTTTCGTACAGTACAGTTACACACATATTTCAAACGAATTTTACAGTATTTTGCTCCATCATATAAGTATGTGACTCGACTGTAGAAACCATTCACCGAACGATTTCATCAATTAATTGCCTCGAAATCGATACGAGATCACCTGTAAAGTGCCTGCTTAGCAAACGAATGAGTTCAACGGTCCATCACCGCAACGGCAACTGTCAGCAGATAAAATCTGTTGCACATTTCCAATTCGCTGCAAACGTTTGTTTTGCCCCTAATAATGTTATGTGCGTATTTATGTGCGTATGGCGCTAATTTTCCCTCGAACAGTTCATGTCATGTCATCTGTCATGTGTCAATTTGGTCAGGCGAAAAAGGGCGAAACGACCATAGCGAAGGCAGGCAACAACATAATCAAAGCTGGCAGCGATAATGATAGTGACAGCGAGAACAACAGCAACAACAACAACAGCCATTTGGGAAAATAACAACAACAAAAACAAAAACAATTTGGAAAGGCAACAACAACAAAACTTTGAAAGTGGCAAAAGAAAAGTTTGAAAAAAAAACAACAAAAGTTTGAACAAAAAAACTACAACAAATGTTGGAAAAAACAACAACAACAAAAGTTGGAAAACAACATAAATCTGGAAAAATTACAACAAAAAATATAGCATCACAACAACACCAACGTTCGAAGAACATAACAAAACGCTGGAAACTACAAAAAAGGGAAACAACAACATCATTAAGTATGGTGTCAATATGAAAAATACAACAACAACAAAATAACAAAAAGACATTGAAGACAGAAACAGCAAAACCTACAACAACCCAACAACAAAAACATTGCAAACAAAAACAATGAGAATACCAACAACAACAAGCGTTACAACAACTAAACCACAAACTCCGCAACATGACCGGTGACGCCACTACGCCAACGGCGACGCACATCACGCGCACGCAGCGAAGCACGCACGGTCGCGCGCTCCTGCACTCACACACTGCAACTCGAGCGCGTTCAACAACTTGTACGCCGAGCTGCAATGCTGAAAATTAGCTTAACACCTAGAGAAGTTAATTGACATTTTACGAGCGCACTGCTTACATAGTTGACTGATTATACGCGAAATTCGTTCTTTACCAAGTGCATAGTGCAGCAACAACAGTAATATTAATAGCAGCAACGCGCTAGCTTGCATAACTAGTGCAAAAAGTGCGACAAAGCAACAACAACACGAACGCCGTATTAGTCGCTGCGCCACTGCGTATGAAGGACACACAGTGAGTGACGTACGCAGCGCGGAGTGGCGGCAGCGTGGTGGCATATAGCTGGCAGGCGACAGACAGACAGACAGCGCTTACATATTATCGGGCGCCAAGCATGTGCGCATGGAAGTGGAATTAAATTGAAATAAATTGCAATATAGTTTGCCGAAGCTCAACACGCCGGCAAATCGAATTCGAGCAGGCGTCTGCGGAAGCGGCGCGCAGAGCGGCAGGTGGAGGAGTAGGAACAGTAATCGGTACAGGAGGTGGAGCAACATGAAGTAAGCATAAGCACCGAAGCGGGCGTATGAACTTGCCCAATTCGGCTGTGCGTCGCATACACACTTACAAACACATACTCAACGCTCAACGGAGATTAAATGAAGATTAAATGCGACGCTTTAATAAACTTTGTTAACAATCAGTGTTGTTGCTGCTGTTGTGGCGGCTTCATGTTGCTGCGCGGCTCGCACTAGCCATAACGCCAGAGTCAGCGTCGATTTTCGATTTGAATTTGGCTGATTTCATCGGTTTGTTAGCTGATTTTTGCAACAGATTCCGTTTAAAGACCAATTTTGTGGCGCACAGTTTTGTCGGTTTTTTGTTTTGTTTTATCGGCTTTTTGTTGTTGTTTTGGCATGTTGCCGCACCGGCAGGTCAGGGCTTGGAGGTGTCGGTACGTGGTACGTGCAATAAATTAAATTAAATTACAATGTTTCAGCATATGTCAGCAATTCGTTCTTACATATTTAAGCAATCGCACTTGTGAGCAAAGCAAGTAAATATGTTTTTGCATGCGTGTTGCTATGAATGAGCTGTTGATGAATGCCCAAGTGCCAGCAGTGTGAAGCTGGAAAATTTGTTGAGCTGCGAAAATGATTTTATGGCGCCAAGCTGCTGACAGGTACACATACACACATATGGATACATAAGTATGTATACACACACATTATACACATTTATTCTACCTTAATATGAGCGCATGTATATATATAAACATGCGATCACATGTACGTTTACATAGCAACCCTGTAGGAAAAAAAACACTTGCTTGGATTCATTAATTTTGGTTAGCACCGAACTGCGTAAATATACTAAACTGAGTACAAAATTCTTCGAAATAAAAGTTAACAAGTTTTATATACTACTGTGCCCAAAAAATAAGGTGACATTGTATTTTTTTTGAAAATTCTTTATTTATTCTTCCAAATCAATTTCATCCCCTTCAAAGTAATCCCCTCCCGCTGCAATGCTCTTATGCCAACGGATTTTCCAATCTTCGAAACACTGGTTGTAGTCACTTTCCGGGATGGCCTTCAGTTCCGTCTTCGCTACGGCTTGAATCTCCTCTATCGTATAAAAACGGTGTCCCCGCAGCGGTCTTTTGAGCTTGGTGAACAGCCAGAAGTCGCACGGCGCCAGATCAGGAGAATACGGTGGTTGCGGAACGATATGGTTTGAGTTTTTGGCGAAATGATCACGAAGTACGAGGGCGGTATGGGATGGTACATTATCGTGGTGTAAAAACCAAGAATTGTCTTTCCACAATTCCGGCCGTTTTAGGCGGATAGCGTTACGCAAACGACGCATAACGTTCAAAAAATATTCCTTGTTGACTGTTTGACTGGTTGGAAGGAATTCATAATGCACAACACCACGATAATCGAAGAAAACAGTCAACATGACGTTGATTTTTGAGCGACTTTGGCGCGATTTTTTTGGTCTCGGCTCCCTTTTGGCACGATATTCGCTCGATTGATCGGTTGTTTCGGGGTCGTAAGCATAGATCCAAGTCTCTTCGCCATTAATAATGCTTTTTATGACACCCTGGTAGTCGGAAAGCATCGTTTCACGCACTTCAACGCGACGACTTTTTTTTCAAAAAATTCAATGTTTTCGGTACCAGTCGAGATTTGACGCGCTTGAGGCCCAAAATATCCTTCAAAATGGTATTGGCTGAGCCTTTCAATATGCCAACTTCATCAGCAAGGTCTCTAATTGTTAATCGACGGTTTTTCAACACCAAATCTTTGATTTGTTGAACGTGAGCTTCGTCGGTTGATGGTCGCCCTGGACGCTCTTCGTCTTCGACACATTCACGGCCGGCTTGGAACTCACTATACCACTTGTAAACATTTTTTAGACATAGCCTCATCACCAAAGGCTTTCTGCACCATCCTCAACGTATCCGCAGCAGAAAATTGATTCCTTAAACAAAATTTAATGCAAATTCTTTGCTCAACAAATTTCGACATCGCAAAAAACGAAAAACTCACTTTTAGCAGCTCACAAAACGACACGTATCTCAAACACTAATGAACATTTTGACATGAAATTTGACATTAATGTGACCGACAGTACTACCAACCTAAAAAAAAACAATTCTCAAAATCCCTAGACGCGCACAGTTTAAATTCAAATGTCACCTTGGGCACAGTAGTATATAAATTATCAGGATGAAGAGACGAGTGAAAATCCGAGTGATTGTTCGCCCGTCCATGCAAGCAGTAACTTGAGTAAAAAATTAAGGAATCCTCCTTGTCATAAAGTGGAAAACGAATTCGTGGATGGGCGTAATCAGACCACTGCCACGCCAACAAAACTCCTTTAAGGGGTTACATGAGTTTCCTTGGGTAAAAAACAGTCTTCTTTCAACAGTTTTTTTCTCATAAAAAAAATGAAATATTTTATTGCAATTTTTTATTGTTATAGTGCATGTTTCTATTAACAAAGAAATTTTTGGATTTTTGTAAAAAAATATTTTAAACTAGGTCATTGAGACAACATTTCCGGTGACCACTCGGACCAAAGTTTTGACTGAAATTCCATTTTTATAAAGCCGCCAGATTGCCTACTTTTTGTTCTTTTCGAGTAGTGCATTGTGCATCAAAACGGCAAAGAAATTAGTTTTTTAGTGTTTCATCGACAAAAAAAGCCGAACTCACTGCTGCAATGGGGACCTATTTTTACCGACGTCGGACATCGCGTGAAAACCGAAAATTACATAATTTTTTTCTTTAAAAATGCAGTTCGGTTTGCTAAAGCCCTGTAGCTTTCTGAAGCTTACAGCATTTTGCCTTTTGCTTAATTCGAGGAAGAGTCTTCTTCGAGGATTTTGATACCTCCTTTTAATATACAAATCCAACCACGGTTCTGTTATGATTATGAGAATAAAAAATTTTTCTTGAGAAGGAAGTGTATTATTCAATTTTTGGACCATCAACGAACTCATTCTGGACTTTTTGGATTTCAAGATAAAAAACCTTCTTGGAGTAGAATATATCTTGATCTTAACCGGAGGTATTTTTATAGTTATTAGACACATTGCCGTCACCAACGGTCAATTGTGGTTTGTTAGGTCAATAGATATCTTATTGACAAGTTTTTGAGGTCGCGCTCTCTTCGAAAAACGAGTTCTATCGATGTCTAAAGGTTTCAAGCTCATTCGATATATTGAGACAAGAATATTGAGACAAGAATATTGAGACAAGATTGAGTAAGAGATAACTATGACTTTACCCAAAAATCACTTGTTCAAGCAGAAGACTGTTCAATATAAGACTGAGATTAGAAAGGTCAAAAGGTCTTCCTTGAGGTCTATCACGAATCGTCTAGGCTTAGACATATAGTATTCTCAAAAAGAGTCCTACCCCCTTGGCGTATCTGTGGGATAGATCTGGAAACAGGGTGGGAGTAGTGAGAAACCGCTACGGCTAGTCCTGCGTCCTTACCTTTCACTAAACATTTCTGTGGAGGAAGTACCCCTGGACAATTTCAAGAAAGCGATACATTCTCAGATCTTTTGGGTGAGCATCGTCTCACATGGACTATGAAATTTTTACGTGTCATGGACCTGTACATTAGGGATCGAATTCCAAGAAAGAGCTATTAAGAGCTCGACATGTCTACAGCAATGGTAGGTCGGTCGACACTGCCTTGCTTTTGGTAGTGTCTTGGCGGTAGGGAGCTCTTATACATGAAGTTTATGCTGTGGGTACATTTCTTGATATCGAGGTGGCCTTCAAAAATGTAGGCGATTATTGAAGCTCCTTATATCAATCGAAGACACTTTCAGGCGTATCATCTATAGTCCCTTTTGCGACAGAATAGTTCTGGCGAAGTAGGGAAGTGCACGTGCACATCGGAATGTAAATTGGGCAACCCCGCAAGTTGGCGACTTTAGAAGGAACTTGAGAAACGAGACTATCAGGGTTTACCCATGCACACTATGTAATCTTTTGGTAAAATAAAAACCCCCTGGGCAGAGAGAAATCGATTAGACATGAATCAAAATAAAACTGAGTTAGTTTTATTCACAAGGAGATACAAAATATCTGATTATACTCTCACATCGCAATGTGACTCTATTCTTCGACCGGTGGACAGGTGGTGTAGATATAGCTCATAAGTGCGTGGCCGCGAAGACTGCTATTAGACTTAAGGAAAATGGGTAAACGAGGGACTTCGAACCGGAAACTCGAAAATTCTACACTGCTTTGATTACATTCCGCCAACTTAGATCACTGCACCGCAACTCAGCTGTTGGTGAAGGGGTGCAGCGAAGGAGTGCAGTGAGTTTTTACACGGATGGATCGAGGCTAAGGTAGAGAGTAAGTGGTGAAGTCTGTTTGGAGCTCTCCATCAACTCTAGTTTCAGTCTACCAAGGTACTGTAGTGTCTTTCAGAAGGAGGTGGCTGCTATCAAGGAAACGGTGGATGTACTGCTCTGAAGTGCAGCTGCCTTTATAGAGGTATGTATACTGGCTTTGAGCTCGCTGTAGCTAAAGGTCAGCTAAAACCTTTAGTACATTCATTGTGATGATATGCCATTCGCTCAAAGTTTTTGTTTTGAAGAAATTTTAGGATGGAGCAAGTGAGTTTGCATTATATTTATTAAAGCGTTGGATATTTCACATTACGAAAAACTTTTTTTGAACTTTCGTTGTCTTTGGCTAATGAATTAATTGTATTCCATTCTCTTCAGATTGAGTGAAGGTTTCTTAGTATTAGGAAAAATTCGTCTCTCTTAAAGAATTTCTTATTCCGGTAACCCTTTACGTGTTTCGTATGACGAATCGAGTCGATTTAGTCGTGTCCGCCTGTCTGTCTGCCTGAATACTAGTCTCTCAGTTTTAGAAATACTTTCTTTTCTCTCCAAGAAGCTGCTCATTTACAGAAAGCGTCGATATCGGATTACTAGAGTATACAGCCGTCATACAAACTGTCCTAGAAAACTGTAGTTCTTGTGGGAAAACTCTTTTCTTTGTGAAGGGTATTATAGCCTTGCTGCAACGGAATTTAACATTTCTCTTTGGTAATTTCTGCTTGGGTATTTGCTTTCCAGAAGTTACACATTCGCAGGTGCTTCATCCTTTTAGCCTGCGTGTATGCAAGTAATTGCCAGATTGAAATGGATTTACGGCATACAATTTCATTTCCACTTTTTCACAACTCGTATTCTCCGATATTCATATGTGTGTGAATGTCCATGTGTTTGTCTGAATGAGTAAATAATCGCATGTAGCAGTTATTTAATGAAGAAATAATGAATAATGTTCTTAAAATATTACCAAACGTTTTCATGCAATTACATATGTACCTATATACGGCGCACAATATATACAATATGAGCAGTAATGAGCCTTTATACTACTGTCTTGTAATTGAGTTATTTGGCGATACACCTTAATGTGGTCGGCACTTTAAGATTTAATATTTGAGTATAATGGTTTGGTACAAAGGATATGGTATAATGGTTTACTTCAGTAGTGAGAATATATTCTTCTTTATTGGCGTATACACCATTTACGCGGTTATAGCCGACAACAGCACGACAGTTGTTCTTCCTTTTCTTTGTTTAAGTGTAGCCAGGTCATTCTCAACCTGGTTTTCCAATGGAGCGGACGTCTCCTTCTTCCTCCGGCGTGTACTGCGTCGAATACTTTCAGAGCCAGCTTAGCAGCTGTCTTTTAATTCGCTGAACTATGTCAATGTCGTCGTATATCTCGTGCAGCTCATCTTTCCATTGACTACGATATTTGCCGTTGGCAATGCGCAAAAGACTATAAATCTTCCGCAGAACCCTTTTCTCTCGAAACGTCGACTCATCAGTTGTTGTCATCGTCCAAGCCTCTGTACCATATAGCAGGACGAGAATAATGAGGAACTTATAGAATTTGGTTTTTGTTCGTTGAGAGAAGATTTACTTCTCAGCACCTGTTGCCAAGAGTTATTCTACTTTGGATTTCAAGCGTTGTTGTTGGTCAATAGTGACGTGGGAGCCAAGTCGCGAGTGCGACGACTGTTTGTTTGATGACAGGAGAAATTTCTTCTTGTCCTCGTTCACTACCAGACCCATTTGCTTCACTTCTTTGCCCAACCTGAAGAAAGCAGAACCAACGGCGCAGTTGTTATGGTCAATTATATCGATGCCATCGGCGTACGCCAGCAGCTATACACTCTTTTAGAAGATTATACCTTCTATATTCCGATCTACAGCTCGAATTATTTTCTCCATAAATAGATTGAAGAAGTCGCGCGGTAGTTAGTCGCCTTGTCTCAAACCACGTTTGGTATCGAACGGCACGGAGAGGCCCTTCCCTATTCTGACGGAGATTTTCAAACCACCCCGCTCTAAAGCTTGAAAAAATGCAATAGTCGGCTGGCAGGGCTATGGCGTCTGTAGTTTGGGGTGCACATGGGATCTTCTTTAATGAGTATTTTGAAAAAAGAAGGGCCATCAACAGCATTATTGGACCGTTTGAAAGACGATATCTTCGAAAAACGTCCGCATTTGAAGAAGTAGAAAGTGCTGTTTCACCAGGGCAATGCACAGTATCACAAGTCAGTGAAAACGATGGCAAAAATCCATGAATTGGGTTTCGAATTGCCTCTGCCTGCACCGTATTATCTAGATCTGGCTCCCAACGACTATTTCAGATCTCAAAAGAATGCTCCCTGGAAGAAATTTTCGTCGAATGAAGAGGGGAACGCCGAAGCAAAGTACAAATCATTTTACAAAGTTGGTATCGAAAAGTTGGAAGATCGCTATATCAGTGCCAGCCTTGAAGGAAATTATGTTGAATAAAAAAAAAAACGAATTGTGCCAAAAACTGTGATTTACTATGTTAAGTGGGAAACTTTTTGTTTGATATGTTATAAGGAAATAATTTCGTCTTGAGCTTTTAGTGAGAAAGATTGTGTGGGAACACTGCCAGATGTAGCCTTCGATTCAATTTAGTCGAGGTCCGCAAATTTTTTATCACTTTAAAGACATTATCACATTTGTAGAAAGGAATAAAAATGGTAATTGATAATGATTAGTTTAACGGTATTACCAATGGGCTGCCTGAACTCGAAATATATATAATTATGCTCCATATTACGGAGTGAAACTCTCTCAACAGCTATAAGATTAACGAGTTCGCCTATGTGATAATAAGCTCCGGTAAAATATGAGTTTAGTATGGCATTTCAACAGGTTTTAGTAGCTGACGCGGCATTGCGAACGCGTTCAGATTTCAACGAATCCTCCAATTAGTTCACACCTAGTTATTTGGTTAAGGCTATGCTTACACCACAAAATCACTTCACTCCTATATCCAGAAATCTTACAGACCACACAAATGTTCGTGCTAACGCCGAAGTGCGTATCTCTTTAAATCCAGTTAACAACGACAACGTGACCCATTTGCAATTTAATATCCATTCGCCTTTGTCTACTTGCTTTATGTTAATCCTTCTAAATTTATCAAATTCTCTGTCATTTCTTGAAACACTTTGCTCGGCGTGTCGCAACTTTAGTCAGCGCACTCATTCACAACATCTCGTATTCGTCCCTTCGCGCTGCCTCGTCACCGTCACCATCGCCACCGTTTGTTCGTTGTGCTGCTGTGCCATTTTGTCTTTGCTGTCAGTGCTCGGACAGCAACAAATTACAGCAGTTTATGTTGATTACGTGCCGCTTGTCGTAGCAATCTGCTTGCCTGTTAAGCAACGGCCACCGCCCGGTAAATGACGTTCGGCTGTAAGTAAAGTGTCGAGTAAGTTGGTACTTCAGTTGTCCCTTCAGCCACCAAGCCAATGAACTCGTGGTAATCGCGTAAGTGCTTAATTTTAAAAGCGACAAATCTTTGTCGTTTGATGGGGCAGAACACCAAGATGAGGTCAGCGTAATCGTGTACGGATTTGTCGAATACGCCCGCAAACCCGTCCGCACACCAGCGCACTCATTAACGCAACATATTTAACCTTACGTCCGATATCCTTGATTATGATTATGTTTTACTTTGCACCGCGTCGCCGAGTTAATGTTTTACGCTTCTGCCTTGCACACCAACACCATTTACAGCCTTTTTCATTTTCAGCAACGCGTTCACTCGCTTACAGTGTGCACGTGCGGCGCTATTATGGGTGCGCTTGCGTTTTCATTATGTCATTGCAAATGCTTGCACGCCTGAATGCTGTCATAACCAGGCATCCTGCTGTTGACCAGCGAAAAAGAAGGCAAAACTCTTAAAATATGACGCGCGTCCCGCTACACACACTCCACTTCCTACGTGACTTGTGCGCGCGCCTGAATTGCCATTGTGCCAGTGTCAGCGTTTGGTATCCTGTTGAATCCGCCAATGCCAACGCCGAAGTATACTTACTGCCTTGGTACGCGCCTCGCGCTCTTCTGCCGATATCTGATTTCTACTCTCCAACATTTTATCCTTCAATCGGCATTTAAACGTTTCATTTACGTTCGCATGGCACAAGCAATGACCAGCCGGCCGTACGACTTACCAACCAACTAACCAGTCAGCTAACCAATATTCTTGGTACGTGCGAACGAGCGCGCGCCTGTTGTGCGTCGCAGTCTACGTTGCGTGACTGTGGTCGCTTCACTTGCTGTCTATTCATTTTCCTAGCTTTCGATGCAAGGTGGTGTGTGTGTGCTAGCACTGGACAGCTGCGTTGGTGAAACGCCTGCAGCGCGTGAAGTTTTCGTAATTAGTTCTTAGCAGCTGGAACAAGTGTTTAGTGCTGGGCACAGCTGATACGCCCGCGCGCCCACACTAAATCCACTCTACATACTATGCGTTTGGCTCGCGCAAACCCTCTCACGCCATTGCCGCTAACTATGCGACCTCTTTCGCGCGCGCATTGTTACCCGACACTGCCAACAAAGTTCACACAGCCGCCGTGCTAGCCCGCGCGTTGGTGATAGTTAGCGTATTCTTGGCCACAGCATTCGATAGCACATTTGTGCTACTGCAATCAGGCAGTCGTGGTGCCAGCACAAAAAACGCAACAACAACAAGTATAAACTGCTGTTGTAAGTTTCATTAAAGCAGTTTTTGAAGTATGCAATATCCAGTGAAACTTTAGTTTGCGCGCACTCAGGATTTTAGCTGAGCCGTCTGGCCGACGTTGCTTAACGGCTTGACATTGTACTTTATTGTTGGCGCGCGGCAGCAGGCGCAAGGGCGGCACGCGCTTGGCGCCACCCACAAACGCGTACATATACACAGCGCTAAGTTTGAAATTACTTTCAACTGCAAATGAGTTTTAGATTTATCGCATAGAAATGTAATTGATGTAACTTTTTCAAATACATACATACATACATATAATATTTTTTAATATTACTTACCGTACTAACGCGCGCGGAGCGGAACGTAGCGCTGGCGCGCGCCGCCTTCTTGGTCATAACAACGCGCTCATTTCGTGCTGCCTTGCAAGTTGTACTTTAGCAACTTGAAGTGCTTAAATGGCAAGTATGCCGGTTGAGAAAGTATGGCTATGAAAGTAGAAAATATTAACGGCAGGCGTTCGGCCACATGCAGCGCGCAACATTCGCATTTGTGCGCGCGCGCGCGCTAAGTGCTCTGTCTGCAATTAAACAATGCAGCTAATGACCACCGTCATTGGTATTATGAGTTTTGCGGCGGCAAATGTCAGATTGTGTAGCGATTGTATAGTTGCAGAAGATGTTTTGGAAGATTCGCCAGATTTGTAAGTTTCCTTAAACTCGCGCAAAGATGTTTGGCGCATTTGGCTTTGCGGAAACTTTTCGTTTCTCTGCGATTGCATAGTTTGTACGTGTGTAAGTTTATGGTAGTGGCTTCGGTGGTTATAAATACTACTAATATTGCAGTTAAGCCAAGAAGCAAATGTATGCGAACTATCGGGCTGTTGGGCGTCGTCCATTGGTGGGATGAAAATGAGTAGGTAAAGCTTTGCGAAAACTCGTGTGCTATATTGTTCCTTGTACCAGGTTAGGTAAGATGGCTGATCGACGACCGCACGTGGACTGCTATATATAGTATTTTATGAAGCCATGGAAAAGAAGAGCTCCTTAGATCGAAGTTATAAATTAGCAGCCAATATAAATTTGCAAAGGCGTTTAATTTTCATCCCCGTCAGTTCCGAAGGATGTCCGAAAGTATGCGCTCCCAAGTGTGTAAGGCTTGACCTCCCAAACGCGAGACAGTCAGGAAGGAAGTGTTGAGTTGTTTCCCCCTCACCTTCTTTCATACAGCTTTTGTAAATGGCCTCTAGTAAGATTCCCAAATTTACAGCATGGACGCTAATAGGGCAATAGCCTGTAAGAAGCCCCATATCTAGAGAGAGACTGAACTTACTGCGGGCAAAGTGACCACTAGATCTCCTGTGATGGATATTGGGCCAAAAAGCTGTTGCGGCAGTGCATGTACCAATGGTGGCCAAGCTTCTGCGAAGCCCAGCCATCTACATAGTAGTAGAACACGATAGGATACGTGAGCAGCGACCCGCTCTCATTCTACGTGCGTGCCTTTCCTTGCTAGTTCATCAACTTTGCAATTTCCTGCGATTCCACTATATCCAGGCACCCATACCAGTCTTATCACAAAGCCACTCGATACTATTGATAGCGAGGTTAGGAACTCCTCGACCAACCCTGAATGCCGTGAATGATCACTTCTCTGAAGGAGAATGCACCCTAAAATAGCAGATCTGTTGCTAACTTAATGGCTTGAGTTGACAGAGAGCTTCTGACATTAAACCATTCCAAAAACTTTTGAAGTCTAAGTGTATGTGGATATCCGAGATGTTCAGCCATACACCTTCCGACGATGTCTCCGGTCCCTATGTGTGGAAGATGACTTTAAGTGCCATGTTTGATGTGGACCTTAGTGCATCACGCATGCTGATGAGCCCGTTGTACGCTCTCGAGTTTCTTTGCAAGTGTGGTGTGTGTTTTAGAGCCCTTCACCACATAAAGACTCCATAGAACATAATGGGTTTGACTCTGATTTCATAGAGTCAGAGAACCACTTTTGGTGAGAGATCACACCTTTTTCCAATGACTCCTCAACAGCAGTATAAGGTAAACAATGTCTTTTTTGCTCTCTCTTTGATATTCGACCCTAGATATTTCACTGTATCCGCCAGTCTCCCATTTGCGGCACCGGTGCCACGGGATTTTTATATCTTCTAGTAAATAAAATCATCTCAGTTTTACTAGGGTCGATGGCGAGACCACTTTCGAATAATTTGTTACGACGCTGAGATACCCAGCCACGGAGTCAAATCGCATGAGGCGGCCAATTGACTGGGCCATTTCGTGAGATAACACGTTCACCAAACTCGGTTTTTAATAAATCAATCGTGACATTCGCTGTGTGGTTTGTGGCGCCGTTCTGTTGGAACTAACTTTGCCGAGAAAATATGCTTTACTACGCTAGGCCGGAGACTTTTCAATTGAGTTGTTAGAAGTCTTAAAAAGCTCAGGTTCTGAAATTTTTAAGCCTCTCCGACAGGAGGCTTTTTGCAGTGGAAACCCTGTTTATCTCAGCAATATATTCAGAGGTTGCGCCTTTTGAATAGTGTCCAAATCGTTGCTGGTGGTGGCAAACTATCATCAACTCCGCATTCAAACGCTTTCTGCTTCCATTTTATTCTTTTGCATATTTTCCTCTCCTCCCACTCTATGAATTTCACCACATTTCCACATACTATTGTGTCTCTAATCGGTATTTGTTCACTTCAAACTACGCATTCCACAATTTCATGCAAATATTCGGACTGTGGGAAAAACGCAGCAGGTGGTCATAACTTGTTTAACAATATTTGTGGAAATTTCATAGAAATTTTGCACGCAACGACAAATCATATTGGATATTGCACACATTTGTTAGACTATTTTTATTTTATTTATTTTTTTCTGTTATGGCAACGCTGTCGATGAGTGTATGACATTAGAAGTGGGTCAAATGGCATGCAATTGTCACAAACACACTACAGCTTTGTATGTGTGTGCGTGTACTTCCTGCACTTCGATTTTCGTGGATATTAGAGAAAAATATATAAATCCTGCGGACTAAATCAAATTTGTCAACAGCAGGCAAAGCCATTTTGCGTGAATGCCAACAATAAAGAAATTGTCAACTGACCAACCGAACGAATATGGAAACGGGATAACTGATTGTCAATCGTTTTTGGTATATGTATATGTGTGTATTCTAGGAAATGCGAACTGAGAGGGTTGTGAATGGTTCGGTATTGTTTGGTGAAAGTGGGTGTGCGTGAAATACAAAGGCATGTATATAACACACAATAATAGAGGGTCTCTCAATGAAAATTACTTATTGTGTGCTGTTTGTTTATGAAAGCTGTTATTGGTCATGGCTCTCTAGCCTGAAATTCGATGCGATGCCAACTTAAGGGGGGAGCCTGCTTTAGAGGCTTAAAAAATCGATTTTTTTAAGGGTTTTTTTGGGATGGATTGAAACAAGTGATTAAAGCAATGTTTCTAGGGTTTATAGCTATATACTTAAAGATCATTCAGAAATTTTTTGCATACGAAATCTTTGATATTCTGCTCTTGGGAACCAATGACCCGATGCATCGCGCATGTGCATTGGTCGGACGGCGGATAATTTATCTGCCAGTTAAACTAAACAAATTTCAAAAAAAGTGTAATATTTTAAAAATTGAAAAAAATTGTTTTTTGACCAAAAACAATTTACTTTATGCTGTTTGAAAATATGTTCAAACTTGACTTTTCTTATTTTTTTAGTTTAAATAGAAGATAATTTAATGAAAAAGATAATATACTTTACCCCAATTCCATACGACCGTTAGTTTTTTCTATCGTAAAAATGAAAAACCTAGAAATCGCTCGTCAAAGTTATTGCCTTCTGCCCAATCGCTCATATATCTGCTAAACGCTCGGTCACTATTTCCCTTCTAGCTTCGAAAATATTTCGAATTCCCATCTAAAACTTTGGGAACATATTCTTAGAGTATTTCCAAAGAGATTTAAGCAAAAAAAATCGACTTTTTGAAGCTTCTAAAGCAGGCTCTCTCCTTAAATCACGAACATACCATTTTTGAGATTGCAGTTATAGAGTGAGACAATCTCGATACTGAAGCACACTAAGTTAATTAAGAACATCACTCTCAGACTGGCAGGATCTAAGTCCAATCCACTCATTTATGATTTAATTTTATCCAAGCAAAAAATAGTTGCACAGAAACTTAATTACTGCTCAAGAAAAAGGCAAAAAACTGGCTTCATCTAATGTATTTTACTACTGGATAACTGAGCTTCACGGGAGCTCAAATTTGTCCCAAAACCGCTTTTAAGAGTTCCAGTGAGCTCTTTTTTTTTTTCTTTTCTCTCAGCAAGACTAGTATCTCCTAGTTGTGGAGATTGTAATTGTCATCTACACTATACGATTGGGAATCTTCCCGGAAGTCAACTGCAGAAGATGTTGGAAGAATATGAGGTGGAAATATCTCAGCACTTCCAATTTAATTGTCCCCCATTTGCCACTTCAATATTGGGCTTGCTAAAACACTTGGAGACTCACACTTTCAAATATCCCATCGAACTGGAGGAAATAGTCCAAGTGCGATCTCTTAATTTAATTGTACCATCCAGCTCTTCTAACCACTAGAACAACTAGGATGTAGAAAAAAATATTTTCGAGCTTGTCGAGACAAAACACCGTTTGGTTGTTAAACGCGTCGACATTATTATTTTTGTTTTTGGATAAAAGTATCTTTACAGATTGGAAGGGAGATGTGTATCAACGTAGTTTTAATATATTAGGTTGTCAAAAAAGTTTTGCGGTATTTTCGCTAGTTGGTAGTTCTAGTTTTATTCTTCGCATCGGGTCATGCTATACCTTTTTTCAAAGCTCATTTCGCGCGCTAAGACGTGTTTGATTGATTGTCGTTTCTTTTAAGTCGTTCGTGAGTTATAGCGTCATAAACATGGAGCAAAATAAAGAGAAAATACGGCATATTTTACAGTACTACTGCGATAAAGGCAAAAATGCATCTCAAGCCGCCAATAAAATTTGTGCAGTTTATGGACCCGACACAGTTTCCATTTCCACCGCACAACGATGGTTTCAACGTTTTCGTTCTAGTATAGAGGTGGTCGAAGATGCGCCACGCTCCGGAAGGCCTGTCGTCGAAAATTGCGATAAAATCGCTGAATTGATCGAAAGAGACCGGCATAGTAGTCATCAAACCGTTATAAACCTTTTGAAGAAGCTTGGAGTCACTAAGAAGCTCGATGTATGGGTGCCACACGAATTGATTCAATAAAAATACCGCAAGACTTTTTTGACAACCAAATCGCGTCAAAAAGGGACGAATATCAAAATATTTACAGTTTTCTTCCACTACCGTGCTGGGTCAGAATATGAATTCACCCCAAGGATTAAATTATTAAAAAGTCAGTCAAAGTTTTGATTCGACTCTTTTGAGGTATCTGTGTCAAATATACGAAATATTTTGTCTTAAGTTGCCCCTATAAGTAAGTTCGATTAAATTCCAGCCCAATTGACTAAATATTTGGACAAACCTGAACTAGAAGTCCTCGCTCAGTCTTTTTATTCATATGGCTCATGTGCCATTTTGCTGATCGCTAAGTTCCAATATGAGTCAAAACACCCATCTGAAGCGAATGGACGATTGTTATGAAAAATTTACTCAAGTGAAAGCGATGATGGTCGAATCGTGGTGAGCGACCGCAAAAGGTATTGAAGACCAGGAAAGTTTTGCTATGTATTCGGTGGAATAGGCAAGCAGTTATCTACTGTTGTCAAAACTCACACCTCTTTATTCGGATCTTTGGTCTGAATAATTGGACTGTCTGAAGGATATAATTGTACAGCAGCGGTCAGGTTTGGCCAGTAGAAGAATAATTGTGTTCCATCGCTACAATGTCAGGTCACACTCATCGCTAGAGGCTGGCTATAAGCTCTAGGAGCTAGGTTGTGACGACCTTATGCATCTATCTTATACTACTGTGCCCAAAAATTAAAGTGACATTGTATTTATTTTGAAAATTCTTTATTTATTCTTCCAAATAAATTTCATCCCCTTCAACGTAATCCCCTCCCGATGCAATGTACTTATGTCAACGGCTTTTCCAATCTTCGAAACACTGGTTGTAGTCACTTTCCGGGATGGCCTTCAGTTCCGTCTTCGCTGCGGCTTGAATCTCCTCTATCGCATAAAAACGGTGTCCCCGGAGCGGTTTTTTGAGCTTGGTGAACAGCCAGAAGACGCACGGCGCCAGATCAAGTGAATACGGTGGTTGCGGAACGTTATGGGTTGTGTTTTTGGCGAAATGATTACGAATTACGAGGGCAGTATGGGATGGTGCATTATCGAGGTGTAAAAACCAAGAATTGTCTTTCCACAATTCCGGCCTTTTTAGGCGGATAGCGTTACGAAAACGACGCATAACGTTCAAATAATATTCCTAGTTGACTGTTTGACCGGTTGGAAGGAATTCATAAGGCACAACACCACGATAATCGAAGAAAACAGTCCACATGACCTTGATTTTTTAGCGACTTTAACGCGATTTTTTTGGTCTCGGCTCTCTTTTGGCACGATATTCGCTCCATTGATCGATTGTTTCGGGATCGTGAGCATAGATCCAAGTCTCATCGCCAGTTATAATGCATTTCATGACACCCTGGTAGTCGGAAAGCATCGTTTCACACACTTTAACGCGACGCCTTTTTTCCAAAAAATTCAATGTTTTCGGTACCAGTCGAGATTTGACGCGCTTGAGGTCCAAAACATCCTTCGAAATGGTATTGGCTGAGCCTTTCGATATGCCAACTTCATCAGCAAGGTCTCTAATTGTTAATCGACGGTTTTTCAAAACCAAATCTTTGATTTGTTGAACGTGAGCTTCGTCGGTTGAGGTTGATGGTCGCCCTGAACGCTCTTCGTCTTCGACACGTTCACGGCCGGCTTGGAACTCACAATATCACTTGTAAACATTTTTTTTTAGACATATCCTCATCATCAAAGGCTTTCTGCACCATCCTCAACGTAGATAGAGATAGATACTGAGAGTTGTAGAGGGAAGCGAGATGCATTTGCAGAAAGAAAACGAGAGAGGCCAAAATGCGTGAGTATGAAGAGCTTGACAAGCTGGCCGACAGCTACCGTGCGATAAGCCTCCTCTACATCGCATATAAGGTTATGTCGAGCCTACTGACACATGAGTGATGAGATATACTTGATGAGTCTGTGGCAAATTGGGAGCCGAGAAACTATGGGTAGTTTAGTATGTGGAATCAAACCGAGCTTACTGTGTCACCCTTTATAGTATGTATAAATTATCAAAAATTTCTTTCGTTTTAATATTTTTTATATACGAGGAACTGCAGGTATTAAATGAATATCTTCTCCCACACAACTTGCGTACGAACACCGCCATACACGTATACCCACACTCGCACATATAAATACACACATGCATGCATATATTATTCGGCAGCTCCGTTATGCCGACAATGAAATGGCCAACGAACGGTAAATGTCAAGCGACACTTATACGTAACGCGAAGCATATGTGCGTCCGAAAATCGAATGTGCCAATATAAAATTTAAAATACAACAACAATAACAAAGAAACCCGAAAAACCGTCAGCGCTTTTCCCTTGCACACTTCCTTTGATTGCAAACGGCTAGCAATGGCAGGCAATTGGCGGCAACAATTCGGCCATGTCACAACAAAAACAACATGATATAAACTGCAAAATTGTTGTTGTAATTGCTCCTGCTTCGTCTGACTTCTTATAGTATATGCGTTGCTGGAGGACACGCACACCCGCACAAACACATATAAATTGGCATGTGGGCGCCTTAAATTTCCGTTAGCTTGCATATATTCCTACAAATGTATCTGCGTATATGTATGTATTTGCATGTGTATGTGTGCTTGTACGCGTTGCTGTGCATTTGCTGCAGTCAAAGTCGAATCTGTCGGCACCATCTGAATTCGTTTGCATTTTATTCTTATCACTTGACAGCTGTCAATCCAACTTGTTGACATGCGACTAACGAAAAAATACAGCACACACACACACACCACATATACAGCACATACACATACAACGTGCACAATTTATTTGTATAAATAAATGTAAATAAACAGAATGCTATATAAGTTAAATAAAAAATGCAATGGTTATGAAATTCCAATTCCAATTGCAATTCGCAATGGCTTCGCTTCGGCGAAAGCAAGGAGCAACGAAGATGCGGACACGTATTGAAATGAAGAAAAGTAGCAGGCGATATTGGTAGACATTTTTCGGTCAAGCAGCAATGCGTTTACAGTGTGCCAAAATTGGAGACAAAACCCTCGTCTTTGAAAGGCCTACATTACACGCCTCTTTCAGAGACTCTCTAGGCTTGCTAAAGGATTCCCAACAAAGCGTAGGCGAGTTGTTTCTCTTTTTCTGGTTGAAAACTCCAACTTTTTATGATTTTTCTTCACTCCAAATAAGCGCATTATGATGACATTTTGGTTTATTCTCAATAAATATTACACTAGCATAATTTTCTGCATAGAACAGACCCATTCCTCTACTCTATTTCAAAATGTATTTGATGCCACTAAAGTCTTGAAAAGCTCCGCCATCTGTTTCTCTTTTATGAACTCATATCCACACATATTTCTATTGAAATTTTATTCATATTCTCCTCAATAACTCGACTCATTTGAGTTGAACAGAGACACACCTGATAACCTTTTTTGCTGCTTGGGTTTCCTCTGGAATACTATTGGTCTGAATATATAAAAAGAAAAACCTGTCGACCTTTCTACAGATTTCTACAAATATCTGCTTGTTTTTGTGACTATATTTTCCCTCTTCGGAATAACGTCGAATGACTTCAACAATGCGGCATTCGGCTAACAAAATCATCTCCGCTTCGGAGGAATAAGATAAATTGTACTCCATCTTTTTGTGAAGCAGAGGGTGCCAACTATCTTAAGATCGACACTACAAATGGCTGAAAAAATGTAAATTATTTTCAAAAATTGATTTTTTTTAAACAATTACGAGTATGTTCCAAGAAAAAATAAAACCTTGTACGTTATTTACAGTTTTGGCCAAGAATTTTGCTGCATTGTAAAGATAAAAGCTTGCATTATGTTTTTAAAATTATTTTGTTCAAGTGATCCCCGAATAAATTCCAACCGAGAGGCAACACAATAAGTTCATCAAAATTAGCTTCAATATATTGATTGTTTCGTTAGCTCTGTGGTATGTAGCGCCGACTTGTCAGAACGAAAGGTCTTCCAAGTCAATAAACTTCAACTCAGGCACGAAAAGTCATTAATCATAGCTCTATATTAGAGGACGCTATAGAGCTATGATTAATGACTGTAATGACCGACTTTTGTTTTGAAGAAATATCTACCAGTGATCCCCTCTGCCCACAAAGTACGCCAAATAGTCACTTTTTGAGGATGTAATAGGCTCTAAACAATACTAGTCCCATCAAAATGTGGCAATTATGTTTAATAACTTATCCATTCAGCCAAAACTGATTTTATCGCTGAACAAAATTTTCTTGTGAATATGGGGATCTGTCACTATCTCTTCCACAAAGTTGACGGACACAGATTCAGTTGTTGTGCGCGATGGGGATGTATTCATTGCGGGCTTCTTCGAAAGCAGCAATAGCATCTTCGGTGCGCACTGTACGGCTTATCTGAGGATGAGCATTATCCACTAGAGTAAACGTAGCACGAAACTGATCCACGGTTGCACGAATTGCCGACTCTGCTGGGCTCTTATAGCGACCGAATGTTGGACTAAGAGGTTGATGCGTCGCGCATATGGAATATTATTTTGGTAAAAAATTTTGACGATTTGCAAACGTTGTTTCGTAGTAAGTCTCTTCATTATAAAATGCCAAGCTAAACTGAGTATAAAGTAAGTTGTCAAAAGAACAAACGCCGAAAAAAATATTGCTTCATTGAAAAAGCAAACGAGATTTTGCAAATTTTTGTTACACTCGTAAAGTTTGAAAATATAAGTTAAGTTATATTGTACTACAAATCTGAGCTACGAGGGGTTGATTAAGTTTCGCAAATACATAGATGGAACATCTAAATCTTACTTCTGCTATTTTATACCCATCCTAATGCTAAACTAAAACTAAGATTTTAGGTTTGTGTAAGTTTCCTATAAATCATTCATAGAATTTTTTTTTTGCTATAACAGAAGTGAAATCTTCTACAAGTTTAAGCAATTTTTTTCTATACCAAATGATGCTCTTTTTTACTTTAGTCAGCAAAACACTTGCTGGTTACCACCTTCTGCATTAGCTGAATTTTGCTTGGGTCTAATTTCAAAAGTAGAACTGAGTATGTTGTTAGGTAGTAGGATTGAGCTTGTATCTCACTTGGACAGAGGTCCGTACTTTGTGTTTTCATTAACTTCTAAAAGTGGATCACCTTATCTTCATACGAGGTATGACAATTAAGTAATGAGACTGATTCTATAAAAACCGTATATTTGAAAATTATTCTACAACTCTGCCATCCCCTTCAAAGTAGTCCCCTTGGGCAGCTACACAGCGATTCCAGCGCGTTTTCCACGCTTCGTAACATTTCTGGAACGCTTCGACTGGGATGTCCGCGAGTACCCTCGTCACGGCCGGCTGGATGTCCGTAATCGACTCAAAATGGGTTCCTTTGACCACCGATTTTGTTTTAGGAAACACAAAAAATCACAGGGTGACATGTCGGGCGATTAAGGCGGCTGTTGCAACACGGCGATCCCTTTAGAGGCCAAATACTGGGACACGCTGAGGGCGGTGTGGCACGCCGTGTTGTCGTGATGAAGGATCCAGTAACGAGCGATGTCTGGGCGCACCCTGTTGACTCGTTTTCGCAATCAAAAAAGTCAATAATCATCGTTTTCACCTTCGACTTGCTCATGCGAGCTTTTTCGGACGGGGGGCGCGCGTAGACAACCATTGTGAGTATTTTGAGCACCTGGGTACGGCTAAGAGCACTACCACCATACATTCTTACAATTTTAGCGTACGTTTCCGAAGCTGTTTCGCCCAATCTGGCGCAAAATTTTATCGCGACGCGTTGCTCTTGATTTCGTTTTTCCATTTTCGTGACGAGCACTACAAACACACGTCTACTCAACTTGACGCAGCAGGCGAACTAAACAAGCTAGAGCGATGGTACGCATATCAATGGAGAGGGGAGATATGCTGAAAAAAAAGGAAGGGAATTTCAAGGTCACAGATTTACCACAAGCGCGGCAATAAAATCAGTCTCATTACTTAATTGTCAAACCTCGTAGATCAACGAAACGTTTTGAGTTTACCACAAATTTGTTCGGGTGGATAATATCACTCTGGCTTAGTTCGTCAAAGGTGTTTCTACGAAACATTTTAATCTTAGTCCGGCGGAATCCAGGCAAAAAAGGAGAGAGTGTCAAAAAGTTTCCACCTCTCTTTTCTCCATAATTCGCACTAGTTCTGATTGTTGATCAGCGCTTACCGAGCTCACTGAAGGTTCGTAGGACTATCGCTTGAACATAAGAGGACATCGGAAAACCGGCTCCCATCCAAAGGGATGAAGTTGGGGTAAGAATATCCTCTATTTAACCAGGTTTTTCATGAATAAGTGGTATGGTTAAAAATAAACTTCATTGAGCTTCTTGACTTCCTGAATATAGCAAGACTATGCGAGTTTGTCCAACGAGTCTTTGAGAGTAATCCGAACCAATATACGAGGTATATGTGTTTTTAGCTACCACAACGGCCCAGCGTTCAAAGCAGTCCAAGTGCGGTCCCTGTTAGGATCGACCTCGAAACCTAATCCAGCTGAACGTTTAGCGCAACTTGTCATCACTAACTGTAGAATAACTAAGGAGTACCGCTCAACACATTTCGATTCCTAACACAAGATCACCGCCTTCTTTGTGTAACATGAAATCTCACTCAGTCTTATTTTACTATAGCTGCCACACTGTACCTGTGCAGCGCCTTGCAGCATTTACTATACACCCACCATTCGCCATTGCTGTTGTGGTCACTCTCTACTGTCACATCTTGTCTTCATCAAATTTACGGAGTAAATTGTTGTCGTATTTTCCCATCAATTGTTCGATTTCATACCAAAATCAATTTCACACAACATCAATGAAGCTACAACAACAACAATAACAAAAACAACAGGCGCGCGTTACTCGATAAATGGAAACGCACAGAAATTGGCTCTATCAGCGGCGTGCGAGTGGATGCGCATGTAAACCGCATGCTGCCTGCCACTTGCCACACGCTGCAGGCCAGCGCACGGAAATTGCCTGCCACATGAGTGTACTTAATGCATTTTACTTTATCTTAAGCGCTGTTTTTATCTTTTATTCACGCTGCTGCTTGCATACCTTATCGCTTTTATTTCGTGGCAGATTTATTTTTGTTGTTGTTGTTTTTTTTTTGTTTTTCGTAAATGTCATTTCTCACGTGTGCGCCAGCATTAATGAGCATCAACTCTTCAGCGCAAGTGTGCCGCAAGCCAGCGCGTGGGTGTAAGTGTGTATGTGTTGGCTGGCGCGCAAAAAAGTGTTGAACCATTAAGGTGTATATATGTGTGTGTTTGTGCGTAATTTACTCTCAATAAGGTTTAATGCAACATAATTATGCAGGGGGAAAATTAAGGCCAGTAAAAGCTGACGACTTGCTCGATATATAGCCAATTGAGTTGGCCGAACGATGTTGAGCGCTGCATGCCGCGCGCATTGGTTTTTGCGGCAGCGGCGCGCCTCTTCTGACATGCTCAGGCAGACCGCAGTGCATAAGCCTTTACATTCCACCCGCATCTGCGCGAATCAATGAAGCAATTACCTGCACAAAGGCAGGCGCGTCCGTCCGTCCGTCTGTCCATCCCAATCGCGCGTGTGCGTTTGTGTGTGTGCTGCAGGTGAAATGAAGGCGCAAGGCAAGTGCGCAAGCGAGTAGAGAAGATGCAGCCGAAAAGCAACCGTAAAAAAATATGTTCAACGCTTGCCGCAGCAAAGATCTGGGCAATTACTTTATTTACGCAAATAATCACCGCGCTGCCGTTGTGTGTGCCCGCTGCTGTGTTACGTATTATAACAACAACACAGCATGCATACGTACAGTAGCCGAAAATCTACATTGCCTGCTTGGTTGGCTTGGTTGGCTTTGTTGTCAGTGTCGTCGCAGTCGTCCCGACTTGATTTATGCAACAGCATTGCAGCAGACGACATTAACCACTTAAGCCTGTTGACTTCGGACTGCTAGCTGTCGCCTGCTGCCTGACTTATAATGTCGCCTGCCAGAGTGAAGCCTGAAAAAAGCGGTTGTACGAAGTACTTATAACAAAACAACTACAAGCGTTATGCCACTATACTAGAATTCAGGGTTGCCTGGTTTTTGCAACAAAATGTTGCGTCCAAAGAACCAGAGGTTAGCTGCGACAGCTACCACAACCATAAGGTTAATATAAGTTCGGTTAGGCCGTGAAAAAATTTGCTGTCAAGAGGGAAAAAGAGAGACGGGCGTTTAGCAACTGTTTGAACTCCTCTGGTTCTAACAAGGAAGTAGCTAATATTAAGACTCGATTTTTCGAGATTGTTGGACAGTTTGACGAAAAGTTCAGCTGGCAAAGGCATATGAGTTCTTCTGGTCGTACGACTAACATTAAATTCTGAATATGCTATATTAAGTTTGGCAAGCATTTTGTAAGACCTAGAAGGCAACATCGTAGACCCTATAAAATAAATTAGTAGAGTGAAGAGGCCATCTTCATCACAATTTTTCATGGAGTATTCTCCTAAGCAGCGGCATAATCTCCGAAGAAATTGTTCGGGTTGGACCAGTATAAAGCATAAAGTTCTCGTTCTGAATAAAGTTCTTGCAAGGTAGGAGTGCTGCCTCTTTGGGCTCAATTAGCGCTGGATGCATCATTTTAATTAATTTTGAAATCGTCGGACCTCTATAATCTAGCTACCTCGTTTAATCTTTGCGCTCAAATCATTGGTGGTCTCAATGAAACTGCTTATGTCCGGTATGCTTTTAGTGGACAGCCCTTCCAGATTTGGTGCCTCCTATGTTGTGTTGTTTTGTTATTTTGTGTCTGGTTTATGCTAGAGCTGGGCATTCACAGAGAAAAAGGAAAACTATTTACTTATATACAAGTATATTGCTGAAGATAATAAGCCCTTGATTCTAGTCATATCTGAACAATTTTTGGTCGTCAGTCAATTTGTGCGGAACAAACCGTGAACACACCTTTCGTAAGCCCAAATGTTCGGTCAAAATGCGATAAATCGATGTTTTGGAGATGTTTTGGAGATGTTTGATTCCATTTCTATGAATATCAATGATGATTTAGGCTAATTTTTTCACCGATAAAACAAATATACTGACACTTGAAACGCAATAACTTCACTTCCAATCAATCAAATGTCATGAAATTCTCACTGGACAATCGATAAAGATGGCAGATTCTAATGCACCAGTCGACATATAGATGGCGTCACCAGTAGGCGCTAGATTCGAAAAGTCCTGTTTACTTTGGAATTCACCTTGTATATACTTGGGCGCTCTGCTTCGTTATTTTGCAGCTGGTTATGGATTACCATCTGCACCGAGCTATTTGTTCAAAGTGAGTATAAAGCTCTCTTTTGATCGTTCCCATCGGACCTGATATTAACTCCGCTTCGGATTCATCTAAAGAGGTTGCCAACTCGTCTGCTCTTTCGAACATTTTCTTATAGCCGGAATCCGAAATTAAGGACAAGTAAGCTTTCTGTAATTGTTAAGTACGCTGGAATTAATTTGTGACGTCGGCAGGGCTATCAGTGCTGCCTGACTAATAGAGGACAATACGCTGTATACCTAGTACTTGAGGTTGGTAGATACTGGTTAAGTTTCTTCTTAATTGGCGTAGACACCGCTTACGCGATTATAGCCGAGTTGAGTTTGGTGGTCGCAAAACGACAGAGTTTTTGAGATCATCGGAGTATATACCCCATATTTACTTCGCAGCATATTTTGGACCCGTCGGTGTAGATAGAGGCTGCATCACCAAACCTTTTCTCTATTCACCTCTAGAGGGTATCTTTACTCGGAAGTGGGATTAAATTCTTACCTTGAGGGAATATAGTCTAATTTACTTACATTTAGCTAGTTCGTTGTCTTTCAAACTGGGCTCTTGGATCAGACTGATGTCGATGCCCTTCTTACTTAAGAAGAGTTGTCAGATATGCCGTAGCACTTTTTCAGTGCTCAAATGATCGCACATTTGATGACCCTGTAACCCCCAAGGCTTTCTAAGGAGTTAAACTATGTGTGAGAACCCGCCGGCTTATCTACTACTCATCATTTTTGTACGGTGCTCGGTGAGTGGAATTTGATGTCTGTGGCAACCCCTCGCATGCTGTCTCTAACCACATCGCTGAAGTGCTTTGCTATTGCTGCACTGTGCTGCTCTTGCTTGGGTTTTTAAGCAGATTACCCACCGCTTCGTTTTGCGAGCGGTTTTTTATGGAATGTACGGTTCGTATTGCTTTCGATTTGAGTTTCTAATTGCTGAAAGCTTTCATACTTCTCTCTCTTTGGCGCTTTAGTTCTCCTTTCGTCAATTGAAGTGTGGACAGCCTGGTCTTTGGCAATCTTACCTATTATGAATACTGCTCTTTTTGACCGACTTTTCTCAGCTAGTTTAGGGATTTCTTCCTTCTATTTCGTTGATCCTATCTTTGCATGGAATCTTTTGAGTTTGAGGGGGATATGTATTATAGTTTTGATGTAACGAAGTTAACTTTTTTTCTTTATTTAAAAAGAGATTACAATTTCTTTATTTTCATGGTGACTATAAACTCAATAAGCAAGAGTTATCTCTTCGAGACGTATGTATGTATAGAATCAGTGACTAACACACAAATCCATATTTGATATGGAAAGGCAATACTAAAAGACTCAAGATATTTTAGAAATTTTAATAGAAATAACTCAGTCATGGCCATTCTTGTGGAAATCCATTCGACTACAGTTTGTCTGAAACAAGATTTTAGTATTTCCTCAGTTTTCTTTATAATGGGTTGTCAAAAAAGTCTTGCGGTATTTTTATTGAATCAATTCGTGTGGCACCCATACATCTTTTTAGTGACTCCAAGCTTCTTCAAATGGTTTATAACGACCAATTCAGCGATTTTATCGCAATTTTCGACGACAGGCCTTCCGGAGCGTGGGGCATCTTCGACCACTTCTACACCAGAACGAAAACGTTGAAGCCATCTTTGTGCGGTAAAAATGGAAACTGTATCGGGTCCGTAAACTGCACAAATTTTATTGGCGGCTTGAGATGCATTTTTGCCTTTATCGTAGTAGTACTGTAAAATATGCCGTATTTTATCTTTATTTTGCCCATGTTTGCGACGCTATAACTCACGAACGACTTAAAAGAAACGACAATCAATCAAACACGCGTTAGCGCGTGAATTGAGCTTTCCAAAAAGGTATAGCATGACCCGATGCGACGAATAAAACTGGAACTATGCGCTTTCAGCGCCAACTAGGAAAATACCGCAAAACTTTTTTGAACTGAAGCCTTCCCAAGCGACATCGCTTAGCTCTATGGGGTCTTGATAACTTTCAAGAAGGTTCGACGTTTTCGATACAAATGTTCAGCGAAGAGACCAATTTCTAGTTGAATAGGTATGTAGACAGTAAAATTGACTGCATTTAGGACGAGGATCAACTTCAAGAGATTCAAGAGCTGTCACATCACAAAAACCAACAGTTTAGTGTTGTTTGTTGGACGATGGAATTATCCGCGCATATTTCATCAAAAATGATGCCAGTGAGAACGTAATCGTCAATGGCGACCTGAAATTGGAGCTCATGATCTCGGCGACATTTGGTTACAACAAGACGGTGCCAATTTTCACCCATTGCATTAATCAATTGACCCGTTGATCGTTTGATATCCCACCGTTAGACTTTTTCCTATGGGGATATGTAAAGTCAAAAGTTTATGCGGACAATCCCACTTCCATTCAGGCCTTGGAGCAAAAACTTACTCGTGTCATTTAAAGAGATAGTAATCTTCAATTAATAAATATAGACTTTTTTGACCCAGAGAACAAACTCTGATTAAAAATATATTAGTCAATGGTTTCAATTCCAAGAACGTGTAGGATCACCTATCTCGAACTACCACTTAGCCTAATGTGTGAAAATACAGCCGACTACTACCGGTTAGGCCCTTTATGGTCATTTCTATGGACATACATACATGGACAAATGGCAACACTGTTGAAATTACGGCAACGCACTTTGTGCATTGTTGATTTTTATTCTACCTTTATTCGTTGCTTTCCTTATTGTTATTGCCTTCCGCTGATACCGTTGGACCTTTTGTTATTTATACAATAGTTTATACACTCGTATTGCGCTTCATCGTTGTTGTTGCCTGTAGTTGCTTTTATTGTTTATGTTATTGCGCTCTCATCTCTGTCTCCGTTTCCTCCTCCTACACTTGCTGTCTTATTAGTGAAGCTTTCTTTTCCACTATAGTTGTTGTTATTGTACATATTATTATTGCATTACCGCTACGCCCGCAATTGCTTTCACATCACGGTCCACATTCCCAGCCATACTCAGAGCCATGTCTTCGTCCATGCCGGCGTGCCTTGGCTCTATGCGCGTTGAGAAGTCTTTGTGACAGCTTCACAGAAAAATGTTAATTCCAAATGAAAATTCGGAATTTCAATGCGGCACACCGCACGACGGTGGATAGCTTCGTATGTACACAAGAAGACGGAAGCTGCGATCCGATCTGATGCGACGTGCACGTGCACCAGGTGAATTTATAATTTTCGGTATATTTATTTTCATGTATGTGGAACGTATGTAAGTACGAATGTATGCAGTGGGTAAATTGATTCCTTTCTTGTGGTTCGGCGTGCCTTAAAGCCAGGTGATATTGATATAAACTCCATAATGATTTCTTTCGGCGTTTTTAGTTCCAATACCATGAAATTCGTAAACCATTTGTTGTAGGCGTGGTTGGATCAGTGTTAAATACGGCCTATTCATTGGAGGCTCCCTGATGATTGAATAAAATGTATATCTTATCCCCGAGGATAAAAAAGTCATTGGGTTGTAGTGCAAACCTCTACCAAATACAAATGAAGTTTTATTGTTTCACATCCACCTTTTATACCGTATTGAAAGTATCAAGCCAGGTCATCGAGGTTTCGTTCGGGGACTCATTGCATGTACGACATACATAAGCTGTATATGTCATGGTCTAATCTTAATAAATAGGAGTTTATCCTGCTAGAATATCCAGAATGAAGCTGCTCTAGGGTCATTCTTGTTACACGCGGCAACTTGAGCTCTTGTTCTGCTTGTGGGATTTTTTGGGTTCCAAGTACGCCATTTACTGGGAAAAGTTCACTTTGAATGGCCTTCAATGCGTATCGAAAATTGGTCGGAATATTGTTGTATATCAACGTGTTTAAGAATTGTTCTTCTTTTGTTCCTAGGAGGAGATTCCTCCTCAAGCTAATGACTGCAGGGATAGTTCCTAAAAAAACATCCGAGCAGAAATCGCTAGAGGAGATGGTTTTGCGCTCCTTTACAGGCAGCAAGCGGACTTCACTGTGTAGGTGTTCAATTGGAGGCATCACGTTATTTTCCGGAATGCGTTCTTCTACACCGACCGGCCGATTGCCTTGTACGTTGCCAGCAATCGTTCTTTGTCTTTGCCGCTAGTGCTACCGGGTGCTGACTTTGGGATCTAGTTGTGCCTCGATACTATTTTGACAGTCGCGGTTGTGTGCGGAGAGCAGAGTGCAGACTGCCTGAATGTTACTCCTAAAATTTTACGTTGGTTTATTTTCATAATTCTGACTCCATCAAGAGAAATGTTAAGATCCAGTCTATGCTCCTTCCTCTAGTTTGTGAATAGGGTGGTCACCCTTTATATCTTTGCATCCTGGCATCCTGAAGCCTCTTATTCCTACGAATCGAATTCCTTAATTGCTGCTCGGGTTTCTACGCAGTTGTAAACTCTTTAGAAAACAAAAAAGCTCTATTTGAAATATATTGCAGTGTCCGGCAGTTTAGAATCTCCATCTCAACTTCATTTTCAAGCCATCCGTATAAGTTGGTGAGCGCAGCTGTCATACCTTTACGCCATCCATCGTTTTCTATGTTCTCTAAGTCTTCTGTTCCTTCTCTTCAACTGGGAAGGTTTTGATAAGAAGTATCCAAATAAAAAATTTTGGAATAAGGTTGTTGATGAGAAAGGAAAACATTCCAGTAAGGCACCAGAAACCTTAGATAATACTGCATGACCTTATTCCCAGTGCTCTAACTATAGCTCTTGTCAACTTTCTTATTACCAGATATACAGAGCTTGTCCGGAAAGTAATTCGAGTGAGTGCGACGTATTTCTGTAAGTGGTGCAAGCCGAGAATGCAACATTCGTTAGAGCAGAGGTACGCGATTAAATTCTGTTGAAACTCGGTAAATCTGCGACAGAGACGTTTGATATGATCAAACAGGTTACCCAGATGTTGCATGTTAATGTTTAGCAAAAGTGGTGAGTTTCGGTGGCACCAGGCTTTTTTGGAGGGTCGGGAAGAGGACGCTGATGAAGACCGTGATGGGAGACCTGTGACTTCGACAAACACCGACAATGTGACTCGTGTGCGCAAAGTTTTGAACTCAGACCGTCTATTAAATATTGGTTTAATTGCCCAGATGTTAAATTTATCAAAATCTATGGTTCATGACATTCTGACGGAGCATGTCATGAACCACAGATTTTGAAGCGCAAGGTGTGCGCTAAGATGATCTTCAAAGTGCTCACTGACGACCAGAAATTGCGGCGAGTGGAAGTGTGCCAAGAAAATTTGAGCATGAAAGTGACCCATAATTTTTGAACAACGTAGTCACAGGTGACGAGTCATAGACCTTTTAGCTCCCTGGACTGTTTTTGTTTCCTTGCTTGAAAAGACCAAGAAAAGGCAAGCATTTTGAGACTAAAGAAGAGATCCAAGCAGCCTGCACCTCGGCTCTTAAGGCTATTCCAAAGAATACCTTCCGTAACGCCTTCATTGCTTGGAAATCGCGGTAGCGTTGCATCGACGCAGAAGGAGCCTATTTTGAAAGTTTTTGAAGAATTGTAACGATTGGTTAATTTCTTTTAAATCGACTCAGCCCAATTCCTTTCCGGACAAACCCTGTATTGCACACTCCTTTAGCTGAAGTACCAGAAAAATAATCAAAAGCTGACAGACTTTTAAGCAGGCTGTAGTTTAGGCCGAAATACTACCAAAAAATTTAAGAAATATAAATACATAAATATTTCAGATGGGTTTTGCAATTATAAATTTCAGAAATTTCTACTTTGCTTTCCATTTAATAAAAAAAAAAAACAAATCTGTAGTATTCGCTGAGAGCATAAGTACTTGTAGGTTTCATGCCATACGTATTTCCTCCACATTACAACTAGTCTATTCTGTACTTATGTGTAATGGCGCGACGATAAAGTCAGACAATCAAAATTATTTCCATGAAACAAAATGAGGTCATAACGGCATTTTTCGAACACTAAAAAATAACTTCAAGTACACACAAACAGCAGAAGAGCGAAGCGGACGGGGCGCAGCACGGAAACTGCAAACTTTTGTAGGTGTGCCGAGTAATAATCGTAAATTTTATGTTGCCCTGAGGTGGCACTTGGCGACAAACGTGCGCGTGAACTCGTAATTTTAAGCGCCGTAGCAGCAACAGCAGCGACCATGACAATAGCGGCGGCGAAGCGATGCGCTGACACTCACTGTTGCATTTTCGAAATTCTATTCTGACAACAGCGAAAAGACTTCCGCACGGCAAGGGACTTGAAGTTCAAAAGCTGACAACATTTTTGAAGTGACACACGATGGTGACTTACCAGGCATACGAACAGCTGTAGCGGTCGTCGTTGTCTACCAGGGTTTTGCGTTGTGGCCATAATGTTGTAGTAGTCAACATTCGTTATGCAGTTTGTTGTTACATATTATTGTGGCTGCAAACTTTGTGGTTGTTGTCATTTGTTGTTGCCGTCAAAATCGCTGACATCGCTTGAATGCCGCTAAATCCTGCCCGTAATAACAAGGCCGCTTAGTGATTAGCTGTGTCGAGCACATACGAGGTGGGTTTGAAGAATGAGCGTACAGCGTTTAGAACAGTTTCTTCGAATGCAAACCTGGAAATGTCATTTGGTTACTGAGAAGAAGGAGCGAACCCTGACGGGTCAATCCTAAAAATTTAGAACAAAATTACAGATTTCATGGAGAAATTCAAAATTTCTTGTTGAGACGACGAAATCTTCTTACCTCAAATTTGTATTTTGTGCTTCGGGTTTTTACAGTACTATCGAGAACAACTTGAAATGCACACGAAAAAGCTGTCCATGACCAATGACTTAAAAGCATTTGTTGACTCGAACGGGGAGTAATGCAAAAATACGCGGATTTTATCGTCAAAGAGCTCTGTTCGAATATTGGACTTTAGGCCTTGAATATCAAGTTCTGGAGCATAACGTTAAACATGATAAAATCTGTTCTTTTTTTCAATTACCTGAAAAGGAAGAAACCTGTTTTCGAACTAAGCTAAGGCGCTGAAGTATAAAATGAAGATCAATCAGTGTTTGCTTTCGGTACGGACCTTTCCGATACAGATTGTTATGGTATAAAAAATAGAAATTTACGGAGTGAGAGAGCAACCTGGAAGGATAAAACAATCGTATTTATTCTGGATCCACGGTCTTTAGAAATAAGCTTTTTCTCAGTTGAGCCAAGTTTAGAGAGAAGCCATTGATCTTCTACTTGCATTACCTTTCAACTCTCATGACGAAAAGTTCTCATCGACATCTCTGAAAATGTAATGAAACCCATGGTATGGCTCTAGACGGTGGGAACTAGAAATTGTCCAAGTTTGCTGAGAGAGTCTGAATCACAACTAGTCTAGCTAAGGTATCAGATGACTGTCTGCGTTAAGCAGGCTACATAAGTGAAATCCTAAGACTACTTAAGAAATTATTAAATAATCTGCTCTCTTGATTAGTTCCCTTTGCCTTCTTCTACTTTCAAGACGTAAACAAATTCTTCAACGGTAGAAATATTCATAAAATAAGGAAGCATAATAAAATCATACATCGAAAGTTCGAGCTTCAGAAGCTCCAAATAACAGCCACACAAAAAACGGTCCAGTATCAAAACGATTAAGCTCTTTTCAAACCAGAAAGATCAATACTGCAGGATTCTAGCCGAGGAAACTCAACTTCAGCAAGTCTTCGACCAAAAAAATATTACTTAACTAGAAGTTACTGATTTATCGGACTGCATGTGTATACCGTGGGGGGAGAGAGAGAAAAATCAAAACAAGAAAATTCTCACTAAGCTAAGAGGACAATGCAAATACTACAACCACAACAAAATTACATTGCTTACACGGACAAATAAATTGTTGCAATTGCATGTACTTTAGCTGACAGTTTACGTCAGCGGCCTCCGGTTGACTAACGGTTCAACAAATACCAACACAGCTAAATGTAAGCTTTGTATTTGCGGCCGATCACAACAAGTGGGCTACTTGGGGTCGCCGGGTGATGGCGCTTGTCAGGATATTTATTAATCTCGCCTGCGGGGGGCGAAGAGGCGGCAAATGTTTGCATAAATCGTTGGGATAAATTTCTATGACAGTTATTATTGTGTGGCAACCGGCCCCTTGTTCCCAGGTCTGGCCCAACAGCAAGCCGGAAGCGTAGAAAGTATGGCTGTAATGTGTGTATAAGTGCCACTAAATGGGGTTGATTGGTTGCTTTCGCGCTGTCACTGCACTTTTGTTGCAGCAATAATAATGAAACAGCGTAAGCCACTCGCAGCAGCTAAAGCTCCCCATTTTGACAGCGTCCCGGCATACTTTCGAGCCCTTGTTGCCTGCACCCTAAGCCACCGCTAAGACCGCGTCATATTTATCTATTGTAAGTGCAAATCCACATTTGTCTACCGCCTCCGCTTCGCTATCATTTCAAAAGTTGTTGCCAAGCAAATGTGGCGATTATGTAAGCTTTCAGAAGCCGAGAGTCCAACTGCTTAGTTGAAAACTGCAAGCGCATGCAATTTGCTGCAAATGAAATGAGTTGCTTATGGTTAGCACTTATTTATTACCCGATTGGGTGCTATTACGGCGGATAACGCGTTCAACAATAGCAGCAACCTTCTACGTGCCTCTACCAATAGTTGCTCAAACTATAGGCTTACGGCTGCTGGTTGCTGACTGCCTCAGTTGCATTGAAGCGCAAAGTTCGCGATGCTGTTCCGCTAAAGTTAAGCTTGTGCGATTTGTGGATATTTTGAGCTAATTGGTAGAGTGTGTCGGGGTGGATTTTAAAGGCATGCCCAACAAGTCTCTATGAGAATGGTATTCGAGACAAAACTGTCGCATGAGTAACTATAAAATCCAAATATTTGTGATTTTTGGTCTGTAAATCCATATTCTTGCTGAATCTGTAGAGATTCTAGAGCACTAAAGAGTATGTCTTAATGATATGTTGTCAGCGATCTGATTTCAGTAAACAAAGGCGGGCGATCCGTAGACTCGGTAAAGTTAAGTCCATATGATTTGTGGATATTTTCCTCTGATTGGTAGTACTTGTAGGTATGGATCTTGAAGGCATGTCCTTAAAGCCAGATCGCCGGTCTTTAGAAAACTCTATGAAATGAAGATCAGCATCTTTAGCAGTGTTTACTCACGGCATAGACCCTTAGTATAGAGATAATAATGACTTAAAAACGAATTTACTAAACGGAGAAAGCAACCAGAAAAAAAATAGTGCAGTAAGCTTCTGCCTGTTGTGGATCCACGGTCTTTAAAAGGAAGATTTTTTCTCAGCTAAGTCAAGTTCTGAGAGAGTCTTTTCATAGTTTAATTACCTTTGAACCCTCATGAAGACGAAAAATAGTTGACGGGCATCGCTAATTTCAGAATCAAATCCATGGAATGGCTTTAGATGGTGAGAAGTGGATAGTGTCCAAGTTGACTGCGATATTGTGTATTTCAACTGGTCTAGCCGACGTCTCCGATGACTGCCGTCCTTACGATAATTTATGAACAATATTCAATTTCCAGAATAGTTTCTTTTGTCTTGCTCTAGGAATTGTAATATGAGCGAAAGCCGACAAGCTGGACCTGAAAGCTGGTGAACCCGTTAAAATAGAGATTAGAACAGAGAGAGATAATCGTCGGGAATTGGTTCTGCGAAGCATATGGAATATTATGGCTTCCGCTGATCTCATGGGGAATAGTTTTCTAACCTTTCGTAGCTAATCTCCGCTCTGCCTAATCTGAGTATACAAGTTGTACTTAAATATATGCGGACTAACCTTATTTTTCAAAAATAAGCGCTGTCTGAATAAGCTAAATATTAGGTTATCTCCGACAAATGTGGTACCAAGCTTACTTCTGTCGAAAGTTTTAAGAAAGCTCTTTGCGCTTCCTACATTACATCCATAAGAACTTCAAAGGAAACCCCGATGTCTCATTATGGCAGAGGTGAAGGAAGTAAGGAAGAATTCAGCGAGATATATTTCCAATTAGGAGTTTGTTTAAAAAATGCGTACAGACCTCACAGCGTCCGAATAACCGAAGCTTGAACTAAAAACCTTTTCCATAAAAATTTGATCCGAAGCTTTATATCTGTAGTAATGTTATTTGTTGCAATATACACTTGAATTGCATAATTCTTTTAGAGTCTCGCGAGGCCCATATGCATGCATACATACATACATATCTATGCCTTTGAATGCAAATTTATGGCACTTAACTTAAAAGATTATTGGTTTCTTGCGATGTGCATTTATTCACGTTTCCGATGCACTCAGCACTTCTAGCGGATTTCGGAACTTCACAATTTTTCTATTTTGTTTTTTCCTGCGCCAGTATCACGGCAGCGAGCGGATAACCGTATATTCGCATTTGCATAACTGTTTCCCTTGTTTTATGTTATTTCGTCAAGTACGTCGTAAAATGTTCGTAACAAAATTACGGAAGACACCAGTTTACGAGCAAATATGTGCGATATACTATAGTTTAAAGTACGTGGGCATCGCATATAAAAGTAGGCAGCTTATAAAATGGAATTCACAGAACCCGAAGTGGCGAAACTTCCGAAAAAAGTAGATACGGAGTTGAATGCGAAGAGAATGATACTTACTATCAGTATATTCGTATATATGATTTGTGTGTATGTTTGTGTTTATAGCTCTTGCGAATTTCAGATATGAGCCTCCAAGCTGGGTTGAAGAGATGTGGAGATAAAATATATGATTTATGTCTGGCGACTACCTGATTCAATCTGTAAAAAATACGGTTCTTCTACATCAAAGTGGGATTTTGCTACCAAAAAAGACGCCTACAACAACTATTGTGTAAGATATCTCAAAGATGTGTTCCTTTTAACCATGGAAATTTAAGTCAGAATATTGATTAACTTATTAACATTCATCATTTATCATTCGAAAGCCATTTATTCTTTTCGTTATTAGGAGTCAATTCGAGACAACAAGTACAGGCAGGTCCTTCTCTGCTTGACCTCTGTAATTTAGGTCTTCCTCTTCTTCTGTTTCCACCGGTGAGTACTGAAACGAAATCCTTCAAAGCTGGAGAGTTCTCCTCCATTCGGAAAATATAACTTACCCAGCGCAGCGCCCTATCTCGAACACTCCTAAGGCCGACTCATCAGTTTATCTTATTGTCTATGACTCTGCATCATATAGTAGGACGGTAATAATGAGCGACTTATAGAGTTTGGTCTTTGTTCTTCGAGATATGATTTTACTTTTCAATTGTCTACTCAGTCCAAAGTAGCATCTGTAGGCAAGAGTGATTCTGCGTTGGATTTCAATGCTGATATTGTTGATGGTCTTAATACTGGTTCCAAGATAGACGTAATTATCTGCGACTTCATGACGCGAGACCAGGTCCATACGACTCGCTGCCTTATTCAGTCTGGAGAAAGCAGAAAAAGGCGTGGTTTTTGAGGCCAATGATATCAATGTAATCGGCGTACGCCAAGACTCTTAGAGGAGCTCTGCAGATCGCATTATTTACTCCACCAATAAATTGAAAAAGTCTGCTTGACTGAGGTCCTTCCCGATCTGATGGAGTATAGTGTTGCTCAACGTCAGTTTACACATCCAAGTTCAGACATAGCTCTTTCTTTCTTGTCTGCATATGCGTTTCGCTTCCCTCTTTAGCTCCCGCTATCTACCCCATCCCGCACGTATTGTGGTCGATTGTAACGTTGCGAGGTAGGCAGTCTCATTTCTCTCCGCTGCGACACGGCACTCCTCACCGTACCAGCTGTTCTTTCGACCTCTTCGAAAACCAATGGCTTCGTTTGCAGCTTCAAATGTTATCCCACATTTCCCTTATATCAAGTTGCTGATGAGTGCTCTCAGAGAGCAGGAGTGCAAGGCGAGTAGAAAGCCGTTTCCCTGTCGGGGACGCTTCTCGACATGGTACCTTCTCTGTGTTTATTGACGGGCGAGCTTTGTTGTAAAGAGGCGTGTGAGCATCTTTACCTCATCATGGTAGTGGTTTGAGTCGATGTTAAGTCCATAGGTTAATGAATTTTCCTAAGCTGGAATCTAGTATTACAGATAAACATATTTCGGTCCGCGGCGAAGTCGATCAGTTTTATCCCATTTGGACATCTTTCATCATGGTGACAGAATTTACCGACCTGTGTACCAAAGATACCTTCTTTATCTGACGTTCATCCACAACGAATCCCATATCGAAATTGCGGTTCTGTATATGGGCAATGTAGCAAATGCCACTAGGTCCTACTTGTCTAAGTCCTTGTCCCGTCCATCTCACTTCTTAAGACGGCGGGGTTGTCAGCATCTGGACAGCGCCACCAATTAACGAATCGGACATTCCAGGTTCATGCCCTTAAATCGTAATCCTTAACACATTTGCAGTGGTTGTCATCAAAAGGGGGGTCTCTCATACGAGGCTGTTTTTTCCTTTTTATTGGGAGCGATTCTGCGTGACTGGTCTCAAAACCAACGGCCAAGCTCGCTAGGCGATCAGTATAAAGCTTTATACTCGTTCACATTAATCTAAGGAGCCGCTTGTTTCAAGACCGGCGCACGCTCACAGCCATGCCTTTGCTGAATACATACTACAATTAGGCTCAAGCGAACTTTTTAACCGAATATGTCGGAGTGACTCCGCTGAAGCTTTCTCTCTTTTAGCCGTGATCCCAGGCTCCACATGGGTTGGCTATCACATCATACACAAGAGTTAATCACCTTTCTAGGGTGCGCGGCAGGGTGCAAGGGTAAAAATTGTGTATAGTCCCACAACTGCAAGAGCAGAAGCATAACTCTACCTCATTACACCCAATTAAGGCTTTCAATAATTAATTGCGTTGTATTTTAATTTTCCCTTCAACTCCGGCCAATTGTCCCGGAATGCATAAATTTTCTGCATAAAAGAAGCAAAAACAATAAACTAAATATAAATCTCGGCACGCTTTCCGTAAATACCGTTAAGTTGAAATAAAATTTAAAATTAGCTTTAAAAATATTTCTACACACGCACTCTCCCCTACGCGCAATATCACTGCGCTTTTTCCATGAAAGTTTATTACCGGAAAAAGTGCACAGTTAAAAATTTATAAGCGCGTAGAATATAAAAATAACAACAAAAGCATATTAACGACGTAAAACAATAGCAATAGCAAATCACCCCATATGCAAAAACCCGCTTCATACATCTACATAAATACATACATATTCTCATATTCGCATATTAAAATAAGATATGAGCCAGCTGAGCATCAAAAGCGAAACGAAGCGGAATTACATATGCACACACACAGACACATCATCTATTTTATGAGTGTTAGTGTGTGATTACCCAGCCGGAAATGCAGCGAAATGAATAGGGATCTTTGACTCCCTATTTTGGCTTCCTCTCTCTGCTCTTATATTTTTTTAATTGTGCTACCAACGCAGATATTAGTCTCGTATATAGTCCTTAAAACATAAGTTTACCCCGATATTATTGATACCATCCGCCGTTAGCTCTTTTTTTCTAGACTGGATAAGGAAACGAAGCAAATGGGCCTGGTAGTGAACGAAGGCAAGACGAAAAATCTCCTGTTATCAAACAAACAGACGCCGCTCTCTCACGTTTCGGTTGACAGTCATAACTTCGAAGCTGTAGATAATTTCGTCTATCTTGGAACCAGCATTAACAGCAACGCAGAAAAACTGTTGCCAAAAGTATGCTACTCAGGACTGAGTAGGCAATTGAGAAGTAAAGTCCTCTCTTGACAAATAAGGACAAAATTCTATGCGTCACTCAATATTCAACTCCTCCTGTGTAGGGCAGAGGCTGGGCGATGAAAACATCTGATAAGTCGACGTGATAAGTTTTTGATAGAAAGGTTGTGCGGAAGATTAATGGTCCCTTTTGGATTAGTAATGGCGAAAACCACATTCGATGGAACGATGAGCTGACAGCGACTGTGCTGGCTATGTCTTAATGAGAGATATGAAGACTTAATTGTTAGACGAAAGAATACATACGAAGCAAACATTGCCTAATTGTTCAACGAACGTCCAAAACCTAGTCCAGAAATAAAGTTCCGCAAAATTTGGAACTAGATCCGCAGCTCTCTAAGATAAGACTTTATAATTCTTCCTTTTAAAGATTGCTTTATAATTCTTTCAATTGTCATCTGCTGGTCAAAAACTTCATAGTTGAATATCAAATCAATTGAAGAGATACTGAGTAATTTAGATAGTAACGAAGATGACATGGACTTCTGAAAACCAAGACTCTCCGGCATAGCAAAAGCTACGACGGCTCATTATCCGATACAAATTCTCTAGGTGATTTAATAATTTAGGTGCTAGGCGGTAGATTTGGAGGAAATGACGAGGTAATCGATGAAAATTACAGATTTGTTCTTTACTCAAAAGGTTACAGATCGACCAATGTGACGAACTGTTTCATAGCTGAGAAGTTTTATTCAGCTCAAAACTTCCAAACCTGGGGACATTGTAAAAGCAATCAAAACTAAATACCTAAAATCTTCAGGAAGCAAAGTTTAAAAAACACCCGAAAATATCAATCAATTAACGAAACAGTTTTATCCACAAAATAAGAAAAATAAGGATTTTGGAAGCTCCATTAAGTTATGACAAATTGCAATGAGTAATTTTAAAGTGGAAACTTTCAAAAGCTTCTTAAGGCTCCGTAAAAGCTTTGTAAGATTGATACCTAAATCAAAAATTTAGTGGAAAATGTAATCAAAGTATGTATTTTTGTAATTATCTAAGGGGCTTCTGCTGAAAAATCATAATTTCATAAGAAGTTAATGTAAAAGTTCAAAAGCTCCATAAAGTTGTTAGTAAAGAAACAAATATTTTTCAAGTAAAATGTTAACCTCCATAATTTCTTTCGAAAATATTGTGAAAAGTTGAAGTAAGCTTTAAGCTCAAGTAAGCTTTGAATTTTTTCGGCTAAACTTTTGATCCACTCAGTATCAAAGCTTGCGAGTATTGAGTTTAGAGATACTTCACATATTTTTAGGAGGTACAGAGTGAGATTTACATAAATATACATTCATAAGGAAAAAATGGAAATAATTTCATATGGTCTTTGTTATGAATATATGGTCACACCTTTTTGAACCGGTAAAACATTTTTTATAAAAGGTTTTCACTTTTCAAATTATTATACCCTGAAGAGGGAAACGAAGTTTGCAACAACAGAAAAAAAAAACGATGTGGATTCTTAAAATATATAGTATATATAGGTATATATAAATGATCAGTGTGGTGAGCTGAAACGATTTAGCCAGGTTCGTCTGACTGCCCGCCTGTTTGTTTGTATATAGACGAAATAGTCTCTCAGGTATTTAATATATGAAATCAAGCACATGTCGTTTTCTCACTAAGAATCTGCACATTTGCCAGAATCGTCGATATCGGACAACTATAGCATATAGCTGTCATACAAACTGACCGATTAAACTCAAGTTCTTATATGGAAAACCTTTTTATTTGATGAGATATCTTCACGATATTTAGCGTGGATTATTGCCCGAAATCACGGTACAATCACCGAAGAAATTGTTCAGATCGGACAACTATAGCATATAGCTGCCATACAAACTGACCGATCAAACTCAAGTTCTTGTATGGGAAACCTTTTTATTTGATGAGATATCTTCACAAAATTTGGCATAAATTATTACATAAGGTGACGTTACGTGCTCCGAAGAAATTGTTCAGATCGGGCAACTATAGCATATAGCTGCCATACAAATCGTTCAAACTCAAGTTCTTGTATGGAAATTTTTTTTATTTGATGAGATAACTTCACAAAATTTGGCATGGATTATTACCTGAGATCACGTTACAATCACCAAAGAAATTGTTCAGATCGGGCAACTATAGCATATAGCTGTCATACAAACTCCACAATCGAAAACAAGCTCATGTACGAAACTTTTTTTTAAATGTGTAGGTTATAATAGCTTTGGTGCAACCGAAGTAAACAGTTTTCTTGTTGTCAATATTAAATATTTGTTTTTTCAATATTCGTTGTTACTTTTTCGTACAAGGGGGACCTGATATTACGTGTTACACTACAAACAAGCACTTGTTTATACACATACATCCTCATGTATTGTTATTATGCCTACTTACATGTATCCAAAAACACTCATATGTTTTCAAATTATGTATATATATTTAAATGTACATGTATGTATGTATGGCTGCGTTCATAAGCGCCGCTTTTCCGCCGAGCCCAATTGCATGGTGTCAGTGCTTAAGTGTATTTTAAGGCGTTTGGGAGTGCTTTATTCGTCGTTCAACTGTTAACACAGTTAATAGCATTGGCGCTCATAAATTTGCACATATCACACAATTTCGTTTTCGATTTATTTTCTTTATTACTTTTCACATTTTTCACATGCTTTTTTCCAATTCTTTTTTTCTGCTACCGTCGAAGCAAATAAAATGAAAAATTCTACTTTACATCAAGCAGTCAAGCAGTATTTGGCGCGTAGCGTTCTACTTCACTCTATGCTGAGGGAGAGGGAAGTAGAGTATGGCAGTCCCACGCTAATATTTATGAGCGTCAGAACAGCAATTTCGTGGCTTCCTACTTGGCCTGTGCGCATCGCCTTAAACACACATACATACATATAAACATAAGTAGTTTAGAGACAGCAGAAGAATCATTGCCCAGTGGCTCTGTTTGACGGCGAAGTGTCACTATTGATTTTTGGGGTTGGCATTTTCGCTTCATCCAGCATGAGTATATTAAATTTTTCTATGAATAGGGGAAACTGTGAGTTTTATTAAAAATGTTTTCTAAAAACTGTTTTTAAATTTGAGCTTTATTGTAAAAGTTAGTTGTGAATATTGGAAAAGTTTCTCACGTTTTTAATATTTTATGTGTATAAGGGATAACTAAAAAAATTGGTGAGTATCTGCGCTATAAATGAATTTTGTGCGAAGTTTCTTCATCAGAGATACTTTAATGTTTTAAAGCTGCTGCCACACCACGACAGTCGAGGTGGATATGGTGTTATATGCGGCATCATATCTACCTCGTGTTTTGTGTAACTCCATTCACTCACCTCACTATGTCGAGGTTGACGAGGAACAGTCAAACGTTTTAAGAAAGTCAACATTGATTTTCATATTCCTTTATTTGGTCCATATTTCAAATCTTTCGAGTCCTTAAGAGGTTATGTGGGTTTCTACGGCCGAAAAATTGCCTATTTTCAAGATTTTTTTTTCATATAATAAATGTATTAATTTATTACAACTTTTGAGCATATCGAAGACCAACATTTGAAGACCATCTTTTGTGAATTTGTTATAAAAAATTCTTGGAAATTCAGCTATTGGCAGCAAGTTTCCATAGGCACCACCCAAAACCATCTACTCTCGGTGGTCAGCATAATAGACGGAAGAATTCATCTAAAATCAAAACATCAAATTTTATCGGTTAGTAGATGGGTATATGTCGTAATTTCGAATAACTTGGAAATAAAGGGTTTCCAAACGACATCGCCTCGCTCTACGGGCTCTTGAAAAGTTCAAGAAAGATCCGACGTTTTCGAGCCAAATTTAGTTCAGCGATGAAACCCATTTCTGGTTCAATGGGCATGTAAACAAAAAAAAAATCCGCATTTGCCACGAAAAACAACTTGAGGAGATTAAAGAGCTGCTATTTCATCTTGAAAAAGACTCCGTTGCACTGTGGTTTGTGGGCTAGTGGAATCATCGGTCCATATTTCTTCAAAACTGATGCCGGTGAGAACGTAGCCGTCATCGAGCCACGATAACTGACTATTTGATGCCTGAAATTGAAATTCGTGATCTTCGACGACATTTGGTTGCAACAAGACGACATCACTACCCACACATCGCTTCAGTTAATGGATTTATTGATAGAACAGATTCGATGGGCAGATAATTTCACGTTTTGGGCTGGTCGATTTGCCATCAACATCGTGTGATATCACAGTGTTTGAGATTTTCCTGTGGGAATATGTGAAGTTCAAAGTTCTTGCGGACAATCTCGCTTCAATTCAGGACTTGGAGAAAAATATCACGCGAGTCATTCGCCCGGTACCAGTCGAAATGCTCGAACGATGTCAGCGAAAATTGGACTCAACGGATGAACCGTCTGAGACGTAGTCGCGGCTAACATTTGAACGAGAAAATCTTCAATAATAAATACGAAATAATATTCTTTCGAATGATAACAAACACCCAATTAAATTTGAAGTTTCTGTGTTTTATCTTAAAAATGTAGGGAACCTCGAAATAGATCACCCCTTATAAGCAAAACTCCAATAGAAATTTTTATAAACATTTTAAGGGATTACCTTGAAGGAAAAATCCTTTCGGTGGAGCCCTTAACTTAACTGTTTTAAAAGTAGAAACAGTATTATAATCTGTCCATTTCATCATATTATGTGTGTATATCTGAAGGTCTAATATTAACTATCTTAAAGTACATGATATAAAATCGATAAGTTAGGTGGTTAGTCAAGTTTCTCTCTATATTTCTCGTTTGACTTTTAGCAAATTGTTGAGATGCTTTCGGTGGCGTTCCTCATTAATGGTTTCATCAGCAAGCCCTATTAAAGCCAACAAGTATAGAGAATTATCTTGGTGTCAGTGCTATTCGGCTTATGAATGAGGTTTTCCATTTAGGCCTGTCGTGAGGTCATCACAAGTTGCAACCCAAAGCAAATTTGACTTCTTTTCGTAGCGGTCAAGTCAAGCCAAGTATAAAATTATCTTTCAACGCCTCTGGGTTTGAATTCGTATGGCGTAGACATCACTCACGCAGTTATAGCCGAGTTAACAATTGCACGTCAATCGTTCTTCTTTTGGCAAATCTTCGCCAATTCAAGATACCAAGGGTGCAGCCACCTGTTATTAACACAGAGTGGAAATCTACTTATTCCCTGCTTTCCCCGGCTGGAGTGTTTTCGTCCGTCCGCCCGACATGAACTATCCAGCGTAGTCTTATAGAGTTTGGTTCGTCGAGGACTTTACTTCTCAATACCTACTCAGTCCAATGTAACATCTGTTGGCAAGATTTATTTTGCGTTGGATTTCGGGGCTGATATTGTTGATGGTGTTTGTACTGGTTTCAAGATAGACGAAATTATCTACGACTTCAAAGTTATTACTCTTAACAGTAATGGGATGACTGTTTGTTTGATGACAGGAGATATTTCGTCTTGCCCTCGTTCATTACCAGACCCATTCGCTGCGCTTCCTTTCACAGTCTGGAGAAAGCAGAACTACGGCGCCGATGTTGAGGCCAATGATATCAATATCATGCTGCTGGCGCTGTACACTCTTATAGAAAATTGTACCTGCTCGATTAAGCTCTGCAGCTCGAATAATCTCCAGCAGTAGATTGAAAGAAGTCGCCTTGTCTGAAACCTCGTTTAGTATTAAACGGCTCGGAGAGGTCCGTCCCGATTCAGACAGAGCTTCTGGCATTGCTCAACGCCAGCTTACACAGCCGTATTAGTTTTTTGGGATACCAAATTCAGACATAGCGACATAAAAGCAGCTCCTTTTCGTGCTGTCAAAAGCAGCTTTAAAATCGACGAAGAGGTCGTGAATGCCGGCCTTTTTTCATGCAAACCACTTTGTCATATACTGAAAAGGAGGCACGAGGATAATAGCTTTCCAATACATGTTAGGAATTTTGAAACAATGGACATCGTACTACGCCCACGAACCACACGAATGTGGATATAGGATATAGTATTCTGGCGGAATGAGAACTCTACAGCTAATTAAAAAAAATATATAGCCTTGAACCACTGTTGATAATGTACTTACTAGGGTAGCGAAAGTATTACATATATATTGAGGACAGGTTGGTCATATTGCATGCAGTTTGTTCCCTAAAAACCCCCACCATTTGATTTAAATTCAATTTAGTTGCTCTTTTTCCAAGAAAAGACGTCCTTTGTGGGCAGATCTTCATTTGCCGCTAACTTATTTACTGTGTATAGGTGTGGACTGACGGCTGCTGGGCGCTTCAGCTTCACGATAGCAGCAAATGGATGATAAATAATGCACATCATATGGTATACCAAATTTCATCATACATAATATTGAGCTTGCGTTCCCCAGCACCACAACTCCCGCACACTTTCAACTCAACGCTCAGCTGCTTCGTGCAGTCTTCAGCAATTTGGCAATATATTTTCATTTCGGCTGATTACAAGCCGCATACGTTGTTGTTTGGCAGCCATGGAATGAGCTACTGCGCCACCGGGTGGTAGGCGTCCTCCAATGCGCTACCACTCCACCGCCACTTTGTATGCAAGTGTGTTGGTGTGAGCGTGCGCGCGCCTGACTGCCGTGCCGAAAAAAGGATTTCAACTTATTGAGTGTGAAAAATAAATTAAAATTTACACAAGGCGCCAAAAATGTGTGTGTATGTGTACTCACTCGTATAACGGTATACCCGTGCGGGCCACTTGGCGTGCTTATAAGCGTATAAGCATATAAGCGTTTAATGGTATAAACAGAGAATGTCGGTGGTAACGAGCATGTCGTACGCGCCGCAGTTTTCACAATATTATCTCCCACGCACACGCATACACACAGATACACTTTGCGGTATATACATGTAAACACACGTGAACATAATCGATATGCATGCTCGTTTGCGCTGGAGTTTAAAAATAATTGCCGCTTCGAGGCGTGGTTGCCGACACAAGCTTCTTTTCACTTTTGGCGCTTTGTTTTAATTTTGCTCGATAGTGAATTTTCATTGTGGCATCAGCCGCTAAACGCATTTCCGTTCTAAGAATGCCACGCCTTGAAACGCCTCGCCACATTAACGCATTTCGCAACAAATTGACATGCTTCCTGGAGGTTTTGTACCGAACTCTGTATAATACGTCGATTTTTATTCTTGTACCCTTTAACCCGCCAGTAGACGTGATATGTGATGCTGAAACTGAGACCAAGAGCTACCGAAGAAGGTTGTCTATGTAACGCACTGGTAGTTCGAGGAACGGATTTGACTGAAGACAGCTGTGTAGCAGAGTATCAAAGAAGACTCGAATAAGTCCATCCGCTATTGCGCGCAACAATTGGAGCTATGCTCATCCACTTTGTGGTAAATTTTGCGGAAAGTTCCTGGTTTGCGGGATTACGAACTCCAACATTTCTGAATTGAAGCCGAATGATCATCAAGCGCGTCGCACTTTCGGTAAAGGGGTTCAAAACTAAGATCTGTGGCCATGAACTCGATTTTCATAAGAAAACTTTGTTCAGCAATAAACTCACTTTAGGTTAGTTTGAATAGGTACGTTGGCAAACAAATTTGTCGCATTTGGAGTGAATATAATCTACAATCCATTGTTGAGACGCCATTATAACCTCAAAAGGTTACTATTTGGTGTCTATGGAGAAAGGATTTCCTTGGTCCATATTTCATACCAAGGAAGTCGGATGTATTGTTAATGTGGAACGTTTCAGAGCCAAGATTAATGACATTTTTGTTTCGGAATTGGCTCGAGACGATTGCCATCTTTGAAGAGTGTGTTAAGCGCGTTATTACTAACACACGGTCCCGAATACTATAAAAAGTGATCGATAGTTGATCCTCTGGACTGGAATTTATTCGACTCTTCTTCTTCTTTACTGGCGTAGGCACCGCTTACGCGATTATAGCCGAGTCAACAACAGCGCGCCAGTCGCTTCTTCTCTTCGCTACTTGGCGCCAATTGGATATTCCAAGCGAAGCCAGGTCTTTCTCCACTTGGTCCTTCCAACGGAGTGGAGGTCTTCCTCTTCCTCTGCTTCCCGCGGCGGGTACTGCGTCGAATACTTTCAGAGCTGGAGTGTTTTCATCCATCCGGACAACATGACCTAGCCAGCGAAGCCGCTGTCTTTTAATTCGCTGAACTATGTCAATGTCGTCGTATATCTCGTACAGCTCATCGTTCCATCGAATGCGATATTCGCCGTGGCCAACGCGCAAAAGACCATAAATCTTTCGCAGAACTTTTCTCTCGAAAACTCTTAAGGTCTACTCATCGGTTGTTGTCATCGTCCAAGCCTCTGCACCGTATAGCAGGACGGGAATTAGAGCGACTTATAGAGTTTGGCTTTTGTTCGTCGAGAGAGGACTTTACTTTTCAATTGCCTACTCAGTCCAAAGTAGCACCTGTTGGCAAGAGTAATCCTGCGTTGGATTTCCAGGCTGACATTGTTGGTGGTGTTTACGCTGGTTCCATGATAGACGAAATTATCTACAACTTCAAAGTTATGACTCTCAACAGTGACGTGAGTGCCAAGTCGCGAGTGCGACGACTGTTTGTTTGATGACAGGAGATATTTCGTCTTGCCCTCGTTCACTGCCAGACCCATTTCTTTTGCTTCCTTATCCAGTCTGGAGAAAGCAGAACTAACGCCGCGGGTGTTGAGGCCGATGATATCAATATCATATTCGACTCAGCCCCAGAAATTTCTCGTCGTCAGAAAAATATATTATTTTCTGATAATACAGTTACAAGCTCCTCAGTCTTCATATACGCAGGACCTTACTGTCTTCTGCAATTATCTTCCAGTACAATAATGACTTAGCATGGATTTCAATAGCTTTCTAGTTATGTCAGAAACTTTCAGAAGACCAGAGTTCCACGACCCCTCCTACTCCAGTATTTCCTGATTCGAACTTGAAAGTTAATGCAGAGAATGGAGCGAGATTCTAATTGTAATATAATCCAGTATGTTAAGCCGAAGAAAGTGGTAAATAAAAACTGACCCATAGGATTGAACTACTAGTGAAAATAATATTGTTAGCAGATCGAGACAAGTTCACCGAATAGTGAATGTTTAAAGACTCTATTACATTACTATATTATATGTCAATCCTGCCAACCAATTTTTCAGCATAAAAGTCGATATTTTCCATTGCCAACGGTTGCATTGATTTGCTCGCAAGAAAAAATCGACCTCCTACACTTTTATCAAAATTATTGCGGTAAACTTCGGGGAGAAATTAAACAACTGGGTCGTGAAATTATTCAGAAAAAAATATATTTATTAAAAAATAATTATTTTTCGACAGTTCTTAAACATAAGTTTTCATGAGATTACGCTAGATTAGAAGCCTGATTATCAAGACAGAAATATATAAGCAACCCTTCAGCAACACAAATTTGCTTAGACGCTTAACTCTTTTATCCCCACAAGCTCAGTGGTATAGCTGAAAGAGTGTGCTCTCAAGTATTTCAGTTTCGATCTCGCGTGACAATCTATAAGGAAGTGTTGAGATGTTTCCACCTGCAACAGCGGAAATGTCAATAGGGCAGTCATCCGTTACAATCCCCATAACCAGATAGAGGCTATCCTTACTGAAGGCAAAGAGTCCACTGCCCATGACTGCCTTCCCTACGACAGTCGGAAACGGAGCTGGATTTTTAATCGAATTACTTCTGGAATATTTTATGCCGCGACAACAACAACAGCAACCCACTGCATCTCTTGCGGTTGACTTAGAGCCAAAAGAATGTTACGGCAACGCAAGTGCCGTTGGAAGCCATTCGCTGGCCAAGCTCTCGCCAAGCACTGCTATCCAGTAGTAGAACACACTTAAGGAGTGAAGTACCAATGCTGCCCTTTCTGCTGATAGCGAGTGTCCCTTTTATGTGGACTCAAAAAATTTACCACAGATCTCTCTTGGTAAAAATAGACTCAGCGCTGAAAATTTCAAAAACTAAATTATTCAGACTTTATTTTAAGAAATAATGCAGAAACAGCCTATAACTTTCGAACTATAATTTCTTACGAAAACAACAAATATATAAAAATATTTTATGTTCTCAAGGGTTAAGGAATTCTTCTTATTACTACTTCCTCGCTTTTGACATCACTCAACCATTTTTCCTGTACTTTGCATTCTCGTTCTACTAACACACGCACACGATTGAGCTTATCTGCTTATCGCTGCGTGACTGCCCCTTGTGTTCTTCATCTTTCATCTTCCTTGTCGCGGCATCCCTCGTAGCGCCTGCCTCGTGTGTTAAGATAAAAATCTCGTTTCGCGCGTTAATAACGACTTGACGCCGAAATTTTGTACACTGAAGTTATGACAAGAATTTAAATGTGTCACTGGCGTTGCTGGCTGTCTGTCTCTTTGTGAACTGCCATGAAACACAACAATTGCGGTGACATGCTGTGTGTTCCCAACATCAACGTATAATATCGTCCCATCGTGTCGGCGGTCGTTTCATGATTAATCCCTTGACGATTTCTTAACATCGTGCGCTCACATTCATCATTTTTTCCATTCGTGCTTTTTTATCCGGAATTTTATATAAAGGAAGCTAATGTACTTAAGCGCTTAATTTGCTTGTATTTCATGTAATCTCGTTGAAATGACCTTACGGATGGTATAAATTAACTTCGTTGTTGTATTGCATTATGAACGTGTCTTCTTTCGTACGATATTACTCTGTGTCTACATTGCGTAGCGTTCAATTCGTTTAACCTGAAGAAAAGTTAGTTCCAGAAACAAGTTTATTTCTGATTCCTCGTATTTGCGTAGCTCTCTGCTCGAATATTTAGTCGAACCCGTGATGGTTGGCATCAAAATTTTCCACAAGCTGGTCTAAATCAAGTCCCTCTCTAAAGTCGGAAAACTGCAACACATATTCTCAGCTTTCCATGGAAAGTGGGCTTGAAACTGTTCTACTGAAAACTTGACTAGTCGGCCCTGAAGTTTTCAGCTGCAAACAGCCAGTTTCGTAGTCTAAAGACTATTGATTAGTCTTCATATTATAAGCTCTCTATCTACTGCTGTTAACCATCGAATCCTGTCGGTTTTTTTTTTTATCAAATTCGACTCCAGTGTAAGCTCACCTTTTCACAGTTTTTTTTTCTTTCTATTTTTGCTTATGTTATTCTTAACTTCTGCATACTGACCGCTTCTAATCTTCATTTGCTATCTTTTTCGTAAGTTATTTTTCTCTTTAATTTGCATAGGCTTTTAATTTCCACTCCGGCCAGTTCGGTTGGATGTCTGAAGGCATGCGCTCCAAAGTGTTTAAGTCTTGACTTCGCACTGCGAGAAGATCGTTTTAAGGATAATCAAGAAGGAAGAGTTGAGTTGTTTTGACTTCATTTTCTTCCATACAGCTTCTTCAGATGGCGTCTGATAACATTCTTAGTCTTACAGTATGGACGTCAATAAGACAATGGTCTGTAAAAACCCCACAACTAAGAGAGGGCTAGCCTAAAGGCTTTTGCGACAGCGCATACACCGATGGTGGTCCTGAGTTGACCTAGCTTCCGTGAATCCCAGCTATATAGTAATAAAACACAATAGGATACGGGAGCACAGTCCCGCTCCCATTCTACTAATACCGTTTGTAGAGTACCTTTCCTTGCTAACTTATCAGTTTACAATTTCCAGCTATTTCGCTGTGGCCTGGCGTCCATACCAGTCTAGTCACAAATACACTCGATGATATTGAAAAAGAAGTTAGAGTCTCCTTGACCAACCCTAACTACACTGTTAATGAGTTCAAGGCTAGTTTCGCCGCCCTACTATATGAGTGGATGTTTACTTCTCTGAAGGAGGCTGCACTCCGGAGCAGTAAATCCACTCAACCTTAATGGCTGCAACCTCGGCCTGGAAGACACTGCAATAGTCATGAAGTCTGAAGCTGGAGTTGATAGAGAGCTCCTAACAGTAAACCAATCCACCTCCCAAGCTTTGACCCATCCGTAAAGAAGCTCACTGCCCCTCTCTTCCAACGGCTTCCTCGCACCCATAGCTCTCTCGTCGGTATATGGGTAGAGAAGGAGCCGCCAAAGTTCGCTTTGATCACTCTATGAGCCAAGCGGTTCGGTATGAAGTCAAATTGTGTGATTTTTTCCGAGTGTTCACACATAAGACATCGGATGAGGCAATGTCTTACTATCAGTTCCTCGTTTTATGAAGTTAGAGCTTCTTCTTTCGGTTGAAAGTGAAACAATTTATTTTATAAGAGCAACGCTTTGTCGTATGACTGTCCGCAATTTCGTCTTTAATTTTAATTATTATAGTGAAGTTCTTCCTTTGACGACCCATCATTTCAAGCCATTCTCCCATGCAAAGAATTGTAACGGAAAATTTGTTAGACACAACATAATCTGGTTATGATGAAAATAACGGCTAGATTTGCAATGCTGGAATATAATCTGATGGAGACGAACATTTTCCTTTCTAAGTTCTATAATCTACACCTTATTGCTTCCTTTTTGTATGAGTTGTGCCTGTATGAATAATAAAGGTAGCAGTTACCTTCTCTTTTGAGCTTCCGTGGTCTCAGGTCTATGTAATATGATAAAAAATAGTGAAGAAAGTAAGCATAGTTTATACAAAGATCTATCTTTACATGTTCACTGTTCGAAAATAATGATCTTTCGATCAGAATAATCTTCCGGAGTTGCCTAGAACACAAAATGCACGCTCGCTCGCTATTGTTGAGAGCGTAGGAAGAAGAATCCTCGAACTATTTGAGCATTATATGCCAACTCAAACTTTTCTTAACTCCTTCCTGTCAAAAGCGGCACACCGTTGATTGAAGTGATTTACTATAAGTTCAATCCTTAAAATAACTGTTTGGCCCAACCCGCCACACCTAGAATGCATGGCTACACTGTAGAAAGTGTCGCAGCATTAATTCTAAATGTTTATCTATGTACATCTGAATTTATTGATAAACATTCGCCGGAATAATCGAACACGCGCGCGCACACACACAGAGACACGGCATACAATACGCTGTAGTTAAGATTAAATTAGCGATACTCCTAAGCACTGCAGCTTTGCCGCAAGTGAATATGCACATTTCGTTTGAATGGAAACTCACTCGGCGCGTTGCCTGATTTAATCAAGTTAATGGCGATATTATTTTGCTGTTAATGAATTCGAAAAGATGGCGAGTGACTTGCATGACTAATCTAAATGGCGGAATTTGTACCACAGAATTTTTGAAGGCGATATCTGGTTGGCGGTAATGTGGTATGAGGCCCGAGATAAGCAAATGACACTCTAAATGAAATTTAAATTTTCAGCAAAGATAATATTTGTTTTGTAAATTTATCGGAAATTAAGGAATATTTTCACTAAATACGAGTATGAGAAACCTTAACTAAAAGTATGCTACGTGAGCAAATCATATTCTACACAAACGCCATTAACAGCTGCTTACCGTACAAAGCGGCGGGTTCGCCCAAATGCTGCAGAAGCTAAAGGAAACTATAGTTCCAAGGCTTCAAAGGAACTATAAGGCAAGTATTCGGTCAAGAGTCAATATTGTGTTACTACCAAATCCAGATAGAAGAATGCCTGAAAATTCTAAGGATTTTAGATTTAAATGCCTCATCTCCCTCATGTTGAAGGACCTAGAAAGGCTAACGAATATACATATGTATAGACTAGATCAATATTAATGAACAAGTTATCGACTGCACAACATGCCTTGCGAGGTGTTAAGTACAATAGAAAAGTCAATACACCTTTTGGCTTGTTTTTTTATAGCAGGGGGAAGCATCGAAAGCCGAAGTGCGGAACTTTAGTCCGCTAAACCTAATCTACTCGCAACTGTTCCACGGAACCACGTATTACGGGACAGGACATTTAAGTCCCATCTATTGTGCGGACTGACGGAAGGACACCTAATCTGTTGAAAAGTCTCAGTTTTGTCATAATGAAAGTGGATGCTTCGCTAACAGCTTTGCATTTCTCAGTCGACCGACACATGAGTGTCGTTAAATTATCGACCGTAAAAATACCGACTGTAGTTTTCAGTTTATCCCTTGTATTCGAAAAGCGAGGGCAATAAAATAATACATATCTAGAGTCTCTTCTATAACTTGTACACACCGGACAGTTCGAACTAATGTCATTGTGGAATCTGTAAAGGCAGCCTTTAAAGCACCCATGTCGACTAAGTATTTGGGTAGGATCTAGATCCCCATGTCAACTGTTTATCCATGAGTGAATCTCCGGTGTAAATCCGTGGGTACAGCTTTTATATCTACTGCCTGTATTCATGTTGATGCTGCAGACAATATTACTGAACTCATTGCTTTTGCTATTAAAACTCGCCGGCTGGAACGCACGCAGCCTCTATTGGCCGTCATTCCCGACAGAGCATTATAAATTTTGTTAGCTTTACAAGAAGTATAGGCCAGGTGTTATTTAAATTTAATTTGGAAACCAATATTTCTCTCAGAACTTCAGTTGCGGCTGTGAAGTAATCAGGGATGTTGTGGAATCCAAGACAGAATTGCTTAGCTGTCAGAATTGCAAACCAATTCTGATTTGAAATGATGTCATAGAATCTGGTTGGATTTTCATCTTTTCGAACATACGCAAAACCAATATTCGAATCAGCTGTTTACTAATGTGATAAATCTTGTGAAAGCAATTTTAATAAAATTTGAAATGAGTTCGGCCATTTTAACTTTCCTTTTATTAGATGAAGAAAGAAACGAAAAAATTAAAAGGAAAATATTAGGAGATCACAGTAACCCACTTGATGCCCCAGGAGAGTCGTAAGTAGAATTTATCTTGTATTTACTTGTGTGTTACTTTACGCGCTTACTTTGCAGATTCATATCACATTATCGGCTGAATAAAGACGAATTTCTTATGGTGTTAAATATCATAGAACCACATTTGCAGCCCTCGACGATTCCACCTGTAATCTAATTGCCGGTAGCACTGCGTTGTTTTAGCAGAAGAGGCTTACCATCTGGGAGTAAGCCGTATCAGTTTGGCATGAAGCACGATGTCACAGATGTTAACGAAAGTGATATGCCTCTTAGAGAAGTACATTTGCGGTCAGCGGGTAAAACTTTATATGGATGAACGCGAAAAAATGATTTTAAGAAATCGCTTTTTTGGAAAGTACAAAATACCAAGAATAGTCGGTTGTATGGAATGGTATGATGGAACACACATAAAAACATGACATCCTCGACAACAGCAGCAATATTCTCTGCAGAACGGCTACTCCGGGGTCTGCCACGCCTGGCAGCATCTCGTGTTGTGCCAGTCTCGTTGAGGTGAGCGCAAAATGTATAGCATCTTCTGATGGGAGGATTACTTTTGCGTCACCCTGTATAAACAATAAATTAATATTCAGACATATTTATAAACCTAGCACATACGGCTGCGCGGAATATTGTGGAAAGGACAATCGGAATTTTAAAGAGCCGTTCCCGCTGTTTAATGTGCACATTACATTATCGCTCTGAAAAAGTGGTTAAAATTGTAAACGTCTGTTGTGCCTTATACAACATTTGCAGACGTTACAACATTAAATATAATCAAGAATTAGTAGTTCTTGCAAATGAGGCTGACGAGGACAATTTTTTCCAATCTGATAATGGTTCAATGCAGAGCGAAGACCGGCGAATAAGAGACAAAATAGCAAATATTTTGTAATTCAATGGATTTATTTCTTTTTTTTTCAAATATAACAGTCTTCATGACTAAACTAAAATCAGTCTTAAATTATAAATTCAGGTAGGTAGGTAGGTAGGAGTGCAGCCCCATCGGGCTCAATTATCACTTGATGTGCCATTTTGATACACTATTCGTAGAACCTCCTGTATCTGCTATTACGTTTCACCTTCTCTCTTAAACCAATTTGACTTTTCGATGGAACTACTTATGTCTGATATGCTTTTAGTGGAAATCCATTCAAGGTTTGGTGCTTGATGGATTCCAAGTGTTTTGTGTCGGATCTGTGCTAGAGCTGGGCATTCGCAGAGAAAGTGGAAGATTTTTTCATTGTTCCCTGCTACTTCGCAGCCTTGGCAGATGTCGTTGTAGGCCATACCCATTTTGGACGCATGTTCCCCAAATGGCCCGTGCCCTATTGTGGTAGCTGTTACACTGTATATACTTTTTCTAGACCTATTTAATAAGTCGTTGGTTCTTTTCCTGTCATATGTTGGCCATAATTGTTTAGTTATGACGCATTTTGAAATTTTTTTGCACCTGATATTTGCAACTTGTTGAAATTGTCTATTTATCTTTCCTTCTATCGATCCCAGCGGGCTTGGTATTAGCTCCGCCTCGGATTCGTTGAGGAAAGCTCCTGCCTTTGCCAACTTGTCTGCTTTTTCGTTACCGAAAATGTCATTTGTCATGGGTGAAGACAAGGCCAGTAGCGCCGCCTGGCTATCCGTATAAATTAAGGTACTTAAAATATATTTCACAACCAGGATCTTGAATTAAATAATATACTTATTAATTAATCTTTTTTCTCGTTATGTTGTCTTTTGCGTTCAAACTTGAGAATTTCGAGATCTTTTTTAATCTAATTTTTTTCTACAATAGCTTTAAGCAATTGAGTACTTATACATACAAACTCATCTTTTAATTGAATAATAGCTTCTCCAACAGTTTTATTATTATTCTCTTAGGTGCCAAGAGAAACGCCTTTTAAAGTGGGAGAAATGCCACAAAGAGGCACAATTGTTTCTTCGTTTTGAGTGAGCTGATATTTAGAAAAGCGGCCACCTCCTATTGCTCGACTCTCAATTTAGTTGTGAGCTAATTTGCTTTTAATTTCGCTTTTCCACTCAGTTATAACCTATAAAAATAAGTTTGTTTTAATCGCAGTTTAATTTTCACCGAAATTTATTTATTTACCTTTTTCCACCCGTTTACATCTTTATGTGGAGAACCTGGAGCATTGAGGGATTCCGTTAATTCTTACTATAACGAATCTATTATCGGTTTATTTCGTTTCGTAATCATCTTATGATATCTGGATTTTTTTCCATAAATTCAATTATGATGGCATTTTGCGATCTATTCTTATGTTTTTCCCTACAAAAATAAATTTAATAAAATAAATAAATTTCTTAACTTACATTTTTTCAACCGTCTAACAACACACAAAAATAATAACACAATATTCAAATTTGTTAGCGATTATCTTCTTGCTTTATTTCTGATATTAAAATCGATAAAATTGGTTTCGATGCCACCCATAACCGATACAAATTCTGTTTCGAACATCCAACCAATAATATCTGAATTCATGACACCTACTACTTTTTTTTTATCGGTTTCAATTCTGATTCCGACAACTATCAGATTCCACAAAACCCCTGAATGTCGCACTTCCCTATGGCGAGCTCTAATCGTTCTTCAACGTTTCTGGTGCTTATGGGTAAAACTTCTGTTTTGTGCTCCACCAGTTTCTGACTCGTAGAATATTTAAGCACTCATTGCATTTGTTTCTTAGATCGACTAATTGTTTAGCCACTGCTGAGATCGTTCGCATATGATATTAGTTTCACGGCCGTTGGTTGCTGTCTTTTTAGCACTCCGTCATACATAAGGTTCCATAATAGTGGGCCTTTGTCCCTATCAAAAATCAGTCTTCCGTTTTTATAGTAACTCGTAACTTGTATATTGTGAATGAGATATGCAGGGGCGCGTATTGCATCCTGGGCTTTGATTATGTGTGGCCATTTTGCCGTGTAGAACGCATTCTTTACATCCAGGGTAATCAGTACGCAGTACTTTTTTGTGCCACCTTTCCATCTTTTGTCACTTACTGCACATTACCCGATATCGACGTCTATTCAAAGTGCGTCAATAGTACAGGGTAGGCCATTTAAAGTTGACCCATCTGGCAACGCTGTAACTTTTAACAGCGCTGACAAATCGGCTAATGTCATACCGCGTTAGAAGCGTCATTCGAAGACAATTTATACCATGGAACAGTACACTCCAAAAGAACGCGCTGAAATTGTTCAGCTTTATATTCAAAATAACTTTTCAATTGTGTTAACTCAACGTGCGTTTCGCAAAAAAAATAAAGTGAAAAGTGCTCCAGTTAAGAACACAATTAAGTCTTTATACGCAAAATTTGTGAACACCGGTAATCTCAGTAATGCCAGTCATGCATCCAGACAACGCACAAGACGTTCTGATGAAAATATCGAAGCTGTACGAGCCAGTATTGAGGAGACTCCATCGACATCGAGTTATCGCCGCTCTCAGGAATTAGACATCTCTCGCACCACTCTCCGACGCATAATTCATAAAGATTTGAAGATGTTTCCATATAAAATTCAAATGGCACAAAAACTAAACCCAGCTGATTATCCGCGACGCCTTAATTTTGGCAAATGGGCCATCGAAATGGCTGAAAACGAACTTGACTTTTGGCGAAAACTCATCATGTCAGACGAGGCACATTTCTCGTTGAATGGAGGCGTAAACAAGCAAAATTGCCGATTTTATGCCACCGAAAATCCTCAATTAATTGAAGAACAGCCTCTTTACGACCAAAAAGTAACAGTTTGGTGCGGTGTTTGCGCGAATATGATCATCGGACCGTATTTTTTCGAAGACGATGATGGAGCCACGACAACAGTCAATGGTGAGCGTTATCGAGCCATGATAACGGATTTTGTGATACCCATTATTCGCGAAAATGACATGGATAACTTCTGGTTTCAACAGGACGGGGCTACATGCCATACAGCTCGACCAACAATCAATTTATTGCGACCATTTTTCCCCGGGCGATTGATATCGAAAAATGGTGATGTTGACTGGCCACCGAGATCACCAGATTTGACGCCACCAGACTTTTATTTGTGGGGTTATTTGAAATCCAAGGTATACGCTAATAAGCCAAAGACCTTAGCTCAACTGAAAGCCAACATTCGACGTGAAACAGCCGCCATATCATCCGAAACATTGGCCAAAGTCATGGAAAATGTCGAAAAAAGAGTGCATTTAGCTGTCAAAGCTAAAGGTGCCCATTTACGCGATCTAATTTTTAAATATTAGCTGAAACAAATCCCCTTGGACCAAAATAAATTATTTTTGAAATGAACAAAAAACATTGTTTTCTTTTGTTCTTTTTTTTAGAAACAAATGGGTCAACTTTAAATGGCCTACCCTGTACAAGAAAATCGACTTTATACCTAAATATAAGAATACGGAATTCTTCTAAATGCACTGCCGTTATACCATTAAGGCTTTATGTGGACTTCAGTAAGACCTATTATTACATATGGGGCACTAGTCTGGTGGCCAGAGTTAAAGAGAGAATATAAAAGTGAATGGATTTGCCGGTTCTATTAGGTGATGTCCAACTGAGCCGCTTAACATGCTCCTGCGTCAACCGCCTACAGATATCAATCTAAGAATCAAGGAGATAAAAAGCTGGAACATGATATATTATGAACACAGCGGTACCTTGAACCAGCTCAAAATAAATCTAAATAGATCAAATTATATCCTTTCAAGGCTGCATTTCAATAGTAACTTCCAGAAGAAATACCCTCTAAGCGTGAGTCAATGTTCACCAAGGAGTCAAAAATGCAATGCGGAGTTGGGACGGAGGTATATTCCGAGAATCTTGATATGCCTCTCTCTCTTCTTCCGTCTACAAAACTCAGCTGCTATCTTCCAAGCGAAAGTACTGAGCGTGGAGAAAACATGTGCAGTTTTATTGAATAACTACGCGTGGAAACAAAGAGCTACCTTATACACAGATAGTCAGGCGACATTGTTACCCCTATCAACGTCAAAGAAAAACTCTATCGTAGGGCATGTCAACTCCTCTTGTCCGTAATTTGGGTTCCGCGGCATTTTCGGACGACAGACGAGTTGGCCAAGTTGGCTCTTAGAACGATCAATAGGGAGCTAAAAACGCAATTTTAACAACTTACCAATAAGGTAGTATTCCACCCTTATGTTATGAACTCATGTTGCGAATTTCAATAGGTTTTTTGGCCTCAATACTTCTTCGAATGCCCCATGACGTTGGGCTAGAACTACCTGCTGTTATGTAAGAGGCTAGTCCCGCGTCTTTTTAAATAGCAAAAGCATCTGTTTGATAGTTTAAAATGCTCAGTTTCGGCAGTTTAAAATACTCCACTGCAAATGCAGACCCCGGAGCTGATAGTCATAAGAAACAGATGGATATGGCATTCTGGCAACCCTTCTCGTTTTGTTGCTACATTTTTAAATAGCGCATTTGTTAGTGTTAATTTATATGGCTTACTTAAATTTCTTTCTTGTTTTTATTCGTTTTCCATCTTTGTTCACAGCTGTTTGTGAGTTTCTTACATTTCGTGTGTCACAGTGCATCTCAAACTGCTCGCTACATTGGTTGTTGCCTGTGATAACCAATTATTTTTATTACATTTATTTTTTGTAAATATTCTTGTCATTGCTCTTTTTATTTTTATTATTTAAATTTTTTCTATTTTTATGTAATATTGTTTTTTGTCATTGTTGACGCCGCCCCCGCCCAATTTCTTTTGCTAGGTCTGTGTCGGCAGAGAAACCTCTTTTTCGAAGTTTTTTCGAAGTTTTAATTCGCGCGCAACTAAAACCCTAACTAAAACAGTTGCGCGCTCTCTTCTTTTGCGACCGCTTAGGGATACAGACGTGATAAGTGTTTGTCCAATTTGTTATTTTAAAAATACATATATTATATGAAACATTTTGGTTTTTTATTTAACATTTTGTGGAATCATTTGCGCCGATCGTTTCCCCACGGCCAACAAAATCTACGGAACGAGCGAGCACCGTGCTCCACAACCCGCATTATCTGTAATTATGACTTGCAACTTCCCGAATTGTTCTGCGAAAGGCGAGTCGAAACGCTATGTTTTTTGCTGGCTATGTGACGGGCTTGCCCATATTAAATGTGCTGAACTGACAGGCAGGATTTTGGATTCTATTCTTGATAGTAAGGGATTGCGCTGGTCTTGCATAAAATGCAAACCGACAGAAATTGAATTATTTAAAGAGATTGGCTGTGAGCATGAAACACTTATCGAAAAGTTTAGGCATTATAAAAGGTTGCTTCCATCATTTAAATGCCTAAATGATCGCGAAGGTTCCGTCTGCTCAGGACACAGAGAAAACTGTTACTGAACACGGTAAGTGGAAAACTTCTCAAGATCCGTCTTCCAATACCTCCAAGTCAGCTAATAAAAACTTAGTTGTAATACCGCGGAAAAAGTCAATTTTTATCTCAAGACATGCTGCGGATACCACTGTCGATGACATAAAGAGTTATATATCGCCAAAATTAAAAACAGACGATACAGATATCCGAAAATTTAATTTCAAATACGAGAGGGATATTTCGACTTTTATTTATTTATTTATTTATTTTAATATGACTTGTAAATAAATTTACAAACATAATAGAAAAAAAAAGAAAGTGGCTGCTTAGGCCTTCGTCCCAACCAAAAAAAAAAAAAAATCTACATATCCGCTGACAGTTTTCCATTGGTCATTGATAGCTCATTCTGGCCGACAGAGGTTTCGGGTTCAGAGGAGCTTACTGCATTGCGGGTTAGCATAATGGATGAGATATACAAGGTTGTGGATACACCGGCTCATTCCATTGGACACTATTTAAGGTCAGGTCAGATAGCGGAGATCGCTCCGAAGCGGTATTTCTTTCCAGGAGCGCAGGAAGAGCCTACGAGTTTGCAGATTGGCGCAATGAGAGAACAAAAGGAAGGCATAAGTCTATTTGGGATCAGGTCAGATAGCGGAGATCGCTCCGAAGCGGTATTTCTTTCCAGGAGCGCAGGCAGAGCCTACGATTTGCAGATTGGCGCAATGAGAGAACAAAACGAAGGCATCAGTTCCTCGGCTTGGAGGGTAGTTGGGAGCAGCGTTGAGGGCGCTGGATGGAAACTCAACATCACCATTGATGATGAATCTTACAAATCCATCTGGCAGCAGGGATTCCGACTGAAGCATTGATTCATCGCGGTAGTTATGAGCCCTTGCAAGCCTAAAGCATAGGCGGAGGAGGACAGCCACGAACTACAAGTGCGAGTGGATGAGGAAACTACTCATTCCGGCATCAACACAGTCGAGCAGGTTGCTACTGCCACTGTCGTAAAAGAAGAACTAAATATGTCTCTTAGCGATCGGGAAGGGGTGGTAGCTTTCATAATGGAGCTCCTGGGCGGGATGAAGGCCGCTGTCAGTCAGAGAAGCAATCCTAGAGAAAGTAAGAGGTCTCAATTCGAGCACACGGAAATGGCATGTCTTTAGAGAAACTCTAGGGCTAAATATAAGTAGAGTGAGTCAGGTAGATACTTTTGTTCCAACAAATGAAGGGCTTCGGGGAAGACACACCATTGGCCCTTCTTCCAAGTGTCGACGTTATGAAGAAGGTAATCTTTATTAAGAAGTTTAAAGTTCTCTCTAAAGTACTCTCACCTATAAAGTAGGTGATTCCATGCTCCACCTACTACTGAGAGCAGCGCTATCCAGTGGTGTACTGACAGCTCGTAAGCATCGGAAGGTGTTTTTATTATTTTATTGTCTGAATATTAATTTGTAGTAATTCAATGTGCATTCTAAACAGCATCTATTTTGAGTATAAACAAATTAATTAAAACCAAAGATTTTCACAAATTTACCTCACAATGAAAATTAGCCACATATGTACATATGTATATTAAAAATAACATAAATAAGACGTTAATATTTTCTTGGACCACCTTTAGCTTGTACGGCTTGTAGGCGTATGGGCATCGACTACAAGAATATACATATATATGTGAAAGGAATTCTGCGCCATTCCGCCTGTAGAGTGGATACCTCTTTCGTCGAAACCATATGATTGCGAATATTTTGTTCGAAACAGGCCCATCAATTTTCTATTATATTAAAATCTGGAGATTGTGGTGACACTTCTAATATATGTGGACAATTATATAATAACCAAAGATCTGTGCTTTGGATCGTTGTCCTGACATAAATAAAAATCTTCTTCCATCCCCAGTTTTTCAAGAATTGGGCTTAATGTACCGATATAAAATTATTATATCAACGAATTTTTCAGTAAACCCATTAAAATTATTCTTCCTGAAGACTCTTCTTACTTTTTCGTGGTTGACATGGACATTCAGTTGGCTTCGAACTATATCAGTCAGCTTTGGAGCATTCAGATGAGGATATTTTTAGTTTTCTCGAACGATAAATGTCTCATCTCTCCTGGTAAACGCTTTCCTTATTTACAGTTCTACACTGTCTATTTTCCACACTTGCTTATCGACCCGCCTACTCTAATTGCGGTGATACTAAATTCGGACATCACGGCATAAAGGCAGCTCCTTTTCGTGCTGTCAAAATCAGCTTTGAAGTCGACGAAAAGGTGGTGTGTTTCGATTCTCTTTTCACGGGTTTTTTCCAAGATTTATTGTTGATTTTCCAGGTCTAAAACCACACTGATTAGGTCCAATCAGTTTGCTTACGGTGGGCTTTAATCTTTCACACGATATGCTCGATAGAATCTTATATGCGATGTTTAGGAGACTTATCTCACGGTCTCCATTTTTGTGAATTGCGCAGAGCACACTTAAATTCCAATCGTTGGGCATGCTTTCGTTCGACCATATTTTACAAAGAAGCTGATGAAGGCACGTTATCAGTTCTTCGCCGCCGCCACCACTTTGTTGTTCTTCAGACGGGTAATTGCTATTCCAACTTCAAGATCGGGCAATGGGATGTCTGATCCATCGTCATCGATTGGAGAATCGGGTTCGCCTTCTCCCTTCTCACCCACTCACTCTAAAATAATTGAACACCTAAAGGTATGCTATGAATACCTTGCACTAAAAATTGGGGAAACTAAATGTATTTTAAAATTTTCTGAGGATTATTTGATCAATGGTCTGATTGATAAATTTTTACAATATTATCTTCTTAGCTTAAGCCAACTTTAAGGCGCAAACACATAAAGGTAAGGAAAAAATTTAAAAGGTCATAAAAAAAACTGGCACATACGAAGGCCAAACCCTTTGAGGGTTTTACTATACTGACCTAGTACCATCACCTTGACTTGGAATTTCTCACCCCCCAGATTAGCTGTTGTACTGTGTTATGAACGAATACCTTTGAAGACAATAACTTAAGTCGAATAGTGGAGTAATTTTTAGCTTCATATTCTTTTGTGCACATTTTCGAAAATCAAATTTGATTTTATGAATTTTTTTCATTGTTCAATTAAAAAGTCTCAAGGCAAACCTCCGTAAGTATGGTCGCCTGCGTCATCAGTATTGATTTCGCCAAATATGGCGCGGGCTCACAGCGTTTGATAAAAAGTCAACACCAATGTACATGTAGAAGATGAAAAATTGTTGGCCGAATGACCAAACTGATCAAACAGTGTCCTAGAGAGCGCCAGAGCATGGAAACACGATGACCCGACACAATGACGTAATGGCACATAACCGTAGTTGTGATATGTTGTTGCAGGAGTACGTAATAAATATTGGGTAAATGTGTGTGACCTCGAAAATATATGGCGGGCTTTAATAATTCTAAATTGTGGAGCTGCAGCACTCGTCTTTCTAATGGCAAACGGTGTCCGACAGTAAATGGCAAGCTTTCTCTCAGTATATGGCAATATAAAGTTCCTCAGTACCAGACAAATTATTTACCTAGTGGTTGTTTACGGAATAAGGTCCGTCCCGGTTCCAGCACGGTTGTAAACAGGCCTCTAAACCAGTATTGGACAAATTTCGGTGATTTAACCTCTCGAATTTGTGGCAACAAAAAGTTCCTCCGTACCAGAAAAATTATGACCCAGTAGGTTGGAGTCAGTGTGTTTGTAATCTGCCAAGTAGTTTTCCTTAATAAGTCCCTTAGTAGATTCATGTGAAAGACGGTTCCAGGTTCCAGCACGATGCAATGTGAATTGCCGGCTAAAATAGCTAGCGCACTTCTTCGGGTCCGAAGACTCATGTCCATTGGTTTGAATTTCAACTCGGTCATCAAGTATCTTCGGGTTAGACAAAGCATTGACAGTAGTCCAAAGCTTACTAACGGCAGTGGAGAAGTTGCAAGATTTCAGATGCTCTATCAACTTTGTTCGTTTTTGTTGATTTATCATTTGCCGAAATTCCAAGTTTATATCCCTTATTCGGGGATCACAGGGATCGGCGTGGTGTAGGTGTCGCGCTTATTAGCTAAAACAACTGCTTCGACTGGGAAATCGGGGCGAAGTTCTGCGATTCTTCCAGCCGGTATGAAGAGAGCGCTAGCAGGGATCACCTTGCGGTGAAGATGCTATCGTTAAATTCTGTGCAGCCGACCACTTAGCTTTGTGGAAGTAAAGAGAAGTACGGTTGTCCACAAAAATAAAGTCGGAAGGCTTCTCGATCGAGATAATTAGAGGAAAGTGATCTGATGCGAGAGTTAGTATAAGTCGCCAGTTTATGCTATTTATCACATCAGCACTAGCGATGGTAATATCGAGCAAGCTGTCACAGGTGCAAATAATTCTAAGGGGGCTTCGTCATTTATTGTACAGAATGTCGAATCAAATATCTGTTCCGACAACTCCGACCCCTAAGGTCTTGATGCACGTTAAAGCCGCCTATTACCAAATGGTTTTCACCACGAAGTAGCGCACCTATGTTCGGGTAATACCCTGTAGAGCAAAAAATATATCCATAAGACGCTATTTAATGGTCTTGTGCAGGATGAAGGTTAAGCCGTCAACATTATCTCAGTCGAGATCCTTACAAAAGACGTTGAAATCTGTAGAATTCAGAAGATATGAGCGGCTGTTTAGCTTGATGTCTTGGACCACAGCTATCGATGCACTGAACTCGTGGTTCATCCCCGGCGTGTCTTAAAGCCTGTGCAGGTCCTAACATAGCTCCATTCATTGCAGGTATTACACCGAACCGAAGTGGAGTTTGGATGGAGCCTTTTAGCGCAGACGGGTTTGTCTGCAAAGAGTTGCTTCAGTGAAGACAAAACGGGGTTAGATATCCGAAAAAGCAGCCCTTGGCGGGATACATCCGGGACAAATTCGGTAACGTGAAACCCGCTGTCGTTGGCATTTTGTCACCACTCTAAAGAACCAGTAAATCTACTGCTACATTTATGACAACGATTTCCACTTGGAAGACGCTGCACTGGTTCCCCGCAAGTTTCGATCCATCCGTAAAAAATTCACCGCCCCTCTCCTCCAGTGTGTCCTTCCCTCCCACACCTTACTCGAATTCTTCTCTTTATTAGTAGCATTTGAACACTACTTTCATAATAACACTACAGAGGTCGCTGCTGCTTCCTCAACCAATTATCAAATTTTACTTACAAAAAAATAAAAAATGCTGCTTGCGCCTAAAATTCACTTTGCTACTAGGGTTATTATTTGCCTCTGGAAAGCGCTACCGAATATATGAGAATATGTTTTATGAAATATTAATTTTCACTTTTTAACTTTCATTTATTCAAATGCAAATTTAAATATTAAAAGCCTTACAAAAATAGATATAAAGGAAACCCCGAGCAGAATCAAAGTCATTCCAGCAAAACCATGCGTCTGAGCAGGTAGTTCGCGGATTCTATTCAGACCTCACTGCGGCCTCTCAAATTCCGCTGAAGCGCGCGTCTGACGGTGACATAAAACCTAGTCCCTCTTCAGCAGCGAAGCGCCGTCGCAATCCTTAGTTCTGGAAACTCAGTGAGAAACGCCTTTGCAGCTAATGCAGCTTTAGGTCGGCGAGTTGGTACACAACTTCGTCTTCTTCTTTTATGAGTGTGTTGACCTTACCGGCATGGAACCGGTTATTTTAACAGCCCCAGAGGATCGGTATTTCGACGATCTAATCCTGTTTGGTTTCATCCCGAAGTAGGTCTAGTTTGCTCCATTGTTATTATATGACAGCGCCAGGTCAGGCTTTTTGCTTTGCACTATTAGCTCTTATTTTATTTTTTTACGAAAATATGAGAAAACAGCTACCTCCTATTCTATTAAAAATAATTTAGAGTTGAAATGTTTATATAACTAAATTAATATGTATCTATACAAAATGGGACGAAGGCCTAAGCAGCCAGTTCTTTTTTTCTGTAAGTTTATTTACAAGTCATATTAAAATAAATAAATGAATATTTGTTTATTTTATAATAATTTATTTTTTGTTTTACAGTGTAGTGCATACTTTTGGGAGTTACTTGGTTACCCAAACATAAAACTTCAAGGAAATTTGAAAGCTCTTTTATCATAATTTTTTTTTTTTAAATTTAAAGAAAAAAAATAATAAATTTAACTTTCCAATTTATTAAAGATTCTTCTTACTTGTCAGTCAGTTTTAGAAACTTATTGCTGAATCTTCAAATAGCTTTTCGTCGCACTGTGAATATATCATTTTAACTAAAAAAAAAAAATTATTTTCCATTCTCTGTGTACTATTTTCGTTCCTTGCCAGTGATCATATCAGCTTTTCTTTGCTCACAAGGGCACTTAAATGTGTCACCGCCTCTTGGCAGATCACTTTCGTTCAATTGTTGTGGGCCGTTATTAGTTCTTGATGGCGCACTGCAGCTTCAAATGGAGGTTACATCATCTGAACTGTTTAGTGGTCGTAAGTTCTGCTCCTTGAGCCTCTTCAGCTGCTGCTCTTCTTTCGTAACATACGGCCAGTTTTCATCCACTTCCTTCCACATCCTTGAACGCAAAGTATATGTATTTTGGCGTATGTGTGCTATATCCTTAAGCATAGTACACATTACTCTGCGATCACGATTCTGTGAACCTTCTCGCTTTAGAATTGCATTTAGTTTGCATTTGTGTGAAGCTCAAGAGCCAGCAGGTGAATCAATCGTTCTCGTATTTTATGATTTAGAATGGCCAGTTTTCCTTTACTTTTTTCCACATCCTTGAACGCAAAGTATATGTATTTTGGCGTATCTGTGCTATATCCTTAAGCATAGTACACATTACTTTGCGCTCACGATTCTATAACTTCCCGTTTTAGAACTGCATTTAATTTCGACCAGTGTGTATGGCTTAACAGTCAGCATATGGATTAATCGTTCACGTATTTTACGATTTAAAATGGCCAGTTTTCCTCCACCTCTCTTCACATTCTTGAACGCAAAGTAAATGCCTTTTGGCGTATCTGTGCTATATCCTTAAGCACAGTATCCATTACCCTGCGCTCACAACCCTGTAATCCTTCTCGCTTTAGAATTGCGTTTAATTCCTTCTTTGTGTGGGGCTCAAGAGCCAGCAGGTGGATTAATCGTTCACGTATTTTAGGATTTAAAATGTTTGGTATTTTCACTGTTTCAGTGTTAGTTATCGAAGAAGTTCCTCCTCGCTTGCTGTTGTATACGGACTTTTGGCCTTTCACTTACAAACAACTCACTGCCACCGCCGCTTGAATTTTATTTCAAATTCTCGTTCGAGCGTTTTTAAAAAGTTATGTATGTCCGAATTAGGACCTAAAGAGACATCAAACTAAATTTTCAATTTAATAATTGTAATGATTCAAGTGAATAGTACAAGATGTTATTACCTACAAATAATATTTATATCGCGGATAGTTGCTGGACTTATGTGCTTTCGATGTCATGTTCATTTTGATATTGATCTAGAATTTAAGGAGTTGCTGCGACTCCCAACATGCCACTACTACTAAGTGTTTCAACAAAATACCTTCTTTTCTGCCAAAGTGTTGATGGTTTCCCTTGGCTTCCTGCAGCTGTTTTTCGTTTCTATTTATAAAATCATCCTATACTTTAGGCACCGTCCTCTAAATGTGGGTTCCATTAAATACACTTTATTTTCCCTACTATTTCGCAGCATCGGCAGATATTGTTGTAGGACATAACCATTTTGGACGCATGTTCCCCAAAAGGCCAGTGTCCAGTTATCGTAGCAGTTCATTCCGTTTAGGGAAGCTCCTGCTTTGCCAACTAGTCAGCTTTTTCGTTTCCGAAAATATTTCTGTGGCCGGGAACTCAGATCAAATCAAGTGGTTCTACTGGTGTTTACAGACCATTTCTCTATTGGCGTCTATGCTGTAAGGTTAGGAATCTTACCAGATGCCATCTGCAAAAGCTGTATGGAAGAAAACGATGTGGAAACGTCTCAACACTTCCTTCTTGTATGTCCCGCATCTGGGAGATCAAGATTTAAACACATGGGAGCGTATGCCCTCAGACATTCCACCGAACTGGTGGGAATTGAAATTAAACGCCAGTACAAATTTGTATTGCGATTTGCTAATTTATAAGTTTGACAGAATTTCTTCTTTTTCATGGCTTCACAAAGGATTACATTCCGCAGTCTACGTGCGATCTTAGATAAGCCATTTAACTTAACCTAAATTAATCTAACCTAGAGTATCTGAATATTTATTTTATAAATATTTATTGACATTATTTTCGACATGACTTTCTCGAAAGCGTCGATGAAGTCTGATGAAGTTTATATGTATGTATGTAGATTGACACTGAGGCGGTAAGCAAGCGATCTATTAATCATAAAATTATTGAGAATTGGTACAACGTTGCTCTGTTGTTGTTGTTTTAACGGTATATTTAATCCCCGTTAGGATGGTAAGGGTAGTTTGCGTTGTCGTCGAGGTCATCTAACGGGAGGCTCAGGAAACGTGCTGTTTCGACGGGGTCGGACCAAAGGGAGGAGGGTGTTAGATGAGTAGGGTATGTGGGGCATGCAAAGAGGTGGTCAGTATCATGCGGCGCCACGTTGCATGCAGGACATACATATGTTGGGTATGTCAGGGTCGATTCTGGATAGGTAGGAGTTTAACCTGCAACAATATCCAGAACGAAGTTGCGTTAGAGTCACTCGCGTTTCTCGCGGCAACTGGAGCTCTTCGTCTGCGCTAAGTGGCGATTTGACTCAAGAAGTCCATTCACGGGAAGGGAGTCGGTGAAGGTGTTGATGGCTCCACTGTGAATGGCGGTCAGTACCTGTCGGAAGTCAGTGTTCTGCACCTCTTCATCGATGAAAGTAAGCGGCGCGCAGTTGTTTGGCCTTTTGCGCAGCCGTCGGTTAACAAATCTCTTGGCTTTGTTTACCGAAGGGTGTAGTGTAAGCTGCCGGCTAAAATAGCTGGCGCACTTCTGCGGGTCCGAAGAGGCACGATCATTGAATTGAACTTCAACTCGGTCGTCATTTCTCTTCGGGTTAGACAAAGCTTTGACAGTAGCCTAAAGCTTACTCACATCGGTGGAGAGGTTGCAGGACTTCAGGTGCTCTATCCATTTCATCCGCTTATGATGGTTTACCATACGCCGAATCTCCAAATTGAGGTCCCTTATTCGGGGATACCCGGGATCGGCATAGCGTAAGGTGTTGACTCATTAGCTAAATCGGCTGCTTCGGCTGGGAAATTGGGGCGGATTTCTGCTATTCTTCCAGCCGGTATGAAGCGAGCGATAGCTGCTGCGATCACCTTGTGGAATTGACGTCCGCCAACGCATACGTCCGTAGGAATAGGTAGAGCGTTGAAGGTGCTCTCAGTAAATTCTGTGAAGCCGACCCAATCAGCTTTGTTAAAGTTAATGAAGGTACGGTTGTCCACAGAAACGAACTCAGGAGTCTTCTCGATCGAGATATTTATGGGCAGATGGTCTGATGCGAGAGTTAGCATAGGTCGCCAGGTTATGCTTTTTATCAGACCACCACTAGCAATGATAATACACCAAAGATCATGGTGCGTGTTAAAGTCGCCTAGTACCAATCGGTTTTCACCACAAAGTGGCGCACCTATATTCGGGTGATCTCCTGTAGGGCAACATGTAACTGGGGGGATGTATACATATATTAAATATTTCGAGCTCGACATCGCCTGACCGGAGTCAGAGTGGGAGCTATGTTGCCTGTTTGAGCTCCTGACAGTGGAGGTCCTCTGTTGGCCACTCAGGTTGAGTGGCGGCGCGGCGCGCGAACTATGTGCAGATTGCACAGCCGTAGAAGCCTGTGTCGCAGTATTGCGCAGGCAACATGGGGCCACGTAACGCGTGGTCCACTCTCTGTGTGTCTTAAGGCCTGGGCAGGCCTTAGGATGGCCAAATCCATTGCATGTATTAAGCCTGACCGAGGTGGAGTCTTAGATAGAGCCTTTTTGCAGCAGAAAAATTCCTCCGCACCCGGGTTGGACTCAATGCCAGCACGAGTCAGGAGGATACGGAGCAACCCTGCTTCAAGGCGTTGCTCCAGTGACGACAAACACAAATTAGTACTCACCGATCCAAAGGGGGTAGATCACCGAAAAAACAGCCTTTGGTCGGATAAAATCCGAGTCAATTCCGGCGCGTAGAACCTGCTGTCATGGTAAATGTTGCTCTCTAGGAGGCTGGTAGATCACTTCTTTTTACAAAGGTATTAGCCAATGGCTTTGGATGTTTGCGAAGTTTGGAATTATTTTTCATTCTCCAGTCCTCTTTATTTTTTTTTGCCATAGGAAAATGAAGATCTTTATGAATGTTTTCATTATGAATGTTCCATGGTGAACTCGTGATTGTTCTAAGCACTTTAGATTGGAACCTTTGAATTATATCAATGTTGGTTACACAGGTCGTAACCCACGGTTGAATGCCATACATCTAAATCGGTTTTATGATCGATCCAAGTGGATCCCAAGAAAAGTTACTTCATTCGCTTGGGGTACTAGGACATTGTTTATTGTCCGACATGTTTCTGGTCTTAGCGAGAATGTAACATTTGCATTTTGGCTCTGCTCTTCCAATTTCTTAAATATGACTCCAAAGTTATATGCAATACCTAAGGTAAATCGTTTTTGATTTTCCATATAAGGCCTTCATGCCAGACCTTATCAAACTATATCTAGAAAAATAGCTGAACGGTACTCTCTATGCTCGAATGCTTTACTGATTTCCCCTGGAAGCCTAAAACGTAGGCGGAGGAGGACAGCTACGAACTGCAAGTGCTAGTGGACGAGAAAACTACTCATTTCGCCATCAACACAGTCGAGCAGGTTGCTACTGCCACTGTCGTAAAAGAAGAACTAAATATGTCTCTTAGCGAGCGGGAAGGGGTGGTAGCTTTCATAATGGAGCTCCTGGGCGGGATGAAGGCCGCTGTCAGTCAGAGAAGCAATCCTAGAGGAGGTAAGAGGTCTCAATTCGAGCACACAGAAATGGCATGTCTTTAGAGAAACTCTAGGGCTAAATATAAGTAGAGTGAGTCAGGTAGATACTATTGTTCCAACAAATGAAGGGCTTCGGTGAAGACACCACACCATTGGCCCTTCTTCCAAGTGTCGACGTTATGAAGAAGGTAATCTTTATTAAGAAGTTTAAAGTTCTCTCTAAAGTACTCTCACCTATAAAGTAGGTGATTCCATGCTCCACCTACTACTGAGGGCAGCGCTATCCAGGCATAAAGGCAGCTCCTTTTCGTGCTGTCAAAATCAGCTTTGAAGTCGACGAAAAGGTGATGTGTGCCGATTCTTTTTTCACGGTTCTTTTCCAAGATTTATGGTTGATTTTCCAGGTCTAAGGCCACGCTGATAAGGTCTAATCAGTTTGTTTACGGTGGGCTTTAATCTTTCACACGATATGCTCGATAGAACCTTATATGCGATGTTTAGGAGACTTATCTCACGGTCTCCCTTTTTGTGAATTGCGCAGAGCACACTTAAATTCCTATCGTTGGGCATGCTTTCGTCCGACCATATTATACAAAGAAGCTGATGCATGCTCGTTATCAGTTTTTCGCCGCCGTCCAGCAATCCCTCGGCCCCGCCACTTTGTTGTTCTTCAGACAGGTAATTGCTATTCCAACTTCAAGATCGGGAACGTCTGCTCCATCGTCATCGATTGGAGAATCGGGTTCATTATGCTTTCATTGACATTCGGCAGGCTGGAGAAGTGTTCCCTTCAGAATTTTAGTATGCTCCGAGCATCGGTTAGCAGATCACTTACTTGGGTTCTATAAGAGTATGCTACGGTCTTAAAACCTTCTGTTAGTCGCCGCACTTTTAGGCACAATTTACTTGTCATTTCATACTCACGCATTTCGGTCTCTTTTTTTTCTGTCTGCAAATGCGTCTCGCTTCCCTCTTCAATTCTTCTTACCGAATTGAAAAATGGAATCACATTGTCGGTGCCTGCAAAACCGTCATATCCCTCTGAGATATGCCTGCAAATTCTCCCTCCGCCAGTAATCGTTCTTTTGCTGTGCAGTTTTCAGCTGGAAAGCAAATTTAGCTGAAAACCGTTAGAAATGGTTGGCTTCTTGCTTAAAACTCATATACAAAAAATTAAAAATAAGTCATTACGTAAAAAAAAGTTTAGCTTTCTGCTTTCAATTATGAACGAATGCCTTTGAAGACAATAACTTAAGTCGAATAGTGGATTAATTCTTAGCTTCATATTCTTTTGTGCACATTTTCGAAAATCAAATTTGATTTTATGAATTTTTTTCATTGTTCAATTAAAAAATCTCAGGGCAAACCTGCGTAAGTTTGGTCACCTGCGTTATCAGTATTGATTTCGCCAAATATGGCGTGGGCTCACAGCGTTTGATGAAAAGTCAACACCAATGTACATGTAGAAGATGAAAAATTGTTGGCCGAATGACCAAACTGATCAAACAGTGTCCTAGAGAGCGCCAGAGCATGGCGACACGGAGGCACAATGACGTAATGGCACCCAACCGTAGTTGTGATATGTTGTTGCAGGAGTACGTAATAAATATTGGGTAAATGTGTGTGACCTCGAAAATATATGGCGGGCTTTAATAATTCTAAATTGTGGAGCTGCAGCACTCGTCTTTCTAATGGCAAACGGTGTCCGACAGTAAATGGCAAAATAAAGTTCCTCAGTACCAAACAAATTATTTACCCAGTGATTGTTTACGGAATAAGGTCCGTCCCGGTTCCAGCACGGTTGTAAACAGGCCTCTAAACCAGTATAATACAGTATTGGACAAATTTCGATGATTTAACCTCTCGAATTTGTGGCAACAAAAAGTTCCTCAGTACCAGAAAAATTATGACCCAGTGGGTTGGAGTCAAAGTGTTTGTAATCTGCCGAGCATTTTGACTTAATGAGTCCCTTAGTAGATTCATGTGAAAGATGGACGGCTAAACTAGCTAGCGCACTTCTTCGGGTTCAAAGACTCATGACCATTGAATTGAATTTCAACTCGGTCATCATGTGTATTCGGGTTAGACAAAGCCTTGATAGTAGTCCAAAACTTACTCACGCCAATGACAGGCTGCAAGATTTCAGATGCTCTATCAACTTTGTTCGTTTATGTTGATTTATCATTTGCCGAAATTCCAAGTTTATATCCCTTATTCGAGGATCACAGGGATCGGTATGGTGTAAGGTGTCGCGCTTATTAGCTAAAACAACTGCTTCGACTGGGAAATCGGGGCGAAGCTCCGCGATCGCTAGCAGCTGCGATCACCTTGCGGTGAAGATGCCGTCTGTAAATTCTTTGTACATAACTTCGTCTTCTTCTTTTATGAGTGGGTTTACATTACCGGCATGGACACGGTTTTTTTTACCGCCCCAGAGTATTGGTATATCGGCGATCTAATCCTGTTTGGTTTCATCCAGAAGTATATAGGTCTAGTTCTCTTCACTGTTATTATAGGACAGCGCCAGGTCAAGCCTTATGTTTTGCACTATTAGCTCTTCTTTTATTTTTTTTTTACTTTATAATATTTTATTTTCTGTTTTACAGTGTAGTGCATACTTTTGGGAGTTACTTTATTACCCAAAAACAAATTTCCAAGGGAATTTGAAAGCTTTTTTTTTATTATTTTTTTTTTTATATTTAAAGAAAAAAAAAATAAATTTAACTTTCCAATTTATTAAAGATTCTTTTTACTTGACAGTCAGTTCTAGGGATTTATGTCTTTCAATGTGAATATATCATCTTAACCAAAAAACAAATTATTTTCCATTCTCTGTGTACTATTTTCGTTCCTTGCCAGTGATCATATCAGCTTTTCTTTGCTCACAAGGGCACTTTAATGTGTCACCGCCTCTTGGCAGATCACTTTCGTTCAATTGTTGTGGGCCGTTATTAGTTCTTGATGGCGCACTGCAGCTACAAATGGAGGTTACATCATCTGCACTGTTTAGTGGTCGTAAGTTCTGTTCCTTGAGCCTCTTCAGCTGCTGCTCTTTTTTCGTAACATACGGCCAGTTTTAATCCACCTCTCTTCATATCCTTGAACGCAAAGTAAATGCCTTTTGGCGTATCTGTGCTATATCCTTAAGCACAGGATCTATTACCCTGCACCCACAATCTTGTAATCCTTCTCGCTTTAGAATAGCATTTACTTCCATTTTTGTGTGGGGCTTAAGAGTCAGCAGATGGATTAGTCGTTCACGTATTTTACGGTTTGAAATGTTTGGTATTTTCGCTGTTTCAGTGTTAGTCATCGAAGAAGTTCCTCCTCGATTGGTGTTGTATGGCTTTTGGCCTTTCACTTACAAACAACTCACTGCCACCGCCGCTCGAATCTTATTCCCAGTTCGCGTTCGAGCGTTCTTAAAATTTTATATCCGAATTAGGACGTAAAGAGACATCAAACTAAATTTTCAATTTAATAATTTTAATGATTCAAGTGAACAGTACTCGTACAAGATGTTATTGCCTACAAATCATATTTACATCGCGGATAGTTGCTGGACTTGTGTGCTTTCGATGTCATGTTCATTTTGATACTGATCTAGAATTTGATGAATTATTAAGTGTTTCAACAAAACACCTTCTTTTCTACTGTCTTCCTGAAGCATTTTTTTTGTTTATATTTGTAAAATGATCCTATAATTTAGACACCGTCCTCTAAATTTTTTATATATATTGGTGAAACAAAAAAGAAGGGTTATGATGGCAGTTTATCTGTATATCCTTTTCTGGACCTATTTAATAAGTTGTTAGTTCTTTTCTTGTCATATGTTGGCCATAACTGTTTAGTTATATTTTTCTATCTGTTATTTGCAATGTGTTGCAATTGTTTATTGTGTTCTCTCCTGATCGATCCTAGCGGACTTGGTATTAGATCTGCCTCGTATTCGTTTAGGGAAGCTTCTGCTTCCAACTAGTCAGGTTTTTCGTTTCCGAAAATATTCCTGTGGCCGGGAACTCAGATCAAATCAAGTGGTTCTACTGGTGTTTACAGACCATTTCTTTATTGGCGTCTATGCTGTAAGGTTAGGAATCTTACCAGATGCCATCTGCAAAAGCTGTATGGAAGAAGACGATGTGGAAACGTCTCAACACATTCTTCTTGTATGTCCCGCATTTGGGAGATCAAGACTTAAACACATGGGAGCGTATGCCCTCAGACATTCCACCGAACTGGTGGGAATTGAAATTAAACGCCAGTAAAAATTTGTATTGCGATTTGCTAATTTATAAGTTTGAAAGAATTTCTTCTTTTTTATGGCTTCACAAAGGATTACATTTCGCAGTCCCCGTGCGCTCTTAGATCAGCCATTTAACCTAACCTAAATTAATCTAACCAAGAGTATCTGAATATTTATTTTATAAATATTTATGGACATAATTTTCGACATGACTTTCTCGAAAGCGTCGATGAAGTCTGATGAAGTTTATATGTATGTAGATTGACACTGAGGCGGTACGCAAGCGACCTATTAATCATAACATTATTGAGAATTGCAGAACCGCTGGTAAACATTTTTTTATAATATTTATTTATTTATTGGCTTCGTAAAACCTAACAATAAGTATTCAAATCTTAAATCTGTTTAAAACTGAGAAAGCTCAAGAATGTGGTTGAGCTTATTTGGTAGAACGTTGCTCTGTTGTTGTTGTTTTAACGGTATATCTAATCTCCGTTATGATGGTAAGGGTCGTTTTGTGTTGTCGTCGAGGTCATCTAACGGGAGGCCCAGGAAACGTGCTGTTTCGACGGGGTCGGACCAAAGGGAGGAGTGTGTTAGATGAGTAGGGTATGTGGGGCATGCAAAGAGGTGGTCAGTATCATGCGGCGCCACGTTGCATGCAGGACATATGTTGGGTATGTCAGGGTCGATTCTGGATAGGTAGGAGTTTAACCTGCAACAATATCCAGAACGAAGTTAGAGCTCTTCGTCTGCGATAGGTGGCGATTTGACTCAAGAAGGCCATTCACGGGAAGGGAGTCGGTGAAGGTGTTGATGGCTCCACTATGAATGGCGGTCAGTACCTGTCGCAAGTCAGTTGCGTCCGAAGTCCGGCCGGCGTGTGGTGCGACTTCGTCGACGTAGTCGAGGAAAGACCTTTTAATTCTCCTGGAAGGCGGTTCCGCTCCAAGCAGTTGGCTACAAGGGTGATTCCTATGGAAACATCCTAGCGGGAACTGCCTGGAGAGGAGTTTATTATGCTCCTTTACAGGAAGCATAAGCGTCTCAATGTGGAGATGTTCTATGGGAGACATCAAAAGACATCCCATGAAGAGTGGCCAGTGACAAGTTGAGGACCTTGGTGAGGAAACTTACTCCCGTCGAGCCTAGAAACTTTAGCATTAGCATGTTGATTCCATCAGAACCTTTTGATGGGCCAATGGATTTGGAAGATTTTGCTTTTTTGATAACACTCTGAACCTCTTCATCTGTGAAAGTAAGCGGCGCGCAGTTGTTTGGCATTTTGCGCAGCCGTCAGTTATCTATCATATTCTGCGACTTTTTCCACGAAATTGGATGGTATCCGAAACCAAGAATTATGTAAAAGAGCAAGGAGAGAATGCTCGCTGGGAAATTTGTTCCTTCTTTTCGCTGTTTGGCACCAGTGCAGCCATGTCCTTTTCCATCTGATCTCTCCATCGGAGTGGAGGTCTTTCTCTTGCTTTGCTTCTACCAGCGGATACTGATTCAAAAACCTTCTAAGCTGGAGTGTTCTCTTCCATCCGGACAACATGACCTAGCCAGTTTTTAGTTTCGTTGAACTAAGTATGTCAATGTCGTCGTACATACATATATCTCGTACAGTTCATCGTTTCCACGACTGTGGAACTCGCCGTTGTTAATGCACAAAAGACCATAAATCTTCCGCAAAACCTTTCTTTTGGACACTGCTAAGGCTGACTCATCAGTTGTTGTCATTGTCGATGCCTCTGCACCATGTAGCTGGACGGAAATGATGAGGGAATTGTAGAGTTTGGTCTTTGGTCGTCAAAAGAGGACTTTACATTTCAATTGCCTACTCAGTCCAAAGCAGCACCTGTTGACAAGAGTGATGCTGCGCCTGATTTCAAGGTTTAATAGAGACAATCTTGAGAAATATCTGATAATTTTCTTAAAACTTTCGCAGGCCTACTACTTATCGGAGCGCCCTCGTTGCAACAAACCATATTAGCCACGTTATTGACTCAGTTGGCTGTCAGCTTTTTTGTCGGCTTGTTTGCGCGTGTTTTATTTATATATTTTTTTGCTATGGTTTGTTGTCGATATGTTGCTGACAATATTGCCGCCACTTAGGTTATGCCGCTGCTGCTGGTCGTCTTTCGGCTTGGTCTTTTCATTTTGTTATTTCAATATTTTTTTGTTTTTGTCACTTACCACATATTCGTGGTAACGCCACAACGTTGAACATAAGAAATCAATAAACAAGCGACAAAATCGCCAAAAATGGGCTTTGTTGTTGTAGCATGTGTTGTCGACTAACAGCGCGCCGTTTATGATGACGATGTTGCGATTAAATCGCACAAATATCGAACTCATAATCATATTTCGCTATATGATTACTAACGTCTACCGCACAGCGTGTTGCAACAGCGTGACCGCCCGCCCGCTTCACCTGCCACACGCGTGCGCCGCCAAGTCCGCAGTCCATAGAGTGACGCCACACTTGGCGCTACTGTCTCCTGACGTCGCAGCGTGTCGTGTGTTAAGCAACCAATTGTTCAGCGCTGGCGATGAATTAATCACGTCGCCGATATTTTTGCCTGCAACAATAACAACAACAATTATAGATATACAAATATAGTCGTAAATATGTACATACATATATGTTGGCCTTTTAGGCACTGGCCAACATGTGTATTTACATATGTACTCTTTTATATATGTACATATAGATTTCGCCATATTTCCATATACACGAGTTTTTGCTCACCGTCCGTCGTGGACACGCGGTCGTGTCTGCGGTTTAGTTGCGGCGCGCTTCTTGCTTGCTGATTGTTAGATAATTTGCCTAAAAAAGGATGTGTGTATTTCCTACTGTTGGCGCCGTTGCTGTCGCCATGTGACATCGAAGCACGCGCGCTTGCCGCTTCAGCACTGCCGGCGTGTAGTAGCCGTGCAGAAGCGTGGCGCGCGAGCGGTCTTTCTCAGTGGAACACTACTAAGTGATACAGTATGGTTTTTTTGCTGAATGTGGCATAAAAATTTTGGTATATTCCGAAAAAGATATTAGGAAATGGGTGGACGGTCGGGTAGGTCGATAAAGGGACTGAATCCGGATGGAGTGAAGACATGGTATTGTTTCTTGCATTTGCTCGAAACATTATTAGTTTTGATATTACAATCTCAGTTCTACTAAACCTAATATTTTTTGTATCGGTTTACCGAATCTGGAATTGTGTATGCTAAATTTTACATTATAAAATGTCTCTTCTTAGACATGTACATCGGCTACACTTGCTAGCTCATGTCGTCTGAATGGATGAAAACACCCCAGCTCTTACAGTACTCGACGCAGTACCCGCCGGAGAAAGCTGAGGAAGAGGAAGACCTCCACTCCTTTGTAGAGATCAGGTAGAGAAGAACCGGGATACACCTGGAATCTCCCAAAAGAACGCTTGATGGTCACGTGGCTTCAATTCTTGAAAGAGTTGAATTGGTTGTAATTATGCGGGTCTTCTTCTATACTCTGATGCGCATTATCCGCATGTGTTGCGAAACCGTTCCTTGGTTGCTCAAATTACCGACTCTGCAGACCGATTACGTCGATCACATATTGTACACAGAGGTTGATGCGTCAAGCGAATTGTTCCATCATTTAGGTAAAACATTATAAGTTTTGCAATCGTTGTTCTGGAGTAAGTCTGCTCATTGTTGTATCTAAATCCGACCCCCAATGTTACCTTTCCTTCAAGAGAACAGAGAGAAAGGGGCGAGGTAGAAAAGGGCATAGGCGATGAAAAGACAAAATCAATTGCCGTATACCAGACGATTGTAGTGTCTTCCAAACGGAGATCGCAACAATTACAGAAAGACTTCTTGTTCGATAAAGGAGTGCTCACAACACAGAATATATCAATATATGTAAGTATACAGATAACCAAGCGCCTTTGAGATCAGGAAAGACCTTCAGATTTCGTCTAGTGAAATAGTGTCTGATTTCTTTCTTCTTTTTTTGCCATAGACACTACTTACGCGGTTATGACCGACTTTAGTATAGCGCACCTTCTTAATTTTTTCAGTTTTCATCCATTTTGCCAATGCGTAAAGGACCATAAATCTTCCGCAGAAATTTTCTGTCGAAAACTTGTAATGCCGACTCATTACATGTTGTCATCGTCCATGCCTCAGCACATTATAGCAGGACGGGAATATTGAGTGCCTTGATGCCTTATCTGGATCCAATATCCTACTTCACGTTAAACCTACAATGAGTTCTAGGACATAATGATATCCTACGGAACTGTGAAGTAGAGGAATTAGCCAGAATACGTAACATTTTAAAATTTGATTTCGGAAAAGAGAGAGTTTTATGCCTCTGGCTATTTGAAGTTATCTAATCGACAGATATGTCAATCTCGGTAAAGTCAGTCCCTAACAAGCAGACAGACGTGGTATGAATGGAATGTGGGCCGCATTTCTCGACTATTCAGTTCCCACGACAGTCGAATCTAAGTAACCGAAACGGACCTGGGTTTTTTATCTGGTCAAGAACTGTCAACATGACAAAATTCCGTCGCTACAACAGCAACAACAACAATTTAAAAGGAATGATATAAAAACTACAGTAGGAGTGCTAGCAAAGTCACTATCTAATTGGTAGACATGCGAGTAGACTAATAACGCCATGTAAAGACTATTGTAGCAGCTACCAGGGGATGGAAGAAGAGGAGACTATCAAACATCTTCTATGCGTTTGTAAACCTTTATATGGGCAAAGAGTCGTAAGCATCGATCGAGAGTTGCTTGACGACGTTTCGGCGGTTGCTCAGATAAAACTTTTCAGCCTGGTGAACTTCTTCAGTAGCATATTCAGAGAGCAGCTAATAGAGTGAGGAACATTAGTAGCGGTAGTAATAAAATGATCCTCCTAAAGGCGTGTGATGACGTCACTTTAGCCTTCGTCTACTAGTAACAAGCAAATTTGTCTAGCGAAACAAATTCAATTTAACCATTGAGTTATGAATATGAGTTCTGTCTGTTTATTCGCCAAGTGCAGCCCACTACTCGCGGACAATAGAACTGCGCATATATGTATGTATGTAAATATGAATGCGAGTTGAAAAGCTCGAGGTGACGGTAACAACTGTTGCCTAATCAAACGCATATCATCGCACGCGTGCTCACCTCAGCTTCGCGCTCTCAACGCGACACGACCCCAATATGGCGCAGCGATATTGCATAATTAACCTCAGGTTGGACAAGCAATTGTTGTTGACACTACGTGCTGGTGTTGCTGCTATTGTTGCTTGCGGTGTCTTCTTATTGTTGCCATTACTATTTAGGGCATTACTGAGAAAGATTTTGTATGCGCGAGTGTTGCTGTGTATCTGTTCTCCGCTCTGGGGGCGAATTTAGCACGAACACCCATTATTACCGCCCCAATGTTCGCCTTGCTTGTATTGCCCTTGTCTGCAAGTCATTTTGCATTACATTTCCTGCGCTGACCGCAATTGTTATTAATTTAGATAAGGTGAATGTATTAGCGATAACTAATAATGCAATATTTGTGGAAAGTAGGCCATCTTTATGTGTAATTACTTACTTATAGGTGTACTATAAGATGTAAACCGAATGTGGAAAAGCGCATAAATCGACATTGTATACTTTTATAACGATTTTATTTCATAAAAAGAAAATATAGGCTGCTAGTTAATTTACTGAAGTCGAAGTTCAAAACGTCATTTGTTTCCAAATTTTCTTCCGTCGGTACGTACATGCGCTTAAGCTCAGCTTTCTTGCAATGTGGAACCCATATCCTCTTAATCACTTGACAATCAGGAAACTCAGCGTGATTTTTCCAACTCTCGGTCTCCTAAATCCCAACAGAACTTGGATTCCAAACGGATATGGTTCATTGACTAATATTTTACTTCCCACTTATTTAAACTATTTTTTCGAGAATCAAACTCAAATATTTAATTCCCTATTTCCTGTTGAGACTGTAAACTTAGCAGCGGGAACTTTCCGACAATTGTACCACAGAGGTGTATGTTAGTGCCCCTGAGACAAAAAATTCCACGGTTTGTATGCCAGTTCGGCCTATATTGCTATCTATGACTGATATTTTTCGGATTTTGGAGCAGCTTTTGCAAGCTATCAGGTATCATCAAAATGACCAATCCATTGACCTTAAAGTTATCCGCTATACTTAAATATATTTTATAACATACACTGTCTCTATCTACCGAAGAACGGATGAATTTGCCAAATAAAGGAGCTCGTTGAGTTTTTAAGTACTCACAAGTTCCTTCAGAAAGGCGAAGCTGCATAGAATCGCATTCGACTTCGCTTTTAACTTGTTTTTTTTTCGATAATCTTAATCCGGTGCAATGATTACATCACCGACAGCAACGTTAGAGGTCGTAATGGAACTCACACCACTCCACATTGTGATCGTACACATTTCAAAAACAAACCATTCTGACCACGACGGCAGGTGAAAAGTGATATCGTCTCAACGGATCCATTATTTTGCGGAGTAAGCCCTACAAGCCTTTCCTCAGTGGCAAAGTAAGTTCACATTTGAACTGTTATTCAGAAAAAGCAGCATTCACTCGTACACTGACGGTCCGAAAACGTCGGAGAGCATTTGTGCAGGCACTACTAGGTCCTCGAATCAACGTCTCCGTGCCCATTTCGGCAAATTTTTTCAGGTAGCATTTTTCAAACAAAAGCATTACTTTATTTAGGGATAATCAGGCGACAGTTAAAGGCCTGCTGTGCAGTGGAGGAATCCAAGGGAGAATCTTTATGGAAAGAGGAAAGTGCAAAGGGTTGGGCCAAATAAAACTGCTAATGGTAGGACATTTACAGGTTCAAACAAATAGTAAACCTTTCTAGAGACAAATTCGGGCCTCTCGTCTCAATATATCCCAGTCAATGCAGGATCAGGAAACAGCTATATTCTGCGACATGGAGCCTCAAACTCCGGAGCATCTGCTTGTAGAGTGCGTAGTAATTTGTAGACGTAGGAGTAAAGCCATCGGATCCACGTATTCTTGCAGGGAATGCTTCGATTCTCCAGTACCTAGCACGATTCTTTACTTTGTAAGGGTGCTGAGTCTAAGAAAGTCCTAGTTAAAGACGCTGTACATTTTTGAATAATTTTATATTATATTCGATATCCCTCTGAATCCTAAACAGATCCCGGGCTGGACTTAGCTCGCGAAGTTCTTGATAGGACTTTCCGCTCAGATAATCCTTGGATCCGCATTGGTATGTGAAACCGATAACTGTGGAAAGATTGGACAATGTTGAGAAGCACTTTTGGAAATTTGCGAAGCTGACAAGAGAGTAGGGATAACTTTAAAACAAATTTCTAAATGATGAGTCTTTTAGACGGCATCAGTGCCTTACAAGATATAATTGACGGCGTATGAAGGAATTAATTTCGGACACACTACTTATTTTGACATTAAAGCTTTTTTAAGGGTTCAAAATATTAAAATCTATTTCAATTCTGCAAGTTCTTTAATAATTCTTGAAATCGTAATTTTTGAGTTGCCTCATTTCTCTTCTAAGATATCTTCTTTTATATGTTTCTATGCATTGTAAGTTTATATATGTATGCCCTTATGCTTGAATGTTTGTATGTAAGTAAATTGACGGCGTTTAATAAATAGGGCTGACATGGCTTGCATGCGAAAGTGATTGACTCCTATTGCTTTTTGTTGTTGTTGTTCTTATCGAGAAGGCTCTTTGTTATTGTTGTTACTTTTGATTACATAGTTAGCTACGGGCTTTCGTATCGCACGTGCCACATCGGTAACGAGTAATGATTGATTTGCGTGCTTCAAATGCGTTTTGAAATTAGGTTCCTGACAATTTAACTATTGACAAATGTGTCGCGCTGATATATACATACACAGTTATACCTAAACATATACCACACATATTCTATATATATTTGCATATGTATATAGACCATACAGTATATATTTAGACGCAAGCTCGTTGAAAAATGGTTTCTGGCTCATTTGGGGCTTTGAACTAATTAATCATCAAACAGTAATTAATTAAATGAAAGCTATGTAATACAAATAGGTTAATTAACATGTTTTGTATCTTAGACAGAAATTTAGAAGAAAGCTTGTACTAATTTTGGGTAATTTTTTTTTTTAAATTGATCCCCTCGTTATATTATAATGATATGAAATTTAGCAAACTTTCCCACGCCCGTGGCAGGAAATCCACGCTATCAATTCAAAACAAACTGTCACTATATAATCAAGTTCTAAATCCAGTTTGGGAGTACGGAGCTCATCTATGGGGTTGCTCAAGTCAGCGCTTTCAAAGTAAGGTACTAAGGACTTTAGTTAATGCTGCTTGGTACATTAGATCTGCTGACCTACACCGTGATCTAGGCGTGAATCCAGTGGTAAATAAAATCTCCAAAATAGCAAAGACTCACGAACTGAGGCTTAGACAGCACGTTAAAGAGGAAACCTTCAGACTCATCGAAACTGCTGGGCGAGAAATCCGGTTGGAACGCAAGAAGTCTTCCGACCTAGTAAGACAGTTTAGTTTATGCGACGGTGGAATCATCGGTCCATTTTTCTTCAAAAATGATGCCGGTTAGAACGCAAAGGTCAATGATGACTGTTACCACACACCGAAAATTTGATGCCTGAAATTGAAGCTTGCGATCAATTTGTTTCCAGCAAGACCGCACCACTTGCCATACATCGCATCAATCAATGTATTTATTGAGAGAGAGTTTAGGTGAGCAGATTATTACACGTTTTGGGCCGTTCGATTGGCCCCCAAGATCGCGTGAAATCACACCGTTAGCCTTTTTCCTGTGGGAATATGCAAAGTCTAAAGTCTATGCGGACAATCCTGCTTCGATTCAGACATTGGAGCAAAACATCACGCGTGTCATTCGCCAGCTAGCAGTCGAAATGCGCGAAAGAACCATTGAAAACTGAACTCAATGTTGCGACGTAGAGCGCTCAATTTTTGAAAGAAATAATCTTCATATATAAATATAATGGAGACCTTATTACGAGTAAATATGTATATAACGTGTGACGAGCTGGGTGGATTTAACCATGTTCGTCGTTGTTGTTAATTTGCCAGTACCGCCGATAAAGGATCATAGCATAGCTACCGTATAAGCTGATGGATCAAGGCCAAAACCTTGTATGGAAAGCTTTTTTATTTGAAAATACATACTAACGGGTGATTTTTTTGAGGTTAGGATTTTCATGCAGTAGTATTTGACAGATCACGTGGGATGTCAGACATGGTGTCAAAGAGAAAGATGCTCAGTATGCTTTGACATTTCATCATGAATAGACTTACTAACGAGCAACGCTTGCAAATCATTGAATTTTATTACCAAAATCAGTGTTCGGTTCGAAATGTGTTTCGCGTCCGTGTCCGATGAGCGATGAGGCTCATTTCTGGTTGAATGGCTACGTAAATAAGCAAAATTGCCGCATTTGGGGTGAAGAGCAACCAGAAGCCGTTCAAGAACTGCCCATGCATCCCGAAAAATGCACTGTTTGGTGTGGTTTGTACGCTGGTGGAATCATTGGACCGTATTTTTTCAAAGATGCTGTTGGACGCAACGTTACGGTGAATGGCGATCGCTATCGTTCGATGCTAACAAACTTTTTGTTGCCAAAAATGGAAGAACTGAACTTGGTTGACATGTGGTTTCAACAAGATGGCGCTACATGCCACACAGCTCGCGATTCTATGGCCATTTTGAGGGAAAACTTCGGACAACAATTCATCTCAAGAAATGGACCCGTAAGTTGGCCACCAAGATCATGCGATTTAACGCCTTTAGACTATTTTTTGTGGGGCTACGTCAAGTCTAAAGTCTACAGAAATAAGCCAGCAACTATTCCAGCTTTGGAAGACAACATTTCCGAAGAAATTCGGGCTATTCCGGCCGAAATGCTCGAAAAAGTTGCCCAAAATTGGACTTTCCGAATGGACCACCTAAGACGCAGCCGCGGTCAACATTTAAATGAAATTATCTTCAAAAAGTAAATGTCATGAACCAATCTAACGTTTCAAATAAAGAACCGATGAGATTTTGCAAATTTTATGCGTTTTTTTTTTTTAAAAAGTTATCAAGCTCTTAAAAAATCACCCTTTATATGTCTTTACGAAATTTGGCATAGAATATTGTGGTGGGCAACGCTACAATCTTCAAGGAAGCTGTTTAGTTCGGGCTGCCATACGCTTTGACTTGTTTCGACTGCACTTGAAACCACACGATTTATGTGTGATTTTTATTCGGCTCGAAGTGATTTTTTAAACATAAACATAAGTTATATAAAATTTACGAGCATTTCATCGCCTTGCAATACAACGCACAGTGGCACCACTCCATACATTTCTTGGCAAAAAATAGAAGGAGTGGTCGTACAACAATGAAACTTTGCAGAAACACTTCTCTGAACTAAATTAAGAGATTTTGAAAAAATCTTGGAAAACCGCCCCCTGCCACACCCACCTCCCATATAACTGCAATTGCCAAAATTTTTATTTTTGGACCTAGGGACTTGAAATTCGGGACACTTCTTAATTGTATTCTCCTGATGAAAAAAAATTAAACTTAAACGCATAGTGACGTTATTTATACCTTTACCATGATAAAAATCCAATATAATATGCAATGTTTTAATTGAATATGTAACAGGCGAAAAATTGTGTTAGTTTTTATTTGTAATATTATGCAAGCACCATATCTTTAACAATGGGATCTAGTTCTAAGGAAATTTTGTTCGAATGACGCCTTAAGCTACTTATGTAAGGATCCGAAGTTATAAGAAGTCTGTTGAAGACAACAGTATTTGTTGAAATTAAAATCGATGTTACTAAAAGGGACGGTAATTGGCGGTTGTTTTTTTCTTTTTAATTGAAAGTACAGACTCGGAAGTTTTTTTCCATCAAAAAATGAAAAGTTGATATTTTTTAGTATACTTTTTGAAAAATTATAAAAATTAGCTTACTTTGCCAATTTCAATAAATTTTTTTTTTTTATAAACAAGTAGGTGCTATATTTTCACTAAAAAATAAAAGAAAAGCCATAGCTATAAACTTACACACAAAAAAATCTTTATTTGGACAATAATTTTAATCTGATTTTATTGAATAACTTTCCGTCGACTTCTGTTTGTTTTTTTAACTATAAAATTTCACTTTTTATAAAAAACCTTGTTGAATTTTTCTTATCCAAATATTTCTTTACAAAACAAAATCATTAAAGTTTTGAAATTGGAAAGTGGAAAAATCCTATTTTTTCCGCCGAAATGCCACTGTGCAACGTGATGGACGAAAATATTGACAGAGTAATTTATGGTCTGTTATATTTCGGGTTACTCACAAAACTTAATACTCTTTTTCGAAAAAAACGCTTTACAAAAAAAAAAAAAAAATTGTAACACAAATATTAGGCATATTATGTTAAAAAAGGTAGAGCATTTAAAACAATGCTGAAATATTTTCGAAAAACTTTTTTCATGATTTTCAAATAACAAAAAAAGTTACACGTTAAAGAAAATTAAAGATATCAAAGTTTTAAATTTAAAACTTCATACCATATACGCGTTTTTTCCAATATCTTCTTCCTCTTTGGCACTACTAACGTCTATCGATCCGAGATGATGGTAACTGTCCCATCTTCTGCGAGGTTTCGTTAATTGAACATTCACTTGGTCTTCGATTTGATTTGTTGGCATCCTTTGCTTCCGTCGTCTACCTGTGAGCGTTGTACATTTAGGTTAGATAGTTTAGCGGGCGTATCACTTTTTCCAGTTTTTCACTTCCTTGAATCTAGGAAGTATTTGTAAGGACTATCCTTCTAAAGCTACTTTACGTAATGACTTCGATCTTATTTTATGTTTGAATTGGGATCCCGCCATTCCTCAGATTGCAACTGCCGATTTACACATTTAACGGTCTGGAACACTCTTGACTGTAGTGGATCGGAGTTCTTATGAATTACATATATACGAGTATAAGCCTTTAACATGACGAGCCATGTCCTTCTCTCTGTTCGTCTTTTCGTCTGTATATACGCGAATGATTCCCACAGTTTTTGAGATACCGACCTGAAATCATGCATGTGTCCTTTGCTCTTCAAGAAGCTGCTCATTTGTCAGAGCCGCCGATATCGAACTGCTGTAGCTTGTAGCTGTCATACAAATTGACCGATCAAACTCAGTCCTTGGAAAACTTTTTTTTATATGACAAGGTCTCTTTTTTTGTGGGGAAGAAGCATGAAAAGCCTGAACTAGATATCAGTGTGGAACTTTAATCTGAATTAAATCGTCTACAGTTTTGTACCAATCCCCCCTGAAGCACTGTCAAGTATTACATCGGCAGGGTGATTGAGTATTACTCATATGTACGTGCTGATTCTAAGGCATTCAGTAACAAGCTGGATCTTCTTGACACTATGTACTTCGTTTTGTCTCATAACCTCGCTTGTAAACTGTTTGTCTTCAAATCTTTCTTGTCTGCTCCAGTCATGGTTTGTGTCTTTTGGCTGCTAATTCGCACACGACTTTCCATTTATCCCCACCATTTGATAGGTTGGGTTTATCCCAAATGCGTTTATCAAAAATTTACTTTTCCTTCTAGCTTCGCTCAATTGAACATTGCGTGCTCCACATTCTCGGTGATCTCGTCTTCGCAATAATCGCATATATCGTTGTCTTCGTATTTGAATCGCTTCAAATATGATCTGAAACAGCCGTGTCCAACGAGTATTTGGATTAGTGAAAATCTATTTCACCGTGTGTTCTATTTAGCTATATTTCAATGGTGGGGTTTAGTCGGAAGGTCCACCCACCATTTCGGCCGTCTTGCAAACATTTTTGCCAGCGTTTCACCGTATCTGCTTTGGCTTTCTCTTTTTAGGTTCTGGGTGTTAATCTCTCATTTAGAGGGCATGTGAGCTCTTTGGCCAATAGGTCTAGTAGATGTAAGCCCAATATTACTAGGTCAGCATCTTTGAATACCGAGAAATTTTTAATAAATGACCCACTCCAGAATTTTTTCCGCATATTTCAACATGCAGAGTTTTCAGAGGTTCGTTTGGTTTTGGCAGTAATATTAGATGTTACCTACTCCAGATTGTTGGGAAACAGCCTTCTTTCATGCAACCTTCTTCTATGTTCCTAGCAATCGCTATTTTAAGCGCTATGTTGGGAATGCTTCTGGTTCTGAAGCTTTAGATGGGCTAAGCCGGTCACATGCCTTCATAATCTCTACGTTGCATAATTCTGGTAAAGTCTGGCTTTGTTGCACCTTCACGGTCTCTCGAGAAAGTTAGCGTCAGATGGGAAGAGTACCAAAACAATTCCTTCAAAATTTGATGATGAAGTTGGTATTTGACTTTCAGTGCGGAGTTTTCCCATTATGTTCTTGTATGCGAGCTCCTAGGCGTTGTTTGCAACATCGTCACAAAGTTTGAGGGAACTTTTTTAATAGCCTATTTCAAAAACTTCCTCTCGTCTTCTTGTGGGTGTGTGTAGTGGCTCCCAAAGAAAAACGGACACCCCTAACACTGACATATTTTGCTATCGGTTATGTACAGGGTAGGCCATTTAAAGTTGACCCATCTGGCAACGCTGTACCTTTTAACAGCGCTGACAAATCGGCTAATGTCATACCGCGTTAGAAGCGTCATTCGAAGACAATTTATACCATGGAACAGTACACTCCAAAAGAACGCGCTGAAATTGTTCAGCTTTATATTCAAAATAACTTTTCAATTGTGTTAACTCAACGTGCGTTTCGCAAAAAAAATAAAGTGAAAAGTGCTCCAGTTAAGAACACAATTAAGTCTTTATACGCAAAATTTGTGAACACCGGTAATCTCAGTAATGCCAGTCATGCATCCAGACAACGCACAAGACGTTCTGATGAAAATATCGAAGCTGTACGAGCCAGTATTGAGGATACTCCATCGACATCGAGTTATCGCCGCTCTCAGGAATTAGACATCTCTCGCACCACTCTCCGACGCATAATTCATAAAGATTTGAAGATGTTTCCATATAAAATTCAAATGGCACAAAAACTAAACCCAGCTGATTATCCGCGACGCCTTAATTTTGGCAAACAAACAAATGGGTCAACTTTAAATGGCCTACCCTGTATTTATTTACTAGAAGTTATATTTTGTAACCAAAGGCATCGTCTGGCACACAGGCTTCGGCATGTATGGGTGTATACATTTAAATGTATGTATGTACATATGAATGTATGTATGTTCTAAGCTATTCTTTGTGCCACACATATGCGCCTGCAAAATGGATGCATAAATAAATTTAAATTATCAATAAGTCAATATGGCGCACATGGTGTCACGTGTCAGCGCAATTATTTCGATTGTTGACACACACATGCACATAACACACATATCGATATATGCATACATACTCGTACACACGCATATACACAGCTGCAAACCGTTTTTGCCACAGAGCAGCGCATTGTTGATATTATGGCCAGCAGTTCGGTTGTTGTTGTTCATACTTTACATGCTTCTAATACAGCTGCACGTCGAGTTGTTGTTGCTGTTGTTGTTTTTCACATGAAATTACTATTTTCCTTTTTCCCCGCTCACGCCTTCACACAACCCAGTCTTCGCCAACGCTTTGCCAATTCTACTAAATTGTGTTTATGTTGCTGCTACTGTTGTTACTGTTGTTGTTGTTGTTGCTGGTGTTTTCCCATCTACATCGCCAACGGTATAATGGCCGTTACTGACATGTGCGCTGTAAACGAGAAATTGAAAAAGTTACATCAATGAAAAGCGCACAAAACAACGACGCAAACGCCGATCAGCTGCGATGCCAATGGACGCCCCCTACCGCGGGGCGATTTGACCAACCCACCGACCCAACATACGACCGCTCGCTTTCACATACACTCACACGCATATGTGTGTTGCTCAGCTGCTTGTTGTTGTTGTATTGCTTTAGTCGGTCCCTGTCGGCTGCTGCACTCCCGAAAAAAGCTATTGGTCCATGCGGGTTGGCCTTGCGAGCTGGTGGTCCGCGATGTTAAATGCGTGTGTGGCTGACTGTGTTATTTCTTGTTTGTGTTGCGCTGGTCGATTAAAATGGTTTGAATGACAGCAACAGCTGGACAATGGCTGTTGGCGTACAAGGCAGGCGGCTACGCAAGTGAGTCCACTCAGTGGCTTTGATATTAGAGAGAGAAAAAAAAATCCAAAAAAGCAACAAAAGTCGAGTATTTGGCAGCTGAAAAGTGAAAACTGTGTGAAAAATTTTAGAAAGAAGTATTGACAACATTGGCGTTCGGCAGCGACGTGCAAATGTTCGAGACGCGATGATTTTCGTGTTTGAAATTCTTTTTCGGCGATTTTCGTTTCTATACCCTAATCGGGGAAAATTTGATGTGCCATGAAGCTTGTAATACTCAGAAGGAGACTTAGGAGACCCTATAAATTATTTATAACGGGTGATGCATGTAGAGGTACTGTTGTTATGCATGAAATGAAACCGTTCGACCTTCCTAAGCGACATCGCTTCGCTGTATGGGCTCTTGAAAAGTTCCTTTGAAGATCCGACCTTTTCGAGCCGAATTTTGTTTAGCGATGAGGCCCATTTTTGGCGCAATTGGTATGTAAACAAGCAAAATTGCCGCATTTGAAACGAAGAGCATTCTAAAGAGGTTGAAGAACTGCCATTTCATCCAGAAAAAACAACGGTTTGGTATGGTTTGTGGGTCGGTGGAATCATCAATAAAAATGAATCCATTGAGAACGTAACCATCAATTGCGACCGTATCGCACCATGAAAACCGACTCTTTGATGCCTGAAATTGAAGCTCGTGATCTCAGCGACATTTGGTTTCACTGAGTCAGTGCTACTTCCCACCCATCGCATCAATCAGTGGACTTATTAAAAGAACACTTCGGTGAGCAGATACTTTCAGGTTTTGGGCCGGTTGAATGACCGCCAAGAACGTGTGATATCACACATCGAAATGCTCGAACGAGTAATTGAAAGTTGTACTCAAGGTATGAACCATCTGAGACGTAGTCGCGGCCAACATTTGAAAGAGATAATCTTCACAAAATAAATGCCAAATTATGTTCTTTCGAATGATAATAAACATTCGCCATTAAATTTGAACTCTCTATGTTTTTTCTTTAAAAAAGTAGGGAAACTCGAAATGGATCACCTTTTATATGAAGCGCACTTGTTAAGGGTATTATAGCTTCAGTGCAACCGAAGTTAATGTTTTTTTTTTTCTATTTCTCAGTCTATTTGCAAATTTATGTATATTTGTATATGTAAGCAAGCTGAACATGTTTGTAAATAATTGCCTCATCGCCGTGTTGGCCATGTCAATCTGCAGTTTAATCAAATCAGAGTCAACAAAGTTATGTAAACGTGTGGTTGACTTAACAATTTTTGAACAGATTTCTATAATGGCAAATAATATTTATTTAATATAGAAATGTCTATGGAAACAGTGTGGTTCATATGGAATGTGATATATTTTTGTGAGTGCAGTGAAAAGGAATAAAAAGCTTTTGAAGACCTTCTGGCTCAAACACGCGGTTGATTGGCAAGTTTAAGAGCCTTGGTAATCAATATTCTTTTTTCATATGTACTATATGCTACGAAAAGTTGTTTAACGTTCCATCTGAAATTTGTAAAACACTCGCATGATCAAAGGGACTCACCATCAGATCTTGGTCATTCAAAGTTGATTTTGTTCAACTTCTACTTCTCAAATTTTGAGAGGGAAATGCGCTACCTATGAAAATATAACTGCCGAGCCGAGGCATAATATTTTATATTCCAACTTTTTATACAACATTGCAATACCATGTCAGTAAGTCAGCTGCTCCTGGCTTATACGGAACGTTGAAACGAACACGTCACAAACGGAACAGCGAATACAAACAACACAGTTTGGCTCAAGAACGCCTGCTGCTATTATATGGACTACTCATCGCATGTTCAATTCTCTTCTCCTGTTGGTAGCCACGGCGTGGGCATCGAAATTATATAAACGTATCGTAAATATTATAAACTTTCATCATCGCATAACAACAGCCACCGCAAATGCCTCTAAAGATGATCATCTTGCCGACCACTTTTCTCATCCCGGTTTTAACTTGAAAAGAATGTGCCGAATTTTGGTTAGGAACTGGTAAGTCGTAGTTGATTATTAGCTTAAATTTTCGCCAAAATAGTCCAACTGCTTCTAGTTACATGACCAACTTCTTTATCTTCTTTACTGACCAGACATCACTTACGTGATTATTGCTGAGTTAACAACGGCCGTTTCTTTTTTTCCCAAGGTGGCGCCATTTGGAGATTCCAAGCGAAGCGTCCTTCTCCACCAGATCCCTCCAACGGAGTGGAGACCTTCTTCTTCCTATGCTTCCACTGGGAGCACTAAATCTAATACCTTCAAATATAGATTGTTCTCTTCGATCCGGACAACATGATCTGGGCAGAGCAGCCGCTGTCTCTTGATTCGCTGAACTATGTCAACGACGCGGTATACTAATGTGCCCAAAAAATAAGGTGACATTGTATTTATTTTGAAAATTCTTTATTTATTCTTTCAAATCAATTTCATCCCCTTCAAAGTAATTCCCTCCCGATGCAATGCCCTTATGCCAAAGGATTTTCCAATCTTCGAAACACTGGTTGTAGTCACTTTCCGGGATGGCCTTCAGTTCCGTCTTCGCTGCGGCTTGAATCTCCTCTATCGTATAAAAACGGTGTCCCCGGAGCGGTCTTTTGAGCTTGGTGAACAGCCAGAAGTCGCACGGCGCCGGATCAGGTGAATACGGTAGTTGGGGAATGACGTGGGTTGAGTTTTTGGTGAAATGATCACGAACTACGAGGGCAGTATGGGATGGTGCATTATCGTGGTGTAAAAACCAAGAATTGTCTTTCCACAATTCCGGCCTTTTTAGGCAGATAGCGTTACGCAAACGACGCATAACGTTCAAATAATATTCCTTGTTGACTGTTTGACTGGTTGGAAGGAATTCATAATGCACAGCACCACGATAATCGAAGAAAACAGTCAACATGACCTTGATTTTTGAGCGACTTTGGCGCGATTTTTTTGGTCTCGGCTCCCTTTTGGCACGATATTCGCTCGATTGATCTGTTGTTTCGGGGTCGTAAGCATAGATCCAAGTCTCATCGTCAGTTATAATGCATTTCATGATACCCTGGTAGTCGGAAAGCATTGTTTCACACACTTCAACGCGACGCCTTTTTTCCAAAAAATTCAATGTTTTCGGTACCAGTCCAGATTTGACGCGCTTGAGGCCCAAAAGATCCTTCGAAATGATATTGGCTGAACTTTTCAATATGCCAACTTCATCAGCGAGGTCTCTAATTGTTAATCGACGGTTTTTTGAACTTGAGCTTCGTCGGTTGAGGTTGATGGTCGCCCTGGACGCTCTTCGTCTTCGACACGTTCACGGCCGGCTTGGAACTCACTATACCACTTGCAAACATTTGTTTTAGACATTGCCTTATCAAGAAAGCCTTTGTTGCACCATCCTCAACGTATCCGCAGCAGAAAATTGATTTCGTAAACAAAATTTAATGCATATTCTTTGCTCAACAAATTTCGACATCGCAAAACACGAAAAACTCACTTTTAGCAGCTCACAAAACGACACGTATCTCAAACACTAATGAATATTTTGACATGAGATTTGACATAAATGTGACTGACAGTACTATCAACCTAAAAAATAAAAATCCAAATCCTTCAACGCGCGCAGTTTAAATTCAAATGCCCTTATTTTTTGGGCACAGAGTACATCGATTCATCGTTCAATCGAATGTGATATACGCTGTTGCCAATGCGCAAAGGATCATAAATCCTCCGCAGAACCTGATTCTGCTTTGAATTTCAAGGCTGATATTGTTGTTGGTGTTAATACTGGTTTCAAGATAGATGAGATTATCTACGACTTCAAAGTTATGACTGTCAAGAGTGAGGGACGTAAGTGACGTACATATATTGATGGCAATTTAATGGAACCATTTCTTGAATTGATTTTGTAAGTCTACCTATCTTTAATTTAAAGAAGTACTCGTATATATACTAATAATGCCCATTCAGTTTTGTTCAAAGTCGACTTCATTTGGTTATGATAGTCCAAGAATTTTAAAATTATTTACTAGACACTTCGATCAACCGATAGGTAGACCTTACCAACAACAAAAAATAATTACCACTTTTTTGAATTCCAGAAACACGAGTAAATTCCAGACTGAGGCTACAAGAGTAAGAGTGGAAGATAAGTTTTCTTCGAAAATTGTGGCAAAATTTGTTTTAAAAAAATATCATATACCTTTCATAATTCAATATTTTGCTTAGCCTTTGATTTTTCTGATGGTAATGTAAAGTTTATCCCGTCGGAAATGTTCATATTTATCGCCAAACATTTTGCATTAACTTTCGTTTCGGCTGATCTAGTCTAATACGAGCATTTAAAGAAACTTCAATAAATTTCAAAGCGTTGTCTGATATATGATTGAGTAATCCTGATTACCACATTATGACTAAAAAGTACCCAAATCGAACCAAAACTGTTCAAGGTCCTAGGTACTGAATAAGTGGAGCCCGAATTTTACCGAAAATATCGGTCAATGTGTGAGATAAGCAATTAAAATTCAGACAGAAACTTTTCCTGACAATATTAATTCTTTGTATCAAAATTGGTTTCAATCAGGTCAATACTTACCTAAGCCCCCATGTACGTAATATTAAGTTTTATGTGAGTTATCTTAACATAATTAAATTTTTCACATAACGGTGCATATTTGCACTTAGAATGAATATACATAGGTGGGTGAAAACCAATAAACTAACAATTCTTATGTACCTAAAGTACTCCCTTATTGGAATCTGTTATACCCGAACTTAACTTGTCTTTACCTTGTGCCAAAAGTGGTTAAAATTGAGTCATTACCCACATCCCATTCCTAATATATAATAAATAATTTTGAACTTCTGATTAATTTTTTACCGCATCTATCGATCATTATGAAAGAAATTCAGAAAGAATCTCTGTAGTATGAGCAACAAATAGTAAGACTTTTTTAATAATATTAAAATTGTTAATTTGTTCTTCTATGTCGTCCCCTTAAAGCAACGCTATTTTTCGATCCTCGTAACAGTTGTTAAAGTCAATTTCCGAAAAGGTCTTCAATGCCCGCAGAGATTTACGTTTAATGGCTTCAATTGACTCAAAACGGTTTGCCCAGAGTGGTCGTTTGGGTTTTCTGAATAGCTAGAAGTCACATTGAGAATCAATGCAGTATGCGACGGCGACTATCGTGCTGCAAAAACCAAGAGTTGTCGGTCCATAATTTCGGCCTCTTTTTACGAATAGCTTCGCGCAAACTACGCATAAAACTCAAATGGTATTCCTTGTTGACTGTTTGCCTGGTCGAAAGGCATTCGGAGTGCACCACTTCGATAATCGAAAAACACTGTCAACATAGCCTTCATTTTTGATCTGTTTTGACGTGGTGTTTTTCGCCTTCGGCTCACCGTTGCCATGATATTTGGCCGATTGATCGCCTGTTTCGAGTTGGTAAGCACAGATCCAAGGTTCAGCGCCAGTAATAATATGTTTCATGACATACTGGTAGTGGGAAAGTATTGCTTCATAGACGTTAACGCGACGCCGTTCTTAGCAAATCAATCGTGCTTTGACTATTCACAGGCCCAAATGATCTTTCAAAAAGGTTTTCATTGATCCTTCAAATATTCCAATGATACTAGTAAGATTTCTGACTGTGAATTGTCGCTTCTTAAGCACCAAATCCTTTATTTTATGGACTTGTTGATCATTAGCTGAAGTTGAAGGCCATCCATGACCTGGTTCGTCTTCAACGCGTTCTCGATCCACTTTGAATAAATTTTACCAAACAAAAACATTGCTCGTGTCAAACAATTATCACCGAAGACTTTCCTACATTCTGAATGTGTCGACGCTAGAAATGAGATTCCGCACACAAAATTCAATTGAACTTTTTTGTTGAATATTTTCACTCATCGTAAAAATCGCCGAATGCACTTTATGTACTTCAAAGGCAACGGTATACCAAACAATAATAATAATTTTGATACGACTTTTGGCAGAGATGCCACTGTCAGTCACATCAACCTAGCAAAAGAAAAAAATATTTCGACGGATGGTTGTTCACGTGGAATTTAAATTAAAAAGCCTCTCTATTTTTCCCCACAGTGGTATATTGATTCTTGAAAGTTTAGCTTCTCACGATTGCTCGGAATTTATTTCTTGTCAATTAATTTATTAAATACTAATTATTTCAATTTTATATTATAACTAAGTACAAATAGGATTTGATTTGCTAAAGTGTCTGTAATTTATCCGCAGAGTTGTTGGCGGTTTCAGAGAACATTTCTTGTTGCAAAAACACGAATTAAACATTAGTTAATTGATTTATTACACATTCAATTTATTACAATTAGCTTTTTATTAAGGAGACAAATTTATCCTCTCAGTGTAGCCTGTCGCTTTCAACACTAATCAGCAATATAAAATATTCCATAATAATTGAGTAAACAATTACGTAATCTATTTTAGGCTGAATTGAATGCAATTAGGTAATAAATTATTCATATATTTCCTTAATTGTCTAATTAAGGGCCAGTTTCTCACTAAATACGATGTTATCTCAGGGTTGCTTGCCGATCGCGGCAATGAATTCATGCCAACATAGCAGCTCAATTAGAAAGAGGTAATTGCCAATTACATGCTTAATTGTGTACAATTTAGGCTTACGGTTAGCATAGTCTAGTAGGCTCGCTTGCTATACAAATGCAGTTTGTGTTCTTCGATATAGCAGATCGAGTGCCGTAGTTCATGAGAAGTAGTCATCATACAGCGCCAGCACTTGACGTGAATTTCAACCGGTTCGGCGGTCTCTCTACCGACAACTCTTCCAGTGAGGCCCATAAATGTTTGAAGCGTTACCTTGCTATGCGGGAAAAGTGTACAAAAGATGCTCCATTGTTTCCTGGCCACCTTGCTCTTATCATTTCCTGCAGTGCTTGCAACATCCGAGTCACCTGTTTAGGCGTTAATGTCCGCCAAATATTGACAGCTTTGCACTGCAAAAAAATTTTACGGTAATTTCCAAGTCCTTAGTAGGACTAAACGGGGTATTTTAAGTTTATCACGATGCTGCAGCATCGTGAAAGGTCGGATCCTATAAAATCTATACATTTATAAATGATCCACGTTGATGTAGCCATGACCGTCTTTATATCCTCAAACTTGCAACTCAGCGGCTGAGGCGTCCTTCTGTAAATTTACTCTTGTCCTTTTCTCACCAAGAAGGTGCTTCTATGTCGCTGATATCAGACTATTATAGCCTGTAGCTCTTACAAACTGACTCATCAAACTCAAGTCCTTGGAAAACTTTTTAAGTTGAGAAGGTATCTCCAAAAAAATTTGCAAAGATTATTTTCGAAGGCAGCACTACAATCTACGCTTAAGTTTTACAGATTGAATCTTCATAAAGTCAAATAAAAATCAAACTGACTCATCAACTTGACGATTATACCCAATATGCGCTAAGAAGTGCCTATGCGAAGGGCTTCACCGATTCGGTGCAGCCGAAATTATGTTTTTTCTTGTTTGGTAATCAATTACTAAATGAGCAAGTTCTAGCCTCTGTTCCACTTACACAATGTATTTAATTTATAAATGCCTCTAATTGACCCACTCCGTCAACTTGGCAAAAAATGTAAAACATAAGTAGAAAATTATGAAAAATGAAAAGCCATTTATTTTTAATTATCTTCAGTGCCCTATATCTTGTTTCTTTATGGCAATACGAGTAACTGCCAGTTATAATTTTCCATACTTTTGCCATAATAAAAGATAATTTAATGATAAATTGTCGCAGGCTTTCAAAAAATTCCGCATGCCGCGACTATTGTTTGTACTCGAAGCAAAGAAATTGAAACCAAAGAAAAATGAAATAAAAAAAAACAAAATGAAATCGACCACGTTTTGCCTTGTACATTATCTCATTATATAATAATGACCACACTATTCCGCTAATGAGAAAAGTTACAATTTTATGAGTATTTTGACCCGGCAAAATGCCAACCGAACTGCCACCACACGACAGGAACCAGTGCGCCTGCTGCCGCCTGCCTGCCAATGCGGAAATAATGTGGCCTCCGCATACCCCACCATATCTACTTGTGTATGAAGAATTAAAAGGACGTAGGTGTCGAAGGTGAAATTTTTGTGTCATTTAAACCGACTCATTAACGTGTGCGGTCAATAAAGAGGTGAGTAAAAATTCCTGCAAGCGAACTCAATAAAAAGGTAATAAGAAACAAAGTAAAAAGGGAGCGTGCAAACAAAAGCAAAGCCGTTAGACCACATTTTTTGGTCGCCTTTGACATTTAGTGCAGTTAACTCTAATTGCAGTCATTGCCAGGCACACAAAGTGAAGGAGCGCGGCAAGGAAGTGGATAAGTAAGTCACCTGAGGGACTTAGATAAGAGCAAAGGGCAGAGTGAGGGGAAGTGCGCACAATTCTTTTAGTGGAGTATAGGTTATGGCAGAAAGTACTATGTATGTATGGTATATGGGGTGGTCGGTACGGTTTCGAAATTAATTACTTAAAACGACGGCAGAATCTTTGGAATACAAATACTGTAAGAGAGTGCCTGAAATCAGATCTCCTGTGCAAAAATTTACTTAACGAATTTTAAGTTTTACTTGAGCCTACCACAGTACACTTAAGACTCCAAATCAGTCAAAATGAGGAAATGCTTCGATAAACATTCTTTATTTGATAAAGAGACTGCGACCTTTAGCTTCCCTTGGGTTCAGACTGGCTGAGGGCACTAATTAGGTAGAGTATTTGGGAACCAATTGAAGAATAGGGTCCCAAAAATATAGTTAGGGCTCAATTGCCAGCCATGGAATATAAATCTGAACGTGAATTTTTGGGGTTTGGAATTAGGTATCCTGAGATAGGGTGGCGTATGCCGATGATATTGATATCATTGGCCTCAACATCCGCGGGGGTAGTTGTGCTTTCTTCAGACTAGGTAAATAAGCGAAGCAAATGGGCCTGGTAGTGGATGAGGGCAAGACGAAATATCTCCTGTCATTAAAACAAACAGTCGTCGGAGTCCCGACTTGGCTCCCACGTCACTGTTGACAATTATAACATCGAAGTCGTAGATAATTTCGTCTATCTTGGAACCAGCCACAATCATGGCAGCCTCCAACGCAGTATAACTTTGGCCAACAGCTGCTACTTCGGACTGAGTAGGCAATTGAGAAGTAAAGTCCTTTCTCGACAAACAAAGACCAAAGTCTATAAGTTACTCGTTATTGTCGTCTTGCTATAAGGTGCCCAGACATGGACGATGACAACAAGGGATGAGTTGACATTACGAGTTTTCGAGAGAAAGGTTCTGCAAAAGATTTATGGTGCTTTGAGAATTGACAACGGCGAATATCGAATCCGATGGATGAGCTGTATAAGTTATACGACGACATTGACATAGTTCAGCGAATTAAGAGACAGTGCCTATGCTGGTTGCGTCATGTCGTCTGAGTGGATGAAAACACTCCAGCTCTGAGAGTATTCGACGCAGTACCCGCCGGTAGAAGCATAGAAAGAAGACGACCTCTACTCAGTGGGAAAGACCAGGTGGAAAAGGACATGGCTGCACTTGGAATATCTAAACCAGCGAAAAGAGATGACGACTAGCGGTGTCGAGGCCAATAAAGAAGAAGGAGAGATAGGGAAAAATGTCAGACAATTACGTAAATTATTTATGTCTTAGTCAAGCTTGTTTTCAGAAATGGCTGAGGCTGCAGATGTCTGGTAAAATAATCAATTTTGGTCACTGGCCCTAGTTTCAACTACTGGCTCATAGCCAGATTTTCTCTCTCTTAAGGGTTGGGCTCCATATTTGGAATACTTTTTTGGAGATTAGTAAACACTCAGCGAAAACTGCGAGCCTTATTATGTATAATTGTTAGAATAAAGTCTATTAGGGACAAACGCAAAAGAAAATAACTGGTTCTAGAATTTTACGGTACTTCGGTCGTAGAGGTACAAAAATATCTCGAGAAACACGAATACAGTGCAATCTTGGAAGACTAGGTTTTGAACGATCTTGTAAGATATAACCTAACTGGGTAAAAAAAACTGTCTACTTACCCCCGGGACAACCCATTATTGCAATATACCGTTAAAAGCTTTAATATTTTTCAATATTTTCAGGCCATTCAAGCTGCTTCAGCGGTAGTACACGTGGAGGTGAGTAAAGCCTTAATATTTTTTCGTCAGCGATTCGGTATTAGTCGTTTTATTTGTTGTTTTATTTCATTTGGCAAAACGGAGTTCAGCTTAATTGAGCCAATGAGCGTATAATTGAAAGCAGCCCAACGGTTTTTTCGTAAATGTCGCAATTTCCGCCAAGTTGCTGCGGCGATTAACGAAAACCCGAAAGTAGCAGTGGCACGAGCCACCCAGCGGAAGAAGGCGAAGCGGGTGTGGCAGAGCGCAAGCAATTTGGTGCACATTACCGCCGCCCGGAGCCGTGGCGCACCTGTAGGATTGTAGTTCGCTGTTTGCCGTTTGGCTTTTGTATTTATGAACTTTTTCCATTAGCGAAAAGCATTTCCGAAAAGCAAATAAACAACAGAGCACAATCCGGATAACACACAAGCACACACACACTCACAGAAAAATCAGCAGTGGAGAAAACAAACAAATTGCTAACTTCAATCCAGAACGAAATTCCATAACATTTGGCCGCAATTAAAAAAGCAGCAACGAAATGGTACTTCATCACAGGCATACGGCCGAGCGGCGGCCAGGCGCATAAAGGCTTGCGGAGCAATGACGTGGAAAGGACAAAGTCATACAAATATGCCCGGACCCGGACCACAATGTACGCCTGTCAATGCCCACATGTGCCAACAGTTATATGCGCTCTAATTGCACATTTCGTACAGCTGAGTGCTTTGCCAGCGGGCTGCGGCGCTAGCAGAGTACGCGGTTGCGGACGCGAACCATGGCTCACATACTCGTATGTGCGCGCAGCAATGTGTTTAGTTTTGCTGGTGGCGCCATGTCATTTAATGGCAGTTGGTAGCATACCAGCTACATACGCGTACTTGCCCGCCGATGTACATTCAATTTAGTTGGTCGTTTGGTCGTCGGTTGGTTGGCGCGCGGCAGGCAAGTTATTGCAATATTTTGTACCGCAAGTTCGTATGCTCGACACCGCGTGGCGGCGCGCTGCACACAGTTTTTCCAGTTCATGACTAAACGATGAATGTCACAAATCAAGCGGTGCGGCCGTCACATGCGCGCCCGCATCATGTACCGTAGTGAGCTATATGTGCGCGCGTTGTTTAGACGCGCTTCAACAGCAGCCCAGCCAGCTCTCCATGGGCGATAATTCAACGCTAATTGAGCCGTTTCGTTTTGCGAGCGAGCGCCTAACAAAATTATAGGTTCCACCAGCAATGGGCAACATTATGTGCTCATAGCAGCAACAACAACAACAACAACAATAATAATCAGCAATAACGTCTGCGTCATAACAAACAGACCCAGAAACGAGCGCACACAGAAATCGCAGTTAAGTACAGCCAGCGCCAGCAACAGCAAAGCGCAGTTAGCAGACGGCCAGCAGGTGTCATAAGTGCATTGTTGTTGCTGTTGCCGTTGTGGTCGTCGTTTCTGATAAACGCCACTAAATGCTACACTAATTCGGCCACATTCAGCATTAGCCGCGCCGAGTTTTACATATGGCCAGATTGTTTTTGAATAATGGTGCAGACGTACAGTTACGTTCATTAAAATAAGGACATATTGTAAATCACCTACATATACAATACATATATATTTAGTATAGTTTTCCAAGGCATACTGTAATATGACTGTCTATGGCTGCCAAAGCTTAGGTAGGTAGGCCAACAAGCCACACATAGACCAGTTTGGTCCTTTGCGATACCAAATGGAGTTCAGTTGCTAAGTCCAGAGAAGAAGTCATCGTTTAAGATGCCTGCGCTTGATGCGAATTTTAACAGATTCCGCAACCTCATTATCAGTACCTCATCCGGTGTATCACGTCGTGGGACCCCATATGCTTACAGCATAGTCTTGCCAATGCTGGACATGTGGCTGTCAAAAGAGGCAACTAGTGTAAAAACCTCATGGACAGAATTTCCATGTGCATCGCAACAAACATTTTCAATCTCTGAAGCGGATGGTAGCTGATGATGAAAAGTTGGTTCTTTGAGATTGGCATGGAACGATCTACGAGTACAATGAGCTACTTTCTTACGACCAAACTTTTAATTGGGACCTGTAGTCTGCCAGCTTTAGTCAATATGAGAAGAATTGGTTTCTATCTAACAACACCAGCCCACCATATTGATAGTTTCTCGCCAGAAGCTCTGAGAGTTTAGATAGCCATTTCTTCAACATTCCCCTTATGGTGTGGGATTAGCACTGAATAGGGTCTCACTTCATCTACACCTCTGATAACTTGGGCCGCTGCGTCGCGGAACATACTCCAACTGGTATCTCCGCGCACGTACCTCCGAGATGTAAGGATGTTGAGTGGAGTTGCTGGAAAGGAGACGCCTTATGACAGTAGAATGGAAGCTCAAAGAGAATGTTGGAAGGAGAATTTCATGGATGAATCGAAGCTCAAGGGGAATGTTGGAAAGAGAGTCTTCTCTCAGGAGCTCTTATGCAATTTTTGTTTCAGACTACAAGACGACTGTACGTATAATGTCTTTCAAGCAGAAGTGGTTGCGGTAGAAGGTAGCCATCAAGATGGCAGCAAATTTCTCAACGAATTACGGCTGCTTTTTGGGGAGATATACATACGCTCTGATAGCAGAGCTGCTAAACAGGCCTTGAGATCACTGATAGTGAGCTCAAAACTAGTCGAGGACTACATGACCTCACTAGCAGTTCTATAAAGCTACTTCCATATTTAACTTGTCTGGGGACCAGGCCTTAGTGGAAACGTCGGATATTGTAAAGCTGGTGAGCTGGCAAGAAAGGGCATCCAAATCCAAATTCCATCAAGGGTTCTTCTGCCTTTTTCGAACTTTCAGTTGTCAGAGTTCAAAATCCGAACTTAGCCCCTTTTTTCAATGGTTTAATATTTTTTGTTATTTACGGGTAGTTTTCATCATTATTTTTAATCCTTAAATTTTTATTTATATTAATTAAATGTTTTATAATCTCTTCTAAATTTTATAATTAATTGGTATCTATTTCCATGGCCGCTTATGTTTCTGTGCTCCAACAATTCTTACACGGACTAACATATAATACATGTGGCATTACACACACTTCTACCCATAAATTGCAAGCCTAAATAATATTTTTGTGGTTATATAAATCCAAATCAGGTCAATTGAAAAGTTCCCGATCTACCATAGTAAAACACATTTGTTGGCAAAATTCGTTTTGTTATTCAACATTATCCCCTTCAAAGGTGATACACTAGACTAAGCGGCCTCTTTAATTTCTTGTAGTTATACTTGTCCTTTGCTTCACAATAGGACTCAGTTTCAGCGACCACCTTTTCATTTGACGAAATTTTTTTCCAGCGAATATTCTTTTAATATCTGAAAGCAGAAAATAGTCGCTGGGACCAGATCTAGAGAATACGTTGGACGCGGAAGCAGTTCGAAGCCCGACTCATAGATTTCTGCCATGGTTTTCGATGAATTCTGACACCGTGTATTGTCTTGCCCGTATCGTCTTTCAAACGGTTCATTAATGCTATGTTGTTAAGGAACCAGCATTAACACCACCAACAATGTCAGCCTGGAAATCCAACGCAGGATTACTCTTACCAACAGGTGCTACTTCGGACTGAGTAGGCAATTGAAAAGTAAAGTCCTCTCTCGACGAACTAAAACCAAACTCTATAAGTCGCTCATAATTCCCGTCCTGCTATATGGTGCAGAGGCTTGGACGATGACAACAACCGATGAGTCGACGTTGCGAGTTTTCGAGAGAAAAGTTCTGCGAAAGATTTATGGTCCTTTGCGCATTGACCGCGGCGAATATCGTATTTGATGGAACGATGAGCTGTACGAGATATACGACGACATTGACATAGTTCAGCGAATTAAAAGACAGCGGCTACAATGGCTAGGTCATGTTGTCCGGATGAATGAAAACACTCCAGCTCTGAAAGTATTCGACGCAGTACCCGCCCCGGGAAGCAGAGGAAGAGGAAGACCTCCACTCTGTTGGAAGGACCAAGTGGAGAGGGACCTGGCTTCGCATGGAATATCCAATTGGCGCCACGTAGCGAAGAGAAGAAACGACTGGCGCGCTGTTGCTGACTCGGCTATAATCGCGTAAGCGGGGTCTACGCCAGTAAAGAAGATGAAGAAGTTAATAGTCGTTGTTGAAGGTTCTTCCTTTTTCAAAATAGTCAACAAAAATTATTCCATGCGCATCCTCCAAAACAGCATAACCTGATTAGCCGACTGTTGCGTTTTTCCACGCTTTGGAGCGCCTTCATCACGAGCAGTCCAATCGGATGACTTTCGATTGGATTTTGGAGTGAACTGATGGCTCCATATTGCATCCATTGTCAGATATCGACGCAAAAACTCGGATTTATTGAGTTTGAACATCTCCAAACACAGCTAAGAATCTGCAACTCGTCGTTGTTTTTGGTCAACAGTGAGCTCCCGCGGCACTTACTTTACACAGAGCTTTCTCATACCCAAATATTCGTGAATGATTTGATGGACACGTTCAGTAGATATCCTTAGAGTGCCTGTTAACTCGAACAACTTCACTTTACGGTCATCCAAATTCACAAACAAAGGATCCGGCAGCTGTCACATTCATACACGCGCTTTGTGAAAGTTAGCGCTAACTTCAAATGAATTTAATTCCATTAGCACCAATTATGTCAGGCCGAGGATTTTTCAATTGACCTGTAAAGTCTGTCAAGCGCTTGTGTTGGAGTTTGTAGAAAAGTGTGTATGTGTGAGCTTTGATTTTGCGGTACACATGACCTGCTCGAATTCGGCAAAATACCACACACAATAAGGCAAATTTGTTCACAAGCAGAGAGATTTTCAATATTTCCCTTTTCGCCAATTCATTTCCAGAAAGTGTTTTGTGCTGCACCAATTACCGTAAACACCAATACCGAATTTACACTCCGTCGCACACACATACTATGTGCTGGTTCAGTTATAGTCTCATTTCTATTAACATAAAATCAACTCGACTAAACTCACTTCGCAAACACCTACACACATACAAATGTTTGGCTCAGTTCATGGTAGATTTGAACCATTCATTCCGAGAATTGCCTTACAATTTGAATATTGTTAAGCTCATCTGCTATTTGTTGTTGTGGTTATGTGAGGATTTAGGGATTTTATACAATGGAGAGCTATTGTAGAGCATTTCAACGAAGAGAAATTGTCCAGATGTGAGATAATCACAAAATTTATAATTACGGAAAAATTTGGAGAATTTCATCAGGCCAGGTTTACATTTTGAATATTTAATGATAGGAAATATCTCAGTTGCATTCTGTGCTACAACTGAGGTGTAGGTGAAGTGTATAATCACTCACGACCATTTTACTGCGGAGAGTAACTTTAAACTTCTTCGTGCAATTTATTCTCTTTATAATGCTGTTTCTTGGAAGATGGGCCAGTGGAGTTTCCTACCTTAAAGCTTTCATTTGTTGAGACGAAATTAGCACATGCTTCGCTGCCTGCCTGATCACTTGATGGAGCGGAGTGAGCGCGAGCATAACTTCAAGTGCTGCGGTTGGTCAAGTGCGCATTGCCTCAGACTCAAAGATGCAGGCAAGTCTTTGCAGCTTCGATAGTAGAAGTAGGTCTTCTTCTTCTTCCGAAGTCTGCGATGCCTTTGATGACCAAGACAACGCTCCGGCATAGAATAAGTTCAATGAGATACAGTTCATCGTCGCTGCTGTCTTCATCCTTGTTAATGAACTGCACATTCAGGTCGTCCAGGGGCTCTTCTGTGAAGGGTAGCTCCCTTTCCCGCTCAATAGGAGACATTTCATGTGCTCCTCCTGCGGTAGTAGCAGTATCAACCTGCATAACAGTAACAATAGCGGCCTGACCGACTCTTTCGGAGCCGCCTTGAGTGGTTGCCTCATACCAGCATCTTGTTCTCTGCCATGTCCTTTGGCACCGTGGTTTAAAGCTTCAAGGGCTTCATTACCACGGCGCTGAACCTACAGATCAACGTGAACCACTCGATTCGGATCAATTTGTATAACTCATCATCTATGGTGACATTAAGCCTGCATTCGGTGTCATCGATGCTGCTGTCAACTACCCCGCAGACTGAGGTTTTGTTATCTTCCTTTAGGTTCCTGATGAGAACGAGTGCAAGTTCGTAGGGTTTACCTGCGCTCCTGAGATGAAACAGCGTCATGCTGTGTACGGACGCAAAGGCCCTCCCCAACATTCTAGCTTCCAAGAGATCTTCACTAGCCAGTTGGCCGTCTTCTCGTCCTTGTATTCGACTAACGGTATTCTTGATGATAAACAGCATGTAATGAGCCTCGACCGGGTAGTTGGGGGAGCACTGCGTCCAGGAAGCTAAACTTATCTTAATTTAAGCTAAACGAAAAGATGTGTGGACTAACAAAATGTTTCAAGGCCGGAGCATACTCTTGCAGAGATTTAGAAGGAACACTTCTCCATCTTACTGAATCCCCCATCGATGGAGCAGACGTTCTATTGCCAGATCATAAAGAAGGTCGAATAGCAACTACCCGTCTAAAGAACAACAAAGCGGCGGTAGCCAATGGATTGCCAGCACGAAAAGAAGCTGTCTTTATGCCACTCTGTCTGAATTTGGTATCCCTGCAAGACTAATAAGGCTGTGTGAAGTTATCCGCTCGATAGCAAACGATGTTTCAAACAAAGCGACCTTCTATCGTACGACTTCTTCAATTTAATCCAAGAGAAAATAATTCGTGCTGCAGATCTGAATAGAGTAGGTACAATCTTTTAAACAGTGTTGGCGTACGCAGATGACAGCGATATAATTGGCCATAGCAACTGTGTCGTTAATTCTGTTTTCTCCAGAATGGATAAGAAAGTGAAGTTAATGGGTCTGCTGTCTGCATCAAACAAACAGTCGCTGTAGTCGCGACTTAGCCCCCACGTCACCCCGGCTAGGTCATGCCCTCCCAAAGAATGAAAACACTTTAGCTCTGAAAGTATTCGGGCCAATACCCGCCGAGGAATGCAGAGGAAAAGGAATACCTCCACGCCATTAGAAAGGCCAGTTGGAGGAGGACCTGGTTACACTTGGAATCTCCAATTGGCGCCAAACAGCGAAAAGGAAGAAAAGGTGGTGTAAACTTGGCTATAAGCATTGTTTATTCCCATAAAGAAGAAAAAGAATGATTATTTTGGAAACCTTATTGCTTCCGGCGCAACATTTAAGAGCCCTTTTCTGAATATCTGTCAGTTAAGTTCTGATTATAAAAAATTTCTTTACTTAAAGAAGGAGTCTTGCTCAACTAACAGATGTCTCTTAAACCGACATTTAGAAAACGGCTCTTTAAATAATTGAACACTTATAATACAGATTTACTCAGATATAATAAATAAATGCCTTGACTAGACATCCTGTATTACTTCAAACATAATTGAAGGCTTCATGAATTCACTGCAAAGCACACTTTTAAGCTTTTATTTATTGAAAGCTACTGAATGAATTTCATAAGCCTAAAAGTAGGCAACACTAAAAAGTTATTACGTTTCAACCTGCTCTTATCAGTAGTCACTAACCCCAGCTTGCTGCAAATTAGTATGTACTAGTTGCTCAACGTGCTAGAGCTACGCACAAAATGCCAAAAAGGCGAACAAACGTTGAGTAGGTCAGTGCTGTAATTCAATTAAGAGCAATAAATAATCACTGGGACAATAAACGACCGGCGTTCGCAATCACGCGCTCATTAAACGCTTGATTAATTTCATAAAAAGAAAATTTTTGTACAAAATTGGGTGACAGAGTTTTTAGGTTAGTTGGATTTCTTATTCTTATGACTTTTGGTTTAATCAAGTAATCTAACTAAGTTAAGCTTTGTGAAGCGAGGAGAAAAGAAATTCTACAAAACCAAAAAATACGGAGTGATTTTTTATTATTAGCTCTAATTTTTGTCTGAAAATATATTTCGAGTAGGAGTCTTCCCTCATTCAATGCTTAACTTCTACATATCGAAATTATCTGCTCCACCAGAGAGAATCTTCCATTACCACGGTGAAGAACCTATTCTTATCTTATTTGCGCCGAGGAGTTTTGTTGAGATTGCCAAATGGAGACTAATAAGTGCAATTTGTGTTTCGTTTTTAAGTCGTCGCATGAATTTGACGTTCTTCGTCAGGAAATTTGTCATCAATGGACATGCATACTTAATCGGCAGTCGTCGCCTCGTCTAGGTCCCTAATTTCTCGCGAAACTACTTGCGCTAGGCCTTTGACTTGTCCCATATCAGTTAAGACCTCTATTGCGCGTTCTTTGAGTTTTTTCAAAAGGCTCCATTATTTTCGCTTTGAGTTTTAGAAAAAGTTCGTCATTCGCTGTTTTCCTTGCTTTGCTCATGCTGTCGCCGAGGTTTTGATGTCTAGGGTCTGATATCATTTGTTTCAGCATATCTGCGTAAGACAAGTCGCTAGTCTTCGAAATCACCACAACTTCTGAGCGTTTTACTTTCCGTTATGGGATCTTTGGCTCTGATTTTTTTGCATTCCGGTTTATTTTTTACCAGTTCTCATTCAGGTACTTGTAATTTCGGGGGTGGTACTACACTTTCAGATATTTGTTTTTTTTTGTGTATTCTACCACTGTCTTTCCGTCTTTTCCTCTTCGTAGTCTCCTTATCATTTTCAAGCCTTGTCTTTGCTTACATAGTAATCATAAACCATGGCGAAGTTTGGGACGTGTTTTCCATTCTTTCTCAGGGGTTTTGACTTAGAGGCAGCTAGCTCATGTGGTACAGTGCGGTTATCCGTCCTATGGTGTCCTTCATGGCTCGTCTCTTTCCATCCTGAAGCACAGTTACTACATATATTTCCAAATTGCTCGCCCAGTTGGTAAAAGGCTGGCATATTTCCTTCAGTAATATTTTTCCTTATCATCGGAGTTAAATTTTCTTGCTTCTCTTGTTCAACGCTTCATACTATACCGCTTGCTACTATACTGCTTTCATGCCTGGTATATAATTCTCATCATATTTGAGTTTTGCTTAGTTGAGCCGCTCTTTGAAATATAAAATATGGTATTTTGTGTTCTCAAAATCGAATTCTAGAGTTCAAGAAGATTGTCGCGTTTCTAATGATGCTCGATTGGTGGCTGATAGTGCTAATGACCGTACATAGCATCCACTAAGCGACCCATAATGGCAGGATCTCCTAGAAGATGGTTTCCGGTCGCTTGACTCCGCCAAATGGGGAAAAACTATATGCGCGAATTTAAATTCGACTATTGTGCAGTCTAGAAGCTTATTTCGCTCATAGTGGTGCTAGAAAGGGGACTGATGGTGTTAAAGAAAGCACACAGCATCTGCTAGGCGTGTCCGAGATCAATAAATGCGGTGCATGACTCACAACAGTAACTGTAACAAGTGCTTTCCGAACAATATCCAGCGAAGCAGCTGAAGGACTAGCTAGTGTGCCGCCCATAGACCTTCAAGGGAGACGAATGCATGAGATTATATGTATGTGCCAGCAGCGACAAATACAGAAATCAAATAATTATACGGCAGCAATGGTGGTAAACTTCAACCAAAGGACGTGTATGACCAGACAACATTGGGACCTCAATTTCCACCTGACCTATTAATATTAAGCGGACATGGGTGCTTCGGAGGGCATCTATACGAATTTCAAAATGACGTCAGTCTGTATTGTTCGATGGAATCCATGGACGCTTATGTGTCCGGCCTCTGATAAGTGGAAAGCTGTTCGTGTAGCGGCAACTTATATCACGACTAATTTGAGACAGTTACAGCTGAATTGGCCTCAGTCCGTCCGTGCTATAGAGCGGTTGTAAAAAGTCTTGCCATTCCCACGAAGTAATACCTTATCTAGCGGTTGTGTAGGAGAGTCTGGAGTTGGGAGTAGGTTAGGTTTAGTGCATTAAAGTTCCGCGCTCCAGTTTTCGATGCTTCACCCTACTATAAAAAAGGCGTGTCCTAACGGATAAGTAAGCTAGCGGTGATAGCAACACGAAAACACGTGATTTCAGCCATTCGATTGCCATGCATCTCGTAGACGGATGATTGATGATGCTAATACATAGAATTACATAGTATCTGACAGGTGATCAAAATCGTTTCAGCTACTCAAATGCGATTTTCATTTTTGAGCTTTCGTTTTCTAAACTCAAATGCAAATTACTTTTGTAAATTTAATACCGTTATTCCGTTATGCAACTTTCGTGAAAACAGTGTACATATTTCAATTCACAAAAATGTTTCTGATAAGAAATAAATTTTAATATATATTTTGATTAAAATTTATACGCATATACAAACATACATGAACAGATGTTTACTAAACCCGCACTTCATAGAAAAGCGATTGCTTTCTCGAGCATAACATGAATACATCTGTACAAGTATATGTAATCTAAAGCTCTTTCTCTCACACACTCTCTGCCGCTCTCTGTGATCGGCAATTCTGTTGCTTTTCCTGCATTATTCGGTTGATTTCAGCCGCTACTGGTAGTAATCAACCGAAACTCTCCGAGGGCAAATAGAAAAAGTCTTGAAATGAAGATTTTTGTGAAACACAAACACATGTTTACAATGTAGCGGTGCCTATATTGCCACAAAGGTCAGCTGATAAGCCTGCTGTTGGTCGTCAGCAGCGCTTAGAACGAATTCTATTTGTTTTGAATCTATAAATTAACTGTAGTTTAGCGCAACTGATTCAGTTTGAGTTTCCAACTTGACAAGCAAACAGAAAATATATACAAAGTGAGTGCTGAAAATAAATAAAAAAAAAACTATTAAAAAATATTTTTCTTAAAAAAAATTTAATATAATAATTTGCAACAAGTTTTTCAATCCTTTCTTTAAATATATATTTTTTTAATTTTTACTCTCATCCCAGTTCATCATGAAAGTGCTATTCTTCCTCGCTCTCTTCGTTGCCGCGATTTGCGCCGTTATGGGTCAAAGCTGCCCGACCAACTTCAAGTGGGATTCTGGCAACAAGCTCTGCCTGGCTGAGCGTCCCATTCACGGCGAATGTCCTGCCAACTCGCAATACAATTTGAACTACAACAAGTGCGTCTATGGAGCTCGCGGTTAAATGATTTCAATTTATTGCGTCACTTTGTTCTTTGTCGTCAGATGTTATGAATAAGAATAAAAAAAAATATGAAAAGCTGAAATGTGTTGGATTATTATTTTTCATTACTGTAACTTTTTTTTTACATAATTTAGCAAAACAAAAAAATAGCTAGCGGTCTGCAGTGTTAATAATTAAATTGCGTTCACTAATTACAAATTTTGTGTCAAATGGCAATAATTGCGTTCTGTGTTTAAATAATAATGAAAATGCAGTATATTGAAGCCGCAGTCGGCAGCTTTGTGGTGAAAATAATATTTAATTATTTTATTTTTTTAATTTGTTCCATATAGCAAGAAGTAGCTGAGTAAAAATGTAGAGCTCGAAAATTAAAAAAAAAATATATATTTTTTTATAAATATTATTATATATTATATTTTTTTATAATTTATTTTTTTAAATTTTTCAAAATATTTTCTTAATTAGTTTTTGCCCAGTTTTATCCATTTTAGGCAGATAGATGAACCGTTATTAGAAAAGCACGCGCTCAGAGTTGTATTAAAATAACCCACATATTGACCGATATATGCGGTATAAAGCCAATTGAAAGTTCGAAAAACTTTTTGTTAGGTAGATGAGGGTTAGGTATTGTTCCGATTCAAACCATTCAGGCATATCATTATATGAAAAGGGTTCTTTGCAAATTTATGTAATATATCTGACAAATTGGCCGGTATTTTCGACAAAAAAAGTTCGCAATTGGAACGTTGATCCACAGATTCGGTATCTGGAGGCTTAAATAGTTTTGCTCCGATTTAGACAATTTTGGTTCATAAGGTTTGAGTATATAAGCACCTTCCGCATCATCGGTGCTATCGTCGCAGCAGCGGTATGTGCCACTTGCAGGTCACTAAAAGTTTTATCCTAATACATTTATCGGGGTTGATTTACATACTTGAAAGAATATAAGGTAGGCGTGGTCGTAGTCCAATTTCGGTCATACTGGCATTAAGGAATGTCAAAATATTATTACGTTCTAAACTTGGTTGAGGTCCTGAGATATGGATTTTCACTTAAATGTGGGCGGTGCCACGTCTATCGAACAATTTTAACCCTAGCTCTTATAACGTCCTTTTTTGCAATTCTGGGTGTAAAATTCAACATCGAGAATGTGCCCTGGATATTTCACTGTGCCCACTATGTAGACGAATTCCTTCTTTGCGGCAGCGGTGCCACCGGGGTCTTGTATCCTCTATCTATCTATTGAAGAGCATCCCACCTTCTGGGCTCCCGTATTCTCATTTCTTTGAACACGAGTGTTGTTGAGATGTTTGAGGTTTTATTTCACTCCAAGATCGACCAAAGCAGTTACAACTGTTCCCGGCAGGACGTTATTGAAAGCGCTCGTAATATAAAGGAAGGTCTCTACAAACTCATCTAATTGCTTCCTCAAGCCATGGCACGGTAGTATGTAAAGCAATATCCACTGACCTACCTTTACAATAAGCTACCGAAAAATGGTGTCTCGGAGTTTTTAGTAAGAAGTAGGAGAAGCGGAAGGGCCTGAAGTCTTTATCAGCCTTCTGAATGAACGGAAGGAAGGAAGCAATAAATTTTAAACATTTTTATGCGGCACAGTTACGATTATATGAAGATTTCACAATAAGCAAATTAGTATCCCAACAGAACTGTCTGAAGTGAGGTTATGACATGTTCTCTGAAATACACAACTTCACAAATGAAAGCAAGCGAAAGAGGGTAACGAAAATCTGTTCAGAAATACTTTACGAACCATTTTCTAAGATTTCTAATATAACGCTGTCATCTGAAGTGATAAAAAATACATATACGTTTTTTTTATAACCTAAGTAACAATGTAACAAGCTTCTAGACGATTCAATCTCAGCCCTGAGCGATCTACCGGGATTTTCAATAAGAGCGCTACAAAATAAAATAAAAACGGTTTGGGATATCAATGATATTCTTCATTCCTGTGAAAGTACATTCGATACGATTATGTACGAAACACGATTTCTTTTGCACGGCCACCACGGGAACGCTTGCAGAAGTCCAGACGCTGAACCCAATTTTTGACGATTTTCAAGCATAACTCGGCCAAAACTGCCGCAATTTCATGTTCGATATTCGTACGAAATTCATCAAACGTCGCTGGAATAGACCATAGACTTGCCGTACCCTCACAGAAAATAGTCTAACGGCGTCAAATCGCACCTCAGTGGCGGCCCATTGACTGGGCCATATCATCTAATTCGGGCCAAAAATATTCTGTTATCATTGAGCGGTAGCGATTCCCATTCACAGTAACGTGTTGATCTTGATCATCACGGAGGAAGTACGGCCAAATGACGCCGATGGCCCATGAACCGCACCGCACCGTAATTTTTTCGGGAAGCAGAAGTGACTCATGGAGTACGTAGGGATTGCTGCCTGACCAATAACCCTTATTTTGCTTTTTGACGAAGCAATTTGGCGAAAAATTAGCTTCATCGCGATTTTTCGATAAAAATCGGGATCTTTTTCGATTTGTTACGACAATTCTGGTGGTCAAGCGGCTTCAATTCTTGGATCAATTTGATCTTTTTACATAATTCGCCACAACGACGTCACAGAGATGCCCAACGTTTGAGAACGACATGTGGGAGACTGACTAAGGCCTTTCTCAATTGATGCGCTCGCGGTAGCAATATTCTCAACACTGCGGGCAGTTTTTTGTCTCACTGGCACGGGAACATTTTATACTGTTCTGTACATTCAAATTTATCCACTAGACGCTCAATTGTTGATTTGGCAGAACGATTATGATGATCACAAATTGGAAGAAGCGCTCTTAAAGTTGAGACTCCGAATTTTGGTAGTAAATTTTAATAATTTCGGCCCGTTGTTGGATCGTATACCTTTCCCTGATTAAATGGCAAACATTCCTGAAGAGAAATGTCAAAAGAGCGAGGAAAAATGTGGTGTCGTTTGCTGTCTCTGTCGGTTTTCTTTTGTAGCGTCTCTATTAAAACTCTCGTTACAAACACAACTCCTCGAAATATTATCTACAGTCTAACTATATGTTCTACAAGGGCCACGGCACTATGGCGGTTTTGTTTACTGTTTGAATTTTTTAATTCGTAATATCTTTTGAATGGAATGTCCAATTTAAATAATTTAAAAACTATTTTATAGATAGTTAAATGGTCTTGACCATAAAATTATTTATTTGGATAAGGATTAATATGAACACATAAATAGCATGGTTTGAATTTGGTTAGCATTTTCATTAATGTTTAAAATGAAAAAGTTGTTGTAGTGACATAACTACAATAGTTGGACATGTGCTACCGCGGAGTTTTTTGTATTTTGTTCTATCGCTAATCGTTTCGGCAGCGCATTCGACGAAAGATATTTTAAGACTCATTTTTTCTACACCTTCGGTTACATTGTTCAAATTTTACCAATGATCTTTATTTTTTTTCAAAATGAAATGTAGCCTATGTTAAATTGGAAAAATGTAGCATTCTATTGGTGAAAGAATTTTTTAAATCGGCCCAGTACTTTTTGAGCCTATTCATTACAAACATACAAACATGCAAGAATAGGTACAAATCTTTCCTCTTTATAATACGAGTATTAGTGACTAGAACTATGAGTAAAAGTTGGATTCTATCTCGCTCTCTTTCTCCAATTCTTCTGCTGATGTACTCGTAGTAGATTGAACATTATCCATATAGAAGTTGACGTATTTTTTTGTTTTACATAAATGGCGACAAATTTAAATTTTGCGTAATTTTTGGGAAATTCTTATGTATGGTTAATCAGACCATTGCGGAATTTCCGTTATGACTAATTTCTATTTTTTCAGCTATTTTAGTTTAATACTTATTATAATTATGTATATGTATAATTATCTATATGAAACTACATACTCTCTCTCAGTGAGTTTGTTTATGTACTATGAACTTGGTAATTGTTTTCTATTGATAAGATCCCATCATGGGACTAAGGTTAATGCGATTATTTAATGTGTTAATTCCATTTTATTCTTTTCTAGGTTTGCGAGCCTTATCAAAACACTGCATACTTTCATTTCATTAAATTCAAATTTTATTAATATAATCGATCCTACAAAGAAATAGCACAAAATTCTTCTTAAGGAACATCTGCAATATTGGCCAATTTTTTTACTTAGAAATTCAAGAAAGCTTAACAAGTTGAACAAGACATTAATATATTATCCATATAATCGCAAAGATGAGATAAAATATTAAAGTCACATAAAGTAAGCAAAGCCTAGATTTTTTACGTCCTTGACCTTTTTTTTAGCTTGGGCTCACCTTTGCGACGATATTCATCCGATTGATCGTCTGTTTCTGAGTCGTAAGCAAAAATGCAACGGCGTTTTTTTTTATTGATTTCCGAACCAATCGTGCTTTCACTTTTTTAGGCCCAAATGATCTTTCAAAAGGATTTTCACTGATACTTCCGATATTTCAACGATACTAGTAAGATCTCTGACCGTCAATCGTCGTTTCTCAAGCACCATATTATTTATTAATTTTTTCTCTGGCGTTTAAATATTTTACAAATTTTATGTTCAGTAGAGTTTGAAAAATTTTTAACATACAACCAACCATTTTTGTTAATAAATAATTTTTTGTATTGTTTCTGTGAAATCATAAAATGGTATATTTTTTATATGACAGAAATTTTTTTTTAAATAAATAAAAAAAAAAAAAAAAAAAAAAATCGGCCCACTCCGGGATTAGTAGGGATAGTTGTCAAATTAATTGAAGTTTGCTTTAAGGAAAAAAAATGTCGAACTTCCAAAAACAAAAAATTACGATTTTATTTAAAAAAAAAAAAAACGATAACTTTATATAGTTGATCGTGTTAAATTTTTTTCGTGTATTTTTTCGAAAAGTTCTTTCAAAAACAAAAATTCAAAAAAAAAAAAAAAAAAAGGTCCCCAAAAGTCAATTTCTACAAAAGTTATGGCTATTTGAAAATAAAAAAGCCATTTTTTAGCAAAATATAGCAAAATTCATAACTTTTTTGAAGTTGGACAAAAAATTTTGAAAAAATTCTCAAAAATGTTTTGCAAAGGGTAGAAAAGGATGAATAAGTTTCAGCAAAATCTAAAGGGCTCGGGTTCAAAAGTGGTCGATTTGGTATGGAATACCCCATATACTCCTTCATACATTTCAGAGGTGGGCGTGTCTCGAAAGTAAATGCTTACCTCAACATATCCGATGTAGTTAGAGATGTTTCGATATCATATAAAAATAAGGATTTTACATGATTTAATCAGCTAGTGATGGATCGAGGAGAGGTCAAAATTATTTGAGGAAACCTTATTCTACAAATGCGCTAACAACCTTAAGCGACTTTATGTGTGAAGGAGACCAACGAGGAAGAGATATCCAATCAATGCATCTTGTAGCAGTGGTACAGACTTATTCCCAAAATAAAACCCACAAACTGGAGTAAATACCAAACACGAAGTCTGAAATTAAAAGTGGTAAATTACCGGATATATCATCACGAAAATTACGCGAACGACTGATCCATCTGTTGACTTTAGCTTATACATCCGACAGGAAATAAACTCAATCTTACAAAGGTAAGGGTCACATGCTTGTGAACGACAAGCCTTAATAAAACTAGGTACACATATACAATTAAGTCTAAGGAGGTTTCTCTTGATAGATAAATGGGCGGAATCGGATCATTGTCCATAAAATGCTATTTTATGACATTTAACCGAAGAATCATTAATTGGAAATGTTATGGTGGAAATTGTTCAACTAAGCAACAATGGGTTCTGTTTGAAAATTACATTATAGGGATTAAATTATGCGGAACAGGAACGACAGAATCTGGCGGAAGACACAGAATCTATCAAACCCAACCAGCTCAAACGAAGATACCTCAACTTCTAATCAGACCTCTCCTCCAATTCATGGCGAAGCTGTAATCGATATCTGTGGAAAGCGTCATTGTTTGGAGAACGAAGAGCCCTAGATTAAGAAAAAATATTATTTCAGTTGGCAGTAGCAACAATACCCATTCACAGCTTATTATTAAGAACATAGGCAACAAAAGCACACAACTAAATCACAAGCAAATTCCACACAGTTTCTTCAAAACAAACACAACCAGTTCTTCAAACAAGCTCCAAAGTATTTATAATAATACCGCTAAGAAAAACCAGCACCAAAAACCATCTCTGCAGAAAATCCACAAAGTATCAGGTGATCGAACTCACAAGAAGAGCTCACAAAAGGAAGGGATTACCAAGCCAGCTTCCGAAGTAGCAGTTTCTGATATCAACAAAAGTAACCAACGCCACGAATCAGTTTCAGAGATTGCTTTTAAATTTACAGATGTCAATATTGAAAATAGACAACATCGGAAACCAGTTCTCCAAAGACACAACGTAGTACCTGGTGGCGATATTTACAAGAGTCACCAACATCAAAAACCACCAGGGACCTCTGAGAAGAGCCAACACCAACAACCAGCTCTACAGGTAAACAAAAAAGAATCAGATAAAGGTACTCAAAAGAAGTGCTCGCAAAAAGAACAATTCTCAAGACAGCTTCTGCAGTAGCAGTTATTGATATCTATAAAAATAATCAACGCCAGGAATTAGCTCCAGAAATTGCTTCCCCATTTTCAGGTGTCGAAACCATTGAAGGTAACAAACACCGGAAACTCGTTCCCCAAACACACGCCGCAGTATCCGGTAGTGATTTTTACAAGGGTCACCAACACCAGAGACCAGCGGGAACCTCTGAGAAGAGGAAGCACATAGAATTATCTCTACAGATACACAACAAAGTATAGGGTATAGGTACTCAGAAGAAGATCCTGAAAACAGTTCGGTTCGCGAGTCAGCTTCAGTAACAGTTACTGATATCTATGAAAATAAAAAACCCCAGCAAACAATTCCACTGGTAGTTTCAAAGGTTTCAGTTAATGATTCTAGTAAGAATGACCAGAAACAAGTTTTCCAAACAAACTCCGCGGACGTTAGTCCCAAGTTACGACTTTAGTCTTTACTCGACTGTCCAAAGCATTGAACAGCGATGTGAGTACAAATGTGATTTTGCGGCCATTTACGAATAGTACTTTCGACTAGGACAACGTGTCGAAGAAGTGCGTTATATTTTCCGTGTACTGCAAGAGCAGTTGAAAAATGAGGAGGAATGAGGAGGATCAGGAAGGATATTCGGAATACCAGCGTATCGCAAACCGAATTTTTGCTGAACATGAGCGACTCAATTCTAAGGAAGAGATTGAACTCAAGCGACGTTTTGACTATTTGGAGGCAAAGTTGATCCATATCAAACAGCGTGTGGATGATTTTGATCAGAAGTTGGCGAAGGAAGGTGCAGCGCAGTCTGCGTTGGCCGCTTGCTCAGAGAGATAGAATAACTTCAAGAAACAAATATATAATATGTGGGAAACAGTAAAGCTGATGCGCTATGCTTGACGTCCAATAGCAGAATAAATTTATTTCTTATTCGTTATAACTTAAGAACTAGTAAGAATATAATAATAAAAGGAATGAAGGATTAAAAACATATGATAGCGTTGCCTTTAGGAGTTAGGTAGAGTTGTATTTTAGGAGTGCTGCGCCAAAGATTAAATTAACGCCGTAATGATCATTCGACGTTGGCACAATACTTCCCTCCTAGACAATCTGTGTAGTGGCGATGAAAGCAGGTTTTAAACGATCTATTGAAACTTTAATAACGCTGTTGTTTACTTCCACTTAAAAGTATTTCGGAAATCGTTGAATAATTTTGTATGGTTCTTTGTATGAAGGCGATAGCGATGGTCGCACCAGATCATCTCGAATGAA